>LKNJ01000170.1:84313-308709 GCA_002120245.1 Maccullochella peelii | reverse complement strand
AACTTTTATTTTCCTTCAACCGAAGGTGGTGCCCCAGGTTTTAATTATATAATAATAAATATCTAAGAGGTAGATTTGCTACACACATCTTCCTCTTCATACCTTGATCCCATCCAGGAGGTCCTAGGAGCTAATCACAAGTATAGGATGTTGACTAAAAAGGACATTATCAGAGATTTCAGGCACAAAAAACACTATAACACTGGAAACACTATATTATCAAGGTTTCACAGTCTTGAGAGTTTACCTGTGAGAGCATCCATCCAAACTCATGATAGGTCACTTCTATCAGCATAGGAACTTTTAGCATCTGCAGCCCTGAGAAACCTAGGACCTCTAGGGACCTCTACTGGCAGACAGAGGGAAGTGCAACAACTGACTTCACAATTCTCTGTCCCCAAATTGGTGACACTTCATTTCAATTCCTATTATGTTGCATTCATAAACAATGAATGCATGGTTTATAATGCACTATAAACTATAGTGTAGTATATCTGTAAACAGATATAAGGACATTGCTAAGTGTTAATTCATGTGAAGCATTCATAACTGGTGGATTGTTGTGATGGATAACACAGGATAACATAGTTCGATCATATATAATCATATGTATTCAGTAGTTTACAAATAAATGCTTTATAAAACACTGTAAAATAGTAAAAGTAAACCAATACATAACTATATTTCAGTTGATATTCATTATAAACAAACCTACAAAGGAGTCAGTCATTCACTCCTTGCAGCTGATCTGTGTCCTGTAGACACTTTTCCAGAAGAGACAGAGAGTGTGATTTAAACAACACTAAGATGCTACAGCTATGCTAGCAGCTCTGTGAGGAGGTACTTAGGCACGGAGGTAGATGCTAACATAATAATAATAACAACTTTATTTGTATATGTAAAGATGCAGCCCAACCATGCTGATGTTTAGCACATAAAACGTTTACCATGTTCACAGCTAAGTTTAGTGTGTTAGCATGCTAATAATTCCCAATTAACACTAAACACAAAGTACAACTGAGGTTGATGGGAATGTCATCCTGGACATGTTATGGATATTATACCCGTTTTTCCCCATTAGTAACTATTCAGTACCCAAACATGTTTACTGCCTGATTTTAACCACGCATCCCAAACATGAAACCGATTACCTATGGGCTGGAACAAGTTCAGTAGTTCTACAGGAATCAGTGTATACTATATTTTAGGCATTTTGGTGGCATCCCTCACCCCGCAAGGGCCCCAAAGGTGGATGAGCAAATGGGATGCCTAAATACTCTTCCACCTGCTGCTCTGCACCTTTCACTGTCCTATAATGTCCTCGCACAGCGCCGGCCTTTAGAGCCACTACAGGTCCAGAGCTCTCTAATACACCGAAGAACAGAATGTTTTCGCAGCTGCACATTTGCCTCCAACAAAACCAATTTCAAGATCTAAATTCCTTCACTCGCAGTTCAGATCGGTTTGGAGATATTCTTGTTTTGCTTTGTGTTTGTTGTGATTATGTCATATACTTGCCTGCTTGAGCCAAGGAACACTGCAGGAGCGCAACAATCAAGAACAGGTGGAGGAGAAGGTTTCCCATAGCTGACAGATACCTGAATCTGGTAAAGTAATCTCTAGTAAAGACAAACCCAACTCACATTCACCAGTAGCAGTATTTTTATACAGACACAGGAAACATAACTGCAGCAATAATGACTTACAGACAATCTTATAACCAAAGTGCAAAGTATATATATATACATATATATGTGGATGATACCTTTTATGTGGACAGACAGGTGCGTGTCAAGTTACAAGCAGGTTTAATTCAGCCAATGGCCAATGCACTGCCCTTTGAACCCACACACTTCAGCCCTCAAAGGGGAATACAACATTTTACAAATCCATATATGGTATTCCTAGATATCCCTCGGCTACCGTAATGACTCACAAACATGTGCAGGCTTAAATCCTCTAAGACCATAATGAGTAAAACACTCACAGTTGTGGCGGCGGATTTTGAAGAAGTTTATTGGCACAGTTATAGCAGCAATGTGTTCTTGTTTATTTTCAACAATGATCCCAAAACAGTTTGTTTCTATTTGGCAGTGAAAAAAAATCTCTGGCTAATTATAAATTTTAATTTACAGCAAATCAGTTGTCAGCAAATGATGACACTTTGAGCTCAGTTGAAGTGATTGTCAGCACACTTGCATAAAGTGCATATGCACACAACAAAAAGAAAGTGAAACTGAGAATACTTTGAATTCACCAGATCTGATGTAGTTGCTGCTTTGTAGCTACATTCTTAGTGGTTTAGTCTGAAGATACTTGCTGTTTATAAATAGATGCAATGTAATGTGTGTAATGTATGATAATGGTTATGTTTCAGGGCCTTAAGGCAATGACCTTTAAAATAAAGTATATTACAATGCTTTTAAATGGTAACACAACTGTGCCCAGTGCTCAGTGTTGTAGCATGTTGTTACATTGTAAATTGTGGTGTTGAAAAAAGTAACATACTGAAATACTGCACTTCTCTGCCTTTGTACAGATAAATATGTTAAATACATTCTATGCAAGTATTTTCAAAGAACAGCATTAACAGCCGGCAAGCAGATTTAAAGAAACAAATTCTGGCCCGTATTGCACACCAGTTTTCAACCAGTTCTGACACATCAGCCGCTGAACTCTGCCAACTCCGAAGCAGGAATATTAGAACATCCACTTGTCAGGGGACCAGTCCAAGAACTCCCCCGTCTCAGTAGAAAGCGGGGTTTGTGTGCTCGATGACGCAGCGCCGGCAGTGACGTCTAACAAACCGCAGAGCCTCTGGCGACACCTCGCAGTCCTGCACGTTGAGAAGCTGCAGCTCGCAGCAGTTGGCTGCCAGAGCTTTGAGTCCTCTGCCCGTTACACTCTCGCAGGCTCTGAGACTGACTCGCCTCAGGCCTTGGCAGTACATAGCCAGCTGCTCCAGCCCACTGTCCGACACAAGCGGGCACTTACCCACATCCAGAGACTTGAGTTTGGGGCAGCTCCTGGCCAAGTGGCTCAGGCCATGGTCTGTCAGCCCCTCGCAACCCCTCGCGTTCAAGTAGCGCAGTCTTGGGCAGTAGCGCGCCACGTAGCGCATGCCCACATCAGTTATGCGGGTGCAGTGGGCCACACTCAGGTAGCGCAGGCAGCCCTCCAGGCGTGCGACTTCACGCAGGCCGAAATCTCCTACCAAGCGGCAGTCACTGAGACTAAGCTCCCTTATTGAAGGGCAGTAGAGAGACAGGTGGCGCAAGGCTTCGTCCGTCAGTCTGGTGCAGCGGCGCAAATACAGATGTGTCAGACGGGGGCAGTGGGAGGCGATAGTTCGCAAGCCCTCATCCTCGAGGGAAAAGCAATCGGTCATGTCCAGGTAGTGAATGGAGATCTGCTGGCCATGTAGAGGGGACAGCTGGAGTGAGGCCTCTTGGGTGAGGCTGATACATGTCACCTTGGAGCAGCCTGGAGGAAGAGGAAGCAGAGGTTGTCAGTTCCAAAACCAATTATTTCTCCAAAGTAGATTATTTTTATTTAAAGGATAAGTTCACAATTTTTCAAGTCTGTCTTAAAACAATAGTCAGGTGCTCATATGAACACTGAAACAGGTCGGCTTGCTGTAATCTTTCCTCCTGTTTATCATACTGGCCATTAAGAAATCCATTCCCTGTGTGCTTCTATGAGTATAAGTGAGTATTTTCCACAGTTAATGTCTGTTTATTACAAAATTCTCTTCCGCTTTGAATTACAGTCACTCCACCACAACTAAAGCCTGATTTCAGCTTTGGATAAAAAACATTTTTCATTGAACATGGACTGTGTATTTTGTTCCCCATCACTTACATTAAAAGCACATTAGGAAGGGATCTCTTGGTGGCCAGTATGAACAGGAGAAATGATGGCAGCAAGCGAAAACAGTTTCAACGTACATACGGGCATGTGAGTATTGTTTTAAGACCGACTTGAAAAAATGTGAACCTATCCCTTAAGACAATTTCACTCTTGAAGGCTAAGCTCAATTATGAGTGGCCACTTGAGGGCGCCAGAGTAAAACCTGCTTTATTTGGCAACATGTCTGCAACGAGAAGCATGAAAATGTTAAAAAGTGCAAACAACTCCAAGAAAACCAAAATTGTGGTCAGTTTTCAGGGGGGAAAAAATCAAAGGTTGATGTCCTTCGCAGTTAAAAAAATAAACTTGATTTCATTATTTTGTGCCTTTCAAATAAAAGCCACAAGTTTTTTTTTAAGGCTATTTTTACAACAAAGGGCTTACTTCCTGGTGCTAATGGTGCAGACATTGCTCTGCCACTAGAGTCCTGTCCAAGTCAATGTTATTTGTGTCACTTCCTTAATGAAAGCAGCAGACCACTCTCCTTACCCACGTTGAGGTAAGTTCTGCTTTCAGCTAAAGAAAGCCTTTCTTCTTCCACATGGGAGCTTAAGGTTGGCAGAGCTATTGCTGCTCCTCTAATGATTTAACCAGCTTTAGCAGAAATGACTGAGAGGCACTGAGAAGAGGAATTCTTTGAGGTAAATCCCCACATGTGCGTGATGTAGGGTAGCAGGCACTCTTTAATATTGAGCCTACCATTAGCCACCAGCTTTGATTTATTGTTATAGACAAGTGTATTTATTTCTTTTTACCTGAGAGGTTCAGGTGTTCCAGGTTGGGGCAGCGGGACACCACCTCAAACACAGCATCATTAGAGATGTTATAACAGCCAGCAACCTCCAGACGACGTAGCTCTGGGCAGCACTGAGCCACCACATGCAGCCCCCGGTCGGTAAGCCTTTTGCAGCCATTCACCATCACCGTCTCCAGGGTCAGACACACGTTCGGGGTGTCCTGGCACAGCCGGTGGGTCAGGACCCTGATGGCACGGTCAGCATGAAGCAGCTCTCCCGTTAGCCGGATAGTGCTCCACAGCCTCGGGTCCCATGCCAGGTTGTACCAGCGGCGACACACGCGGGCGCAGCGGCACAGCTGATTGGTGGGGAGATGGGAGAAGATCTGCAGAAGGGTGTGGTCAGGGAGGAGGTCAACTGGGGCGTGGTGGTGGCTTTTCGACTGGCGGGAACGCGTGTGAGTGCCAGGTTGAGAGTGGACCACAGCAACGGTCTCGGCGGGGGCAGAGGAGGAGGAAGAGGAGTTGGTCTCATGCCCGTTACTGGAGAGGGCAGGTGAGGAGAGAGAGGAGGACTTGGATGGCAGGATAAGACCAGGGCTGGGGGTGCTCAGAGTCCGTGTGCTGGAGTCTAAACCTGAAGAAAAGGAGGACAAGATAGATGTGAAAAGAGTGAAGAGAGAAAAGAGAGGGAAAGAGTTAATGTCTGAAGACAAAAAAAAGTCTACTTGTCGATCTAGTCCTGGTTTGACAAGTGTAAGTACAGTGGTTTTTGAGCTAGACCTGGTCTAACGTGATCTGGATGGAGAAAAGGCAGTGAAATCGACCCTTTTTTGGTTTTCATGAATGAAATAAAGGTTTCACAAATCTGACAGTGGGTTTTAAACAGTATTAAGGTTTTTACTTTGAAGTTTAATACATTTTCACACAATAAGTAGTACAAAAACTGAGAATCGGTTCTTAACTATTTACTTGATCTCCAAAACACAAGCTGTGATTGGAAGCCGACTTCCAACTTCTATTAAAGGAAAAAACCACTTTAGGAAACATTTTCTTAATATCATCAATGACATTGAATATATTCCAGGAATAACTTTGCAATGAAAACTGTAATTTACCTTTTGGCTGTACTTTCCTTAAATCTGACTCATGCACTTTTAATGTCCTACATTTCCCAGAATGACTTTTGACAACTAAAAAAAACATGCCCTCAATGACTGCTGTCATCTGTGGGTTTTACAGAGATGGAGAGAGCAGCTAAGGTTGATCCTGTCAGTAAGCCCAAGAAGAGTTTCCATGCAAGAAGAAACTAGCTTAGCATCTTAAAGGGGTACTCCAGCAATTTAGTATTGCACTTCCTGAGATATCCAGACTTTTAGGCAACTCAATGTGACTTACATTAAAGTGCATACAGCAACAAGTGACATGAGATTATAATAAATAATCTAGGCCCTAGTAGGGTGGGATCCTACACTTCCCATAATGCAACCTACAGCATCCTTTCATTAGACCCTCCCTGCCTGCTAAATGCTAACATCTTTCGAACTCCATGCCCCCAGTTTGTAATGCAGGCTTTCTGTGAAAAAACCCAAGCTGAGATAATCCTTGGGTTATTTTCTCAAGACTCTCAAGGACCCTTCAGAGCCACAGAAGACATTATACAGATGTTTTCACAGGCTGAGTAGAACTCCCCTTAAAAGAGTACTCCACCGGTTTAGCATTTAGCATAGCACAGATTTACATTCCTTGAAAAACCTGCTGCCTACACCACCCACAATGCAATTCGACAACCAGTGGGAGATTTGGGTGTGTTATGCTAGTGGCGGCTAATGTAGCCTTGAGCCACTAGCCTCAAGTAAAGATGAGGAGAGATCTACAGAGGTCTGGTAACCTCACTTCTTTCTAACTCCACACCCCCAGATTTTTTAAATATTCAAACTCAACGATGAGTCAAGTGACACCACTATCAGATTTCACAAAGCTCCCTCTGGAGCCACAAATGGCTTTATACAACTTTTTTCACATATGCAGTAGTACTCCCCAAGAACTGTAAACAGACTTTGATGTGTAAAATTGTAGGAGTTCCCCTTCAACCACTAAACCAAAGATAATGTGTTAAATTGGTGGAATGCCCCTTTAAAACACAACATGTGTTGTGGCTGCATTGCATTCTGGACCTTTGAGGCCACTGTCTGTGGAGACACTGGTCTCTTGGTCCCTTCCTCTACTGTGATGCATTTCCTGCTGTGTGACTCTTCAGTGTTGTGTTCTTCATCCTGAACACCAAATCCTGATCTTTACCACTGCTGTTTAAGATCACTGAAATACATTTATTCCATTAATCTTCATAAATCTATGCTGGAAATGACATGTCACGTTATATTTGCCAGGTATTTTGTGGGAATAAGAAAAAAAGCCAAAGAAAATGGGTCAAAAACTGCAGAGTTCATCATGATGGTGCCGTAACCACACCAGCTTTTATCATCAACGAAGAATAGTTTCCATGGATCTCGTTATCATGTTTTCGGATGTTGGGGAAAAAATGTGTCACATTTATCTTCCAGGCATTTAGGCAGCAGTCACAGGGCCTATTGAACTCTGTGGTTTCAAAGAAGCCAGCTGAGGAGTTTGGTGCTGGGGCTGACAATGTACGGTTAGCCCTGTGTAAACACTGAGGCCCTCCTGACAGATGTGCGCTGATTGCCGCCACGTCTGAAGACGCAGCTGTGAGAAGCACTGGCTGGATCCCATCACTGTGGCGTGAGACGGCAGAGCGCTCAGCCTCGTAAGCCGGGGCGGCGGATCTGATTCCCGGGGTCGACCCATCACACTAGGACACTGAGTGCTCTTCTCTGATGCTATCTGCGAGATTGGACAAGACGAAATTGGAGGGGCGATGAGGGCCCCTCCAATTTCATCTTGTCCATTCTCGAGGAGTTCAGTTGGATTGATAGTCATCACTAAAAGCATTTCAAGTTGTCATGAGCATGATGTCACTTACAGCTGTCCTACTATGTGTCTGCAGGCTTTATGGGCACAAAATGAGTTATCATCTTTCAAAGTAAAGATCATTCTGTATGTTTGAGACAAATAGTTCTGTGATGAAAAGGGCAAGTCTAGAATGAATTAATCTCTATTTTTCAATTTTCTCAAGTAAGTTGTTTTAACAAAACATTTACCAAGTGTCATAACTGTTCTTGAGTTAAAACTATTATTCCAAAAGGAAATTTATCAGTTTTGGTCAAAAGCTTAGTATTATTTTTACAGCTTTTACTTCGCAAGACATTTTCCAAGAACACAGGAACATTTATAGGAACTCAGGAATTTGCCTATTGTTCGAGAAGGAAATATACTGTATCAGTTTTGATCCAAATATTTCATTTAGGTTGTTGCACAAAAACACCAATCGGCCCAACAACTTTTCTAGGAATCATTCTAGGAACTTTAGCTGCAGGAATCTAGTTTCAGTAGTTCCTGGTTTGTAGTTCCTACCCCTAAAATAGTCCATGCTTAGGTACTTTCTGGTGGCCCAGGAACTTTTGGAGTGGAATTAGCTGTGCTGAACATTGCTAACTGGTTAAACACAAGCATTGAGTTTATAAAATTAATTCAAACTGCAAGCAAGCCCTGGTTGTCACTAGTATCCATATTAGGACTTTGGATGTGAATTTCTTGTAATTTTATTGAAGTTTAAACAAAGTTATGGAGCTAGGGAGAGTAGCTAAACTTAACTTCATTTGCTAATTGTTTCAATGTGGTTATGTACAAAATGGAAAAAATCACTCTTACTTGCAGAGAGGCCACAATCACTCCAGTGTTGGTGTCTCATCCTGTGCCAAATCTACAACACTTTTTAATCTTTTATCAGTCTAATTTTTGTTTTTTAAGACACTGTGGAAATGCAAACAGGAATGGGCTGAAATGGACTTTTGGTACTTGATTTTGTTTCCAAGTTGTCCTAGAGCTCCTTACTTCCAGGGTTTTTCCGTCACAAATATTGGCAATATTAAGCTTATAATGTTTGTTTTTTTGTTGAAACTGACAGAAAATGTTGAGTCAATTATATGGTAATTTTTAAGGTAGTAGTTTGCAGTGTTGTATTTGAACACATTATATTGTTAGAGGTACATATACAGTACTTTGCTACCCGCCATTCTCCTATGATTCCCTGTACTAACCTACATTTCTACTCCCAGTCAAGTAGATTGAACCATGTTGGTTAATGGATGCTTTGGGACTGACGGTCAGCTGGTTCTACACAGTGTGTGTCAGCATCCTCATGACAAATGGACAGCATCCTGCCTGTCATGTGGATTTGTGTGCAGGGACAGACAGCTGGGCAGTGACACCGTCCTTACAACTGTCCTGCGGATCTGTATTCCAGACCTTGGCTCAGTATGCCTCCTGCCTCGCCTATGATGACATCCACAGACCCATCCTCTCGGGAACATGTCCACTGATTCACGGATACTTTAAAACTCCCTCTTGTGTGCCTTAAAATTCTCATTCACATCCAGATTCGAGCAAAACGGGGAGTGCCGCAGTCCAGATTGCGTTGCGTGTTAAAAATCTGCATTAAACTCATTTCATTCAGCTTACAGGAGGATGTTGGGGGATTTAATCGTTCTTGTTGATACAGTTGACCTCAGTTTGGGTTTAATGCATCACATTCTTGTGGGTGGTCTGCCTATGATTGGTTAAACTTTAAAAATGTATATTATTTCCTTGAGGTCTTCTTGGCCTGTGTTTTTTTAACTTAATACAAAGGATTTAACGGTCTGAGGTCATTATAAACAGCTCATCTATTTCGAATTTCACACACCTGTCCAAATATGTCATGACAATAGCGGTGCTAGGGTTTTTATGTTTATTCAAGTACACTGCACATATTGCAAGATTCCTGAGTTAATACCTAGTGATTGTGGATTTTTCCAACATGGCTGGAACCACACACTATGCAACACAGAGCTATAAAAACAAATGGAAGCCAGGATATTTTTGCCAATTGGTCCATTTAGTTTTTCATTAAATAATAAGAATATTAATGATATAAGCTAATATACTTATGGTTACAAATCTGAATTGCACTATCAATCTTGTGGCATCTCTACAAAAAAGATCTACACAAGTCTCGCATTGCAAAAATCATGGCATCCAGGAGAAGATCCGATTTTCCACAGAGCCGTGTGCAGGCATGACATGGACAAACTTCTTGAGTCATTAGTTTCGAGGGATGAATGAGGCATTTCTTTATTGTCCAAGTCCAAGCTAAAGCGATGGATTCTGCACGCAGGAGACAAACCCATCTGCCACTGGCTAAGGAGCAACTTCCAAGTTGCGTAATTACACGTGTCACTGATCAGAAGAGTGCTCCAAGCCCGGAGAAACACAGTGCTTCTAATTAGACTACATCCACCCTCTTTCCCTTCTCTCAGAGTCACACTTCCACACATCTGGTGGGAAAAGTTAAATGAAGACAGCTTTACAGTTGGATTTTGGATAGATAGCAGCTAGGCCTCTTTCAGGACGTCCAGGTGTTATCTATCTATGTTTTCTAGCTGAGTAAGGCTTCTGTTTATCCAATCACCATTGACCAGTAACACAATAACACTGGTGAAGTTGCTGACAACGATATTATAACCGATATATTCACTTTTTCACACTTTGTCACTTCAGTTTTTCAGCAGTTTCCATGTGATGGTGTTGTGCTATGAAGCATTTGCAATCCACATTTTCCCACATTCTCAAACAACAGATGTTTGCAAGGTCATACAGTCTCAGCAATCAGACACTCAGAGCCAAAAAAGGTATGAATGCAAAACCTTTGCCAGGCATAACAAAAAAATCCAGATGAAGCATATTACTGTACCCAAATAAGCAAACACAGTTCATCAGGTGCGGAAAGTGTATTGAAAGTTGAAATCTTCAAATATGGAACCACATATTTTCTGAAGTGGAATGACCACATCTTTGGAATAACATATTGGACCTGGATACACACCATCTCAATTTAACTTTCTTAAAAAATTAAACTCTACTACTTCTAGTATGACTACTAATATACTTTTACTGTCTATAGCCTAAAAAGTCAAACAAGTTGTGTCTGAAAAAACCTCCCAATATTCTCAATTATCAACTTTAGTGTTAAGCAGAAAGGTCCACTCTTGACCTTGGAAGCTCAAGGTCCACTTACTATACCAGCTCTTTCTAGAGCTTTCAACTGTATCGCATCTAAGTGGCCCTTGAGTTGGCATCGTTAAATCTACTACAATTTCCAAGGTCAATAATGAACGTGCTTAAGTTATAAGCCAACAGGCATGAGAAGTCCTAGGGATGAAATCATAACAGCGACTGAGTTTGCGTGTCAACAGATCTATCTTCATGACAACTAAGCAAACTCTCTCGGCTAATAAGGACCATCTGATATAATTGGAAGCTCCAGAAAAAGTAAGTAAGTGGACTTTGAGTTAGGATTGTTGGGAATTATGGACGTGCAGAGCATATACCTGCAGCTCCAAACTCTAAGCATGAAAGAATAGACTTTCTTGTAACTCTGTTACTGCTGAAATCTGTAGTCAACCAGCGGTGTCGTGTTTTATATCTCTGCATCACTGCAAACCTATCATTAACAGAACAAATACCATGCAGCTGTTAAACTGCTCTTGAAGTCACTGTAAGTGCAGATGGTGGAAGATTCAGTTTGGTTTAGGAAATCAAAGGAGAAACAGTGGAACATCTGGTCTTTACCCTGGACAAAGAACAACGGAACAGTGGTGAAATGAAAGAGAAACTCATGCATTTTGAATGCTCGTATAGCCACAGCAACGCATACTTGGCTGAAATCATTTGCCACTAATACCCAAATCTATGCTGATCCACAGCAGTGCCGCAGCAGGATCCCATTAACATCAACTTAGCCTGACTTCGGAGACACATCTGGATCTGGCGCTTTGATACCAGTTTAATGTAAATCAATTGAAGTGATCACTGAAGAGACAAGATGCCTGCGTGATGAAGGGGCGCAGCTGGAGGAGGATTGTCGCCTTAATGACAAAAACCTGATGAACTGAAAAGTAACGCACAAAAGCAGATTTAGGGGATCATTTGAGGGCCTCTTAAAGAAAATAGGGGCAAGAGGAAAAGAAAGAGGGAAGATAAATTGGCAAAAGAGACTGCTGACTTTACCAGAGACAGAGACAAGTGCACAGGCAGGGTCAATCCAGACTTTGACGCAGTCTGGTCATAAACTAAAGCTATAGGGATTCTTTTCAGGATCTTGCAGCACTGTGAAGCTCTGCTAAGACCCTGTCTGGAGCTCGTAGGATTATTACTGCTGCATCTGGCAGAGCAGACCAATCCATTACCTCAATGCCATTAGCCCTGTGACATGTTCCTGCTCTGCAAGCTTCACCGTGCACTCCTCCCCGCCAAGACCGTGACGGGATGGTGCGGTGCATGTGAAGGAATCAGAGATGCTCATTTTATGCTCATGAGTCAGGAAATTGAATCCAAATCAATACAAGAGGGGTGAAGTGTTAAAAGAAGAAGTATCAGCTAATAAAAGACAACCAGGCAGCAGGAATTCAACTGCAAGAGAATCAAAAGCATAATTGATTTATCAGCACTAAACGGTTACGTGGTCCAGTTTTTTAAAGGGGAAACATCCGACTGAGAGAGAGAGAACTCCTGGGATAAAAAACATCTGTGTCTGTCTTGGGTTTTTATTGAATACATGGAAGTTGATATTACCGTACAGTGTGGCGGCTGAGCTATCAGTAAAGCCTTCACTACAGGAAGGTCTTACGTCACTGGACAACCTGAAAGACAATAGGGCCTGCTAGTTCCTTTACAATGTGCACACTTGGACAGGAAACAGACTCCTTAGCTCCACACAACCCCCACAACTCCATTACTTCTGGACTGTGCCTATTCTCACACTCACTCAGTCTCGAGATTCACTTTTTGAAGCTTGTGCAGCAACACATTCGGGCCATACATGCGCCAGGAACTTTAACACTCTTTCCCCATAACACAGCTAATTTCCTCAAGGGAGTTCTCCGCCTCTTAAAGCCCTTCTGTCAGTTCAAAAGACACAAACGTCTCCGCACTCTGTCATCGTCACTTTATAAATCCTCCGCTGAGGAGGACAGCAGACGCTCAGATATCTTAAAGCCAAATTTAAAGGCGTGATCGACTCAAAAAGGCACTCCTTCAAAAATGAGCATTTGCTTGTGTCCGTTCGTCAGAGCACAAATTTTCCAGAATAGAAATGACAGTTCAGACTCCAAAAGCAATTTGGCACCACGCAGAACTGATCCGGCCTTTGGCAAATCACTGAAATCCAAGATGATGTCATTTGTTACAGGTTGTTAAACCACAATGTCAAAGATGGGGCGTTCATGTGCATGAAATGCCTTTCAGTACAGCTGATCCTTTTTGGCAGCAGTGTGAGAGGAGGCTTAGAGTATGGAGTGACAGTCGTGTTAAATGACTGAGCAGGGTAACATTGGCTACACACAGCACCAAGAAGAGCTGCACATGAAGACAGAAATGGAAAAGCAAGCGCTGGCCTGAACGGTTGATTTGGTTGTGATGAGGAGCAAATGTAATGATCTCATGTGGTTGAAGCAACAGAACAAGGAAAGTGCTGGAAGTTTTGCGGTTATAAACTCAGAAAGGAGGGCTCACTCTAACTCCAGGAGGAGATTATTTTGTCTCAAATGGTAGACGTGCCTTTAGAGAGAGAGGAAAACTCTTCAAAAATGATCTTTATAAAATCAGCTCAATTGCATTTTTGAAGCACTATGCATGGTTGAGATTGGTCTTGCAATGTATATATTGATTCTTATGTATAGAATGAAGATGCCATTGTGCAGGACCATCACACTGGCTACATATCACAGTCCTAGGCAGCAACCTTATAGAACCGGGGACTGTCACTTGTTTGTCACTTTGTCAGTCAAGACAGTAAATAAATGTAAATGATAGTTAATAAAATAAATGTTTTTTCTCCATGTACGAAAAATGATGTCAAACTTTTGAGTGATCTTTTTCCTTCATATGAAAGAGCCAGGTGTAATATGCAACCACGGATTGATATTTAAATGAAAAAAAAAGTCATTTAGTTGTTCTGGTTGTTTAAAAACATGGTTATATTTATCCTTCGAGAACAGTGTCTAGATTTTCCCCTCATTTTCGTACCATTGCAGCTTCAGCCACAACTGACACTTCTCTGCTTACGTAATGAAACAAACCACAGAATCAAAGGAGGGGAGGGGAAGTCCAATGTGTCAGTTCAACTGGTTCACAACTGTGGTCATATTGCCACATAAAAGCCCAAATACCCAGGTGAATCACAGCAAAAACATCACTCGCAAGCCAAAATCTTACAGGAAGCAAGCGCGCGTTTCAGGCCAGGTGGCGTCTTTCCCAACTCCTGTCAAATGCGCTCCTGTAGTAGAACTGAAAAATGCGGCCCTGTTGAAGAAAATGGCAAACAAATTCAAAACAACAGGGCCAGCGCTTCCTCCCTGAGACAGAGAATGAGAAGACCGAGCAGTAATCAGAGAAGAGTTATGAGATGGAGCACTCTGCTCACCAAACTGCCTTTCCTTCCCCTCCTCCTTCGCCAAACTGCTTTCACTTGTTTTCTTATTTCTTTCGCCGCCTTGTTCTGTGCTTTTTCGCTCAGATTTCCTGGCTCTATGAGCGGTAGAAAGGAAGGGGGAGGAGCGAGGACAGCTGATGGAGAAAATCTGGGGAAAATAGCTTTGGCATTCTTTGCCTCTCTGTGTTCTCTCTTTACGTAGACAATTTCCAATGAGGATTAGAAGTAAAGCACTGATATTTCTCATTGCAATTGCTCTAGGCTTGTTAAAATAACTGCAGGCTGCTGCTTTGTGTCCTAATCAAAATGGTGAGCAGATTTTTCTTCCACCAGTACTGCCTGCGTGCATTTACAAACTTCTTGAGGATGTGGATTGCTGTGCATAAAATGAGAACAATCCATAACACTATTTCCTCTAATCCTCCATAAGATAGTCAATTACCTGCCAAACATTTCCCTCCAAAAACAGATGCTTCTTGGTCTAAACAAACTTCTCTGCCTGTGAAAGAACTTTCCACACAGCTGTAGAGCAGCAGAGCAAATGCAGCATTAAGTTTCACCAAGTCTTCGAAAAGATACCTTTGTCCCACCAGCTCGAAGTTTGCCCAGATGGCTTAAAAGATATATTGTAGTAATGACTACTGATGGATGATAAAAGTTACATTTACAACATAAGTGGGGGACAACAACTTAAATCTTCTCCCTGCAGTGAAAATGTCCCAACTGCAGCGACACACACAAACACCTCACTGCAACCTCTTTCGCATTTGGCATGGCAAAAATCAACAGTGAAACTCTATATATCTGCTTGAGTAAACACAAGCGAATGGATCGTCAGCGCGTAAGGTTAGTTTACAGATGAAGTGTGAGGGATTTGTTGCCTTTGGGAGGGCAAAAATATTAACATGCTGGAGACATGAGCTTTCTGGAGGGGCTGTTTAGACTGCACAGCTGACCCTCACACTACCTTCACAACAGTTAAGTGGGAATACTGTGGACTAAGACTGATCAATAATAGTATTATAGTAGAGTTTGTGATTCCATCATTCCCTTCTCCAGCCAACTAAAAAACAGTAGTTTTTTATTAGCCAGAGTAATTGAAAACACATGTGTGGGTGTGCAGAGCATTTCATTTGAGTAACTAGTAACTACAGCTGTCAGATAAATGTAGTGGAGTAAAAGTATAAAGTTGCACAACCTGGAAATACAAGTGCAAGTAACTCAAATTACATTTAAGTAGTAGAGCAAATGTATATTGGAATTTTCCACCACTGATAGTTTCCTGTGGGTACATTTCCATCCACTTGTTTTTATGCACATTTTCAATTTACCCCCCAAAACACCAAACATTTTCAAAATCAAAAAGCTGTCCACTGAAAACCACGTATCTCCAAATTTGGTGATTTTGAATTTTTCAGATAAACTGAAGGACTGAGTGTTTATATATTCATTAAAAAACACAATTACTGTCTTCGGTGCAAAGCATGTTGCTAGATTCATTGTTAGCTTGTAATGTCCTCTTAAATATACTTAATATACTACTGACTTCACATTTTATTTCGCCAAAAATCCAGACACCTTAACTGTCTAAGACTACACATTGAACCCTGACCAATCATTGCTTGAGGTCTTTCACAATTTGCTTGTCGTACAAAGTTGAATGGGCAGAATCTTGTTGCCATGCTTACATCTGTGCACTAACAACATGGTACTTGTAGACGTTTTAAAACTTAGGAAAGCAAGAACATGCTCATCTTTCTGTCAGGGACTTGTGAAACATCCTACATGCAGACGTGCTTGATAAAGTGACAAATTGCTTATTTTCACTCCCGTTTGGCCCCATGACTGTCTGATTGGGCCATTATTGGCCTGATATTGTGTGGTCTGATCCTGGCATTAACTACTTGTACAGTAATGACTTTATGCAGGAAAGAGAGACTTTTCTGGCATTGAAATCATGACATGTTTACAGTGTAATCTTTTATTACAGTGTTTTCTGGTGTGGAAGGACAGAGTAAGCTTTTCCCCATCACCGTTATCACTGTTTCTTTGGTCCTTGGCAGACAGAAAGGAAGTCGGCATGTTCATTGTTCCCACTATTCCCTGTTTCCCAGCTACCTTCCTGGTGCCATTATAAATGGGTGAAGGAGTTGACCCCCAAAGCATGGCTGTTTTGACATGATCAACGCCCCTGTGAGTCTGGGTTACATCAGTGGCTAAAGCTTGGCACAGGCTCCAGCTGATATAGAAGGATAAAAATGGGCTGCAAGAGTTACAGCACACAGGCCGAACATCTCAGGGTGTTGTCAGTTAAGCTCCTGCCATGTCTGAGCCACATTCCTAAGGTACCCTGAGTTAGGCTGTGCCAAAGCAAACCCTTGAGGCCCAGACAGGGTCACACAGTGTAACCCCTGCTGGGAGATACTCAGTTTCATCCCACAGGAAGGATTTACTGTCCAGGACTATGCCTTTCAGTCTGCAGCTAATAAGCATCTCAACTGGGTCAGGCCACCGCAAGCCCGTCTAAATAATAAATGAAAACAGAGACACGTTGTAAAAACTTGCCAGACGACTACCCGCCTCGGTTTCTCCTCAGGAGGAGAATGAGTGTAACTTCCTAATGTTGATTTTGTGGGAATACATGTTGGACCGGTGAGGGAAGACAGGCAATAGCCTACTTTCCATCTGTGTGCTGATATTAGGGCTGAACAATAATTCAATATCATGATTTATTGACTTTAAAGCCACTATGTGAAGTGTTTTGAGATGATTATAGCCAATTTCAGATACTTCTGATGGCATAAGTTTTTGTTTTGTAGAAAAATGAAACAATTTGGGGGAAAATTGTTGCAGTCTCCAGCCATTCATTCTGGTTTGGATCCTACACACGCCGCTTTAAAGGGAGATTATGTATCGTTTGAAAGAGGAAATAACAATTTTTCTCTTACAAATGAAAAGTGAAATCCATAAGCATTAATCCGCACTCTTTCTCAATTCAATACACTTAGGGGTTTTGCAGATACAACCTTACTTGGTCTGGTATGACCAGCAGCTTATGGTGGATAATGTTAGCTAATGTTAGTTAACCTTAGGTAGATATTGCTGTGTAGCTGACATTAATGAGACAGATGACTCTACTGTTACGCTATGTTTTAACATTCGCCATTATCTCATAATTGTCACTTGTGGCCACTGTAGCTGCTGTTCAGCAAAAGTCATATAGTGGAATAATTGGAATTGGATGTTTCAGCTGTCCAAAATGCCATTTCAAGCAAGCTGTAATTTAAAAAGTTCCAAAAGGAGTTATTAATTGTTTTGATTTATAAGTGTGAAAAGTTTTATATGATGTAATACATAACAATGAAGCATAGTTCATTGAACATCAGTTTGGCTACTTTACATGTGATTTTGCATACATTTTTCATACCCTGAAGTGTAACAATATTGAAAAACTAAACCGTTTTTTAAAAATTATTGTGGTATTGGTTTCAACCATATTGGCCTGGCCTATCTGATTAAGAAAAGTCTTTCATTTTCATCTTAATGATACAGAAAATGATTTTGTTTTCTTTTGTCTCGTTCACTGGGAAGCACACAATATGTTGTTTCCTAAGATAAAAACAGAAACAAAGTTGGCTATTCATGTAAAAACCATTAGCCAGTTATTTGGACAAAGAATGGGAGATGAGGGGATAAAAAGTCCTTCATCAGGATAAACCTTCGGCTTGTAGCATTTATTTTTCTTTCCTCTGCTATTCGGTGCACAATTTATTTGAAATTTTGCATTAAAAAAACATGTTACCTCAGATTATTTAGATGTAGATATAATGTTATGTTTCGTGTTACCAGAAAATGTCGTTATATTTTGATGTTTGATATAGATAAAGACTAACGAACTAACTAACTAAATAACTAACATACTATAGGGAGCATGAGGATACTGTGTAACACCCTTATATGAATACTCCCAGTGTGTGGGGGGGAAACAGCCCAGACTGCTTCCTGATTAGTTTAGTGGACCACAGGACGAGGTGGTCAAGGGCTGTGTGAGCTGCCTCTGTGTGAACGCTGGTATGTGTGTGTGTGTGTGTGTGTGTGTATGTATTTGTGTATGTGCGTGTGTGTATGTCTTTTTAAGGAGGGGGGATTTGACTGTGGCCGTGGTGGTTCCAGACCATGTAATTACTCCCACTTAGCATGGAGAAAAAAAATAACAATTTCAGTCATAACACAGGAGGGAAATTATGGTCGGCAAGCCACTGGCCATGGTCTATACTCTGTCTATATATTTCTATCTGCACAGGTTGTTCTCCAAGTTGACACATTCAGGACAATTATCAATTTCCCCAAAATACTCTGGGTGCACTTCCAGCAGCTCCTCAATGGACAGATCCAAGTGAGTCAGCATTTCCAGCAAAGTGGAATGAGTAACAGTAATCTGCCTCCTCCTAATGCACACTCGCTCTATATTTAGTGAGGTTAATCAGTGAATTAACCTCGCTAAAACAAACTAATTGACACACATCTTGCGTGAAACCAAAAGCACATCTCATGAGGAGCTAGCCTCGGCGCTTTGTTCTCTCTGCTCCTATTCTTCTCTCTCTGAGAAACACCTTGAAATCTTCAGCCGAGTGACGGCTATAAACACAGGCTGGAGCTGCTATTTGTTTTCTTGTGGGCAGCTCCGAACCACAAGAATAGTATATTCATCGGGCCAGAGCAAATTTAAGATTGGCGATGACAATGCATGAGAGGAATGAGGTGAGTATACAGTATACTGTGTATGTGTTTGAGCGTGCAGGGCAGTCGGTGAGTCACTGGTAAACTCAGAGAAAGACAGAGAGACCACAGCACAAAGGGAGCGAGACCATAATGTATCTGTGGGCAGTTTGATAAGGTTTTTGATCAAAATCAATGACTCAGTGATTACTTCACTGGGCTCTGAGATTTCATTTTCACTGTCTGACTCATACTCTTTCCTGCCCAGTGGAAGTTTAACACACTCACTGTGAGATATGCGGATGCTATAAGATGCTATATATTGTCATTTTACTGATATATAATATATGAAAGTTAGTCTGCTGTACTGACATGCTTAACACTGCAATAATCAATATTTTTACATTAACAATGGATGAAATTACTATGTGTAATGTGAAAGGAGTCGCTCATAGTGACGAACCCACAGAGAATTATCACCAAACTCTGCAGTGCACCAAACAGCAGACAGACAAAGCTAGCGATTAGTTGGTGAACTTAGTGGAGCATTTAGCGGCTAAGATATTTTCCTTAGGAGTTGGTGGAGACCAAAACAGAGCTAAAAGGAGAGCGAGTATTGGATTACATTCAGAAACACGACTGCAAATGAATGCTAATGTTGCTCTGTGTCTGCTGGATGTGAAAATACACGAGCTATATCAACTTTATGAGCTAATATAATGCTTAAAGCTAATAAGATAATATGTCCATGTTGTGTTTTCAGTTTGTTGCGCTGCCCCCAAACTGGCCAAAAAATTACATTACTTTGGGTTTAAATGTAGAATATATCCTTGCAGTGATATCCTACAATATTTATAATTGTTTGTACCCTAAAGATAAAGTTTCTACAGATTTTTGTTCAGTTTTTTTGAGCTAACATTATGTAAAATTATTTTGGTTAAGGTAAACCAAAAGTTAAGGGATAATCATTATGGTTAAGCTAGTGGATAGGTTTTGCTCAGGATTTTGCTTGGTAAGCAAAACTATAAATGAATGAATTAAACACATTTTTAATGAATATACAAATGTTTTTCATTACAAACTCTGATTTCCTGGAGAGCACAAGCTCAAATTTAAGCTTTTTCACAAGACAGTGGGGATACAGCACTTGGCACTACAGTACTTCTAAGCTGTGACTTTGAGAGATTTTGTTCTGTTCTTTTAAAGAAGAATTTTAAAAAAACTTCTGCTTTGTCTGACAGATTGTTAAAAATGTATCAGACCGATCCGCAGTCAAGACAACATGCTGACAGGAGGCTTCAGAAGGCATCTGTAAGCTGCAAAGCATTTTTGAACCATTACAGTGAGCATACAGTTTATATTCATAACACATATACTCCTGACAAAGAGGAGCGGTTCCCTGGAGGAGGCTGGGGAGGTGAGAGGGAGCCAGAGAGCTGCTGCATGGAGAGGAGTAACAACAGCGTCTTGAGCAGAAGGTGAAGCTCTCTTTTCCCATTTTCACTCCCCACACCTTCTCCAGCAAAACCCCTCTCACCCTCCTCTCTCAAGCACACGTACCTCCCTCCCTGGCAGCGCTTTGAGCCTGATACGACCACAGTTTAGATAAGCATTCTTCCACAATGAGAAGCCAGAAGTGGGTTTTTTTTGGTCTTCTCAAACAAAGCCCAAAGAAATGCCTTTGGTTTCTGGGTTCTGATGGGAGCTGTGAGTTTGTTTTCAATTTAGAGTTATCCCAGGAACATGCAGGTTTCTCTCCAAAAATAGGCAGTACAGAGAGAGGATGGGGAGGGGAAAGAGTGGGGCAGGAGGAGGAGGAGGAGAGGAGGGAAAGAAGAAGGGAGGGGAGTTTGGTTAATGAGCACCAGATGCCTTACCTTCGGTGGTAACCACATTCTTTGGAGCTTTAGTTGGTGTGTGATCTGTGCTCGAACTTATGTCAGAAGAGATGCTTGAGCTCCCTTTACCTGCAGGGGAAATGGGAAGAAAAACAAAACTGCTGGGACACAGTGTAGCAACTTTAAGATGACAAACTGCAGTTATGAGTTATTGGTTTTACCCTACAACCTTTTGAAAATCAATCTTTTCATTGGAGAGAAAACACTTTTTAGGCTTAATTCCTGAAGAGTGTCTGTCAGAGATAAACTGAGATTGCACTTTGATGATGTATTTCAGACGCTAAGGAGATATGAAGTGTAAGGAAATATAAAGTCCATCACTCTCTGCTTCCATGACTTTTATGTTCCTCAATTTTGGATGAATGGTGGGCCTTGGCGCATGCACAAAGTCTCCGCTGGTTTGTTTGAGTAAGTGGCCGTTTTTTGATATTTGGAAGAAGAATAAAGTCTCCCAAAATCCCCTTCAGCCTTCGCTTTTACGGAGGACGAGTGAGGAAACACTCCTGCAGAAGATACAAGCACACTCTCTTTAATGAATGATTACAATGAAATGTATCATCAGCGGCATACTTCTTAGGTTGTACAACTGCCACATGAAAGTGCTTCTTTATCAAATTTACACGAATTTACAACTCTTACTTTATGAGCTATCCTTGTATTATTAGATTCAGAATTTAGATTTGTATACAGTCACACAGGAGAGCTAAATTTCAGAGAGATATTCTTTGAATGTGTGCCTCTGTTGCCAGAGTACGACTGCCATGGTGACTGCAGGCTGCCTGTGGAGTAGTTGTTTATGGCATTTCATTCCTCTGTCAGATCATAAATGCAGCTTTGTGGCTTTCCTGAGACTAAGTATGAGCCTTTCACCCAGCACGGCAGGCCGGAGAGGTATTCCCAGACGGTCGCAGCCACATGCGCATCAAGCGCAGCCACCTAAACAGACTAGACAGTTCCCGGAATAAGTAGTATTATGAAAGCTTGTGTAGGGAGACAAAAATGCAACCTGCAACTCCATACTCAGCAGCACAAAAGACACATGATTACACGATACATGTAAAATGATTTTAAAGCAATGCAGCTCATATGATATGAGTATGGATGACACTTTAGGGTGACATCACTGAGCTGGCACATCTGTTATGGCTCCTTCAGTCCCCAGGAATGACTCAGAAATTCATGAGGAGCTGGCAGATGTCAACATGAGGCCACTTTTCTAATATCTAAGCAGAGCAGAAAGCATGAGACTGGGTTAGAAAATATATTTTAATATTTAGCTGGTTTCAGCTTTCTCTTCCTCAGCACGAGGAACTCTGCAGGGCCTGTTTGTTTGACGCATGTGGATCTGTTCGAGGCCGATTGTTTTCTGTCTTTCATGGAAAAACAACTTTCTGAAAAGCTCCTGCTTCCTGTCTTATGTGCTTATATAATGTGTTGGTGGAGAGTTGTTGCATAGTTGTGACCAGTGTGTAATTAATTGCGGAGTCACACTTGAAAACAGATGTGGGCAGACAGACTGTAGATTTCTGCACTTGTAGCTGAGATACTGGTCTTAGACCTGATAAAGATGATGATACCATAAATACTAAGCAATCGTTTCTTTTGTGAAATGACAATACTTTGAATAAATGTATAATAATGTGAATATTAAAGTTACGATCCTTAAGATTTTCATGAAGTCAATCCCAGATTTTATACTTTTAATGGTCTGCATTTTCTCAGCAATAGCAATTCAATGTATTTACATTCTGTCTTTACCTCATGATATAGTAGTTTTCATTGTTAGTGGCAGAGTCCGCCATTCCCTACTGTATTCATACTGCCTACCCGTGCACAAGGGATCAGATCACGGTTAGAAAAAGGCTAACTATTATTACTTCTTCATTAAAACAACTAAACCTGCAATGATTAGTCGATTAATCGATTAGCTGATTGACAGAAAATTAATCGGCAACTATTTTGATAATAGATTTAATGTTTGTGTCTTTTTTTAAAAGAAAAAGATGCCAATATTCTCTTGCTCTGGCTTCTCCAATGTCAATATTTGCTTTGCTTTCCTCAGTCTTCTACGATTGTAAACTGATTATCTTCGGGTTTTGGACTGTTGGTCTGACAAAACAAGACATCTGAAGACGTCATCTTGGGTTCTGATGAACATTTTTCACTATTTTCTGACATTTTATAGACAAAATGAATCAATGAATGGGCTGAACAATTGATAATGAAAATATTAATTAGTTGCAGCCCTAAAAACAACATGAGTTTGTTTGGCTGCACTGTTTACATTTTACAGTGCAGCCAAACAAACTCTTCTCATGTATTTCTGAGAGATTACTTCAAAGCAGCCACCAGTAACCACTGGTGTCACAAAACCAACCAGGACTGAAACCTTTCGGCTATAACCTTAAGGTTTAAGCAATGTTTTTTTTCGATAGAGGTAAACACCTCAGACAACTGGAGTATTGAGATATTAAACAGTCTCAGAAAATGTGTATTGATAACTATGAACCCCTTAAAAACCCCTCATGTGATGACCAATAATGCTTACATTTGAAGTGTCTCTTTTATCTGAAAATTATTCATAAGAAAATGTATCAAAGCACTTCATGTTAATTTTCTTGCTATAGTCTTACTCCAAAAAGTTTTCATGTATCCCTACACTTAAAAACCAGAAATCAGAAACTTAAGCTGTATCAATGCTGAATCATAAATGGATTATATTTAGCTTCAGTCCTTGTGAACACACAAAAGAGCCAACCATCAGATATTCTTCTATCTTGCAATGAAAGGGAGAATTAAGACTTTATGACCCATTAGAGGTGACTTGTGAAACTAGAATACAATCTGCATAGCCTACATCATATTTTCCCCCACCTGACTAATGACTGTTAACCTGAGAGTAAACAAAAAAGGTCGGTATGTTCCAAATCCAGCTCAAGGAGGACTCAGATGTGTGATAGAATCTGTCCGTATACCTTAACAGGCTGGATTCCTAGGTGGAGCTGGTCCACTTATTATTTTTAACATCATGAGTTCCAATCTTTTCTCTGCAGTTATTGACTTAGGAAGAGAGCACACTGGAATGTTATTTATACAAACATTTCTGCTCTGGAGACAGAAATAAGTAACGGTGTTTGGTCGAGTCAGACCAGTTTTTCTGAATGTAATGCTGAAGATTAGATGAAAAGACAGCAGATGGGAGAAGGAGGTAGGGGGTAATATGAAGGCTAATGTTCTTAAGTCTAACCATGCCTATAGCAATGAAGGTGACTGTCCTGCTGAGTAATCCAGGCACATTAATGCAATGGTTGGAGATATTATCAGTGTCGTGGTATGAGAGTGGGCAGATATGGATTTTGGTTATTATAATATCACATTAAAATGTCTTGTTTTTTGATGGATTTAAGCTGCATTCCAGTGAAACAGTTTTCTGAATAGATCTGATAGCTGAGTGAGCTGGACAGTGATTTCTCTGCCTGCTTGGCCATCAGCTCTAATTACTAATGACTTTTTTTTGTCTTATAGACCAAAATGGCCGCTAATGAAACTGAGGTAATGAGTCAAAAACATGGCGGTATTTGATTTTTTTTTCCAAAATTGCTTATATTTAGTTATTTTCACTAATAAATGTGAGAGGAAATCTGTGCAGGAGGGACAATATTTGTGTTTGCATTGTGATCAGAATCTCTGCTGAGCAAGTCAAGTTCACCATTTAGTTAAGACAACATTCAATCAGCTGCAGGAGAGCTAATTAAGGTAAAACATAATACATAACTGTTAGGTGTGTCCACTATAAGAAACCATCTAAGGAGGAGCTGTTTCCATACAACACTTGCCAGCATGGTATTTTTTATTAATAAAGCTATTTTGGGTCTTTTCAAGGTGTCTGCTACATACTTTTGCTTACATAAAGATCATATGGCATTGACCAATATGCACACAATGGCTGCCAAATTTAAACAACAATAGGTTAAGGGACAAAAATCTCTGGAATTGGCTCTTATCAAGATAAGAATGACTAAGTGCCCACATGCCCAAACACTCATGTCCTTTGACCCACCTCCACTAAACCTGCAGGAATACACTCCTTTAAAAAAAACTGCCATGAATTAGGCTACTTGGTGGTGTCTGCTGAACTTTCTGCCCTGCCAAGTCAGCTGTTTTTGACTGATTGTGATATAAACTGACTGTATTACTGGTCTAAAACTCCACCTTTGCTACTAACTTAAACTCAGGAGGATGATACTTGCATGTTGCCTCCTACAATTGTATTGTAGCACTATGTAAAATGCCTGTAACTGAAGCTACATAGATAATAATCTGGGTAAAAAAATTAGAGAGGTGGCTGGAGTGAAAGCAGCTGGATGTGTTTTCGTTTAAACTTCAAATGTTATACTGTACAGTTAGAAACAGTTCATTTTAAAGTGTTTAAAAGACGACCACCAGGTGTCACTCTCTATCTTATATTAAGAATATAAACGTTGCACATCTTTAAAAAGTATAAAAAGTATGAAAAGTATGAAAAGTCAAACGTTGCTATCAGTTTCGTGTCATGTGCTAACAATCTGAAGATTTTTGAATGGAGTATGGTGTAAGTTCAACCCCAGCCTACACAAACAGAGAAAACACGTACTCTAAGCAAATTAAAGATATAGAGGGAATAGTGTTAGCTTTTTAAGCTAGCTAACTAATGTTCAGAGACAAACTCGAGGAAGCTACAGAGCCAAGAAACTGCCGCATTGTTTTCTGGTTTTAGTTTAGTTGGACACCATGAGAAACAGTCGCAATTAACGGTAACACAGTAGCCTTTGTGGAGATAAAAAAAAAAAAGAGAGAGACTTCCTTCTGAGTGGAATTCAAATAAAACGTGTTTTAAAGTCGTAATTACAGCACTTACCCTCGCTTCCATACAGTTTTCCATTGTTCGCACCCATTTTAAAGAATACATAATCTATGCGCAAAACTCGGTTTATCAGAAGGAGTTAAATTCCAGAGAAAAAGGGCAGTCTTTCCATAAAGATAGGCTAGACAGCCAGAGTTTCGTGTTGGGCCGCTAGCTCTGACTCCAAATAGTTAATCCAGATGTTGAACAGAGGACGCCTCAGCATTACGCAAACCTAGAATCCGGACTTCCAGCGGTGCAGACTTTCTATATCTGAACAATCCACAGACACAGAGCGTTAGAAACACACTCACACACACACATACACTCAAAAATCCCGATTCGATGCGTTTGGAGAACACTTTCTGTGAAGTGCCCTAAATGGTAAGCAGCTGTTTATCAGGCAGGCAAGGAGTGCGGGCAATCACAGCGGCCAGACAACTTTGTGAGGAGGACGCGCAGCTCTCGTCCACTGGAGTTGGATTTAAAGAGACCGCAGACCAGAGAGGGAGATGTGGAGGTTTAAAAAAAGATAAGCCAGAGGCAGGCCGAGACTGTGACTCACTCGGAGACAGTCAAATCACTACAAATTTCCATACTTTGTTGTACTGGAGTGGCTCATTGCTTTTATAACGCAAATGATTTGAAAAGAAGACAAACTGTTTCATAAGCACAACTTTTCTTCTTGAATAAAACAATCTATAGCTCTAAGCAGTGGTGGAATGTAACTAAGTACATTTACTCAAGTACATTTTGAGGTACTTGTATTTTACTTGAGTATTTCCATTTTAGATTTCTACTCCACTACATTTTGGAAGTAAATATTATACGATTCAACTCCACTAAATTTGTTTGACAGTTACTTTGCAGATTCAGATTATTATTACAAAGTATCAATCAATATATAATTATTATGGATCAAGTTACCGGGCACTATATGAAGTAGTTAAAATTATCCCCACCTTTACCAGTTATATATACTATTTATAATCAAATAAAGTGATGTACCTGAAATGAGCTATTCTGCATAATGAGTACTTTTGGTACTTTAAGTATATTTTGATGTTAACACTTTTGTATTTTTACTGAAGAAAGATTGTGAATGCAGGACTTGTAACAGAGTATGTTTACTGTGGTACTGCTACTTTTACTTAAAGTTAAACACTTGAGTTCTTCTTCCACCACTGCTCTAAGGTGACAGAATGGAAGCAATGACATTCCTATCAAGTTATTTTCCGTTACCTCTTTAATATTGTCATCACAGGTGTGACTTTTAGAGATTCCCACTCAACCAGTCAGACAGAGGACACATAATCTCCTAAATATTTGGAGGATATAGGCCTACTGAAAGAAGAGAATGGTTTAACCACACGTCGGAATGTTTCTATGAATAGCAGTCATACAGGTCATTGGATATCTAGAAGTAAAGGCACTGGACAAAACCAGTTGTCTACCGTTGACATGTGACTTAATATTCTAGATACATGTTGAAATTCCTTTCTAAATGCACACAGCCTGAAGATCTACTGAGGATAACGTGGTATTTTTATCTATACTCACTTATATTCTCTCATGGGATACAAGAGTTAATGTAGCACCACTGGTTCTTATCTCAAATGAAAAATGTTGAGGGTAACTTTTCTTTAAAAGTGCAGTTAATTTTGCATGATCGATCTTTATGAAGGAATATTTAGCTTCTCTGATAGTATCTGTGTCTACAGACAACTCATATTTGTGCTATATTGGCACCCAGGAGTTTCCGTTCCACAAAGGTATTGAACTCCTACACTTTCACACCAACTGCCATTTGTTTTACTGTACCAAAAATTTGTTTTTAAAAAAAAAATAAAAAAATAAAAGGGGGGGGACTAAGTGTACTAAAAGTTATGGATGCATATGTAATGTTTTTGTGATCATAATCAAGACCCACCCTTGCACCCATCAGAGCCATTTCTTATTGTAATGTGTAGCGTCTTGATCTCTTTTTACTCTTACGAGTCATCAAGAATGCACAATGTTTGATTGGCTCTCATGGTACTAATCAACTGGGCTCTTGGCTGTCTGAGGGAGGTCAAACGCCAAACCTCAAACCTTTACAGCCAGCAATCTCTGCCACACTGGAATGCAAAGTAAGACGCACTTCAGCTTTCTGCGGGAGGTGGATGCGATCATATACAAACTGAATTAGCAAACTCAAATTGCTGCAGCTCCACAGCAGCATCTCCAGCTGACAGCCAGAAAATGAAGTCACACATGACATGGTTTATGGCAATACTGATGTTGTGTGTGACGAAAACAGCTGCTTTACCAAAACATTTATTCAATTCTAAAAATGACACATTTTAAAAGGCTTAAAACATGTAGTGCAGATGACATCTCAGGTCAGCTCTGAGAGCTGGCCATTATTGGTCATCCAGTGTGAAAACACACCCGCAGGAGTGAATGGATAAAGGTTGACAGCAGGACTTGAATTTATTTCAGGTTTGGCTACAGACATGGCACAGCAGGCTGAACCAGAGACACTGAAGCCGTCCTCTGGCACATCTGCACTCTGGGAGATTGTGGTCGAGGCGCTGCTGGTGTCGGTCACAGTGGTGCTCGAGGGAGCAGAGTGGTCATTTTCGGCCTCTGTGGTGGCTGAGCGGCCGGGAGAAAGTGGGGCAGAGGCGATCTCCTCTAGCTTGCTGTATAATGTCCTCAGGGTCACAGGAATGGACACGCACCTGAGACAGTATTAGAAAAGATCAAGCGGAGGCCAGAACGCACAGATAGCAGAATTTCCACACTGACATTTTCTTTCAAAGTCCATTTTCTTCTGCTGCATGTCAAAACCATCTCAAACTGATTTTTCCTCATGATGCAAGATGTGGATCCTACTAAAAGGAGAGAGAGGCCCAGAGCCATCATCCTCCTAAATTGTAAAGAAAGGGCCAGATATAGGTTATGAAGCCATACCTCTTCATGATAGCGGAAAGGTATTCGTCCATAGAGGGATCCCCCATTCCTACGCCGAACAAAGTGCAGGTAATCTGATGAGCATCGGAGATGTTCACCAGCACTGTGGCAAAAAAGAAAAAGCACCAATAAGTCATACAAGTCAGATTTCTATGTCATTATTTGCCCTTACCTTAAAATCATACACCCTGTGGGCTGAAAAGTAAAAGAATCCAAATCCAGTCAAATAAATAAAGGCCACTGTTGTTGATTCTGAAAAGTTGACATTTTTCAGACATTGAGGCTCTCAGTGATACTTAAACCTCAGTAAATAAAAATATCCTGTGGCAAATGCTCACAAACAGCGAGGGAGTCAGTGTCAGGTCGGTGGAAGGTCACAGAAAAGCTGGTCTCAGACTCCGGAAGGACTTCGAAGTGCAGGTCACAAACCGAACCTGATGGCAGCATCCACCAACAAACATCACATAACTG
The DNA here is from genome assembly GCA_002120245.1 of Maccullochella peelii. Classification (NCBI taxonomy): domain Eukaryota; kingdom Metazoa; phylum Chordata; class Actinopteri; order Centrarchiformes; family Percichthyidae; genus Maccullochella; species Maccullochella peelii. Next base: position 279,532 of record LKNJ01000170.1, on the reverse strand, counting down.
ACTCATGAAATTTTAACATTTTTACTGCAAACATTGCATGAACGACCTTGTCCATTTAAACCGATTTTGGGAAGTAAAAATTCAACCTGTTTTGGCACACGGAGAGGTGATAAAGCTCCTCAACAGGGTGTTAATGGCACACTGATGTCGAAGCAGCTCGAGCAGGGCTGGGACATGGGCGGGGTGGGTGAAGGGAACACTGTCCACCACAGTCCCCTTCTGGGCGGGCGCCTCCCATGCTGCTCCAGGGAGAACATAACTGTGCATCACGCCATTAGGAAGAGGCTGGACAGACAAAAGTATTCATGCCTTTCATGTCATACAGTCAAAGACTTGCATAATAATTTTGCTTGAAATTAACCCAATTACCTTTTGCACTGAGCTTAATACAAGTGTGTTGATCTTTAAAGTAAAAACACACACACATACCACTGTAAAAATAGCATCCTGCTCATCTAATGCCTCCCAGTGGCTGCTTGCACTTGGTGAATGTCTCATCAGAAGCTGGGGTAAGGGTGCCCACTGCAGGTCAACATCTGGTATGATCAAATCTATGAAATATCAGACAAGAGAGCATGTGATGGGGTGATGCTTGTGGGCTTATTTCATACAATATTTATGGTTTTTAAAAAAAAAAAAAAAAAAAAAAAAAAAAAAAAAAAAAAAGTAGCCTGACCTGTAATTTGGCTGAGCTTGGTTACAAAAGACCGCATCATTGGTATTGCTGGCTGCAGTCTGAGGAGAAAGCAGGCAGGCAGCGTCTCATACTGCCCCTCACTCAACGGCAGGAACACAGGACAACTGCCACAGGACACGATTTCACTACATTAAACACCGCTGGCACTCACATTCACTGTGGGGTGTTAAAATGAAAAGTATCCTGCCAAGTGAAAGATGAAACCGTAACATGTTACCCATGGGGATCCAGCTGTGGAGGCTGTGGGATCACAGATGCCATCTGAAGAGTGTGCGTCACATCGCTGACACCGACAGTCACCTGGGCTGCCTGGACGACCGTCTCTGTATCTGTCATTTTTTTCCCCCAAACACAAGAGCCTTTCAGGAAAATCCTCTTTTAATAATAAATAATCTTTATTTATAGAGAGCACTTTTCTAAAACCACGTTACAAAGTGCTTCACAACAACAACCAGATCATAAACATTTTCTGATGTTTCCGATTAATAACAAATAAAACAAGTCAGTAAAAATCAAGAAAAGCTCTCCGATAAAAGTATGTTTTAAGAAAAGATTTAAAAGAGGTCACGGATTCTGCCAACCTGATTTCCTCAGGCAGCTCGTTCCAGAGCTTTGGGGCTCTGACTGCAAATGCTCTGTCACCTCTAGTTTTCAGCCATGCTTTGGGAACAGATAGAAGCCCTCTGCCCCAGGATCTCAGGCTACGTACTGGCTTGTATGCAACTAGGAGGTCAGAGATGTAGGATGGAGAGAGGCCATGGAGAGCCTTAAAAGTCAACAGTAAAATCTATTCTAAAAACATACTGGGAGCCAGTGCAAGGAGGCTAAAAGAGGTGTGATATGGTCACTTCTCTTGGATCTTGTTAAAAGCCTGGCAGCTGAGTTCTGTACAGGCTGGAGCTGATAAATACATTTTTGGTTGAGGCAGGTGAAGAGGCTGTTGCAATAGTCTAGACCTGAGGAGATGAAGGCGTGCAGAATGATCTAGGTCATTAAAAGATAAAATGGATCATATTGTGGCAATATTTCTAAGATGATAAAAACAAGATTGCACAAGTTTTGCTGTGTGCTGCTCAAAGCTCAAGTTACTGTCAAACCAAAACGCCAAGATTCTTTGCAACAGGCTCGATGTGTTCCAACAGGGAACCAGCAGATGGTAGGATTTGTTTTGCCATGTTCTGGGGGCCAGTTACAATAAGCTCTGTTTTGCTCGAGTTAAGCTGCAGAACATTTTGTGACATCCAGTTTTTGATGTCACATAGGCAGTCATAAGGCAAACTCAGCATGCCAGGATCAGTGGCTCTAACACATGTACAGAGAACATAAAACTGGTCCCAAAATTGACTCCTGAGGGACAACATACTTGACAGGAGCAAAAGATGACTTGTGGTTATTAATGTAGACATACTGTAGAACCGATAGAGATATATGGTCAGATACAGTCATATCTTTGTTCATTTTGACCTGAAGCACAGAGTTAAAACAGTCCGTCAATTCGTTGGCAATAGTGTTCAGACCAGGGCCATGATAATTTAAAAAAATAAAATAAAATAAAAAGTACAGAACCTTAAGACACTTTGTTCATTACAAATGTGGGAGCATGTAGAGTGGGGTTGGACAGTGTTAATGCCATCTATTTCACAGGTAACAACTATGCATTTATGGTCTGATACAGTCATGTCTTTTAATTCCATGGCGGGAGCTCCGGGGTAAAAACAAGGTCCAAGGTATGGCCACGGCTATGTGTTTGTATACAAATGTACTGTTTAAAAGGTTAAAAGATGTAGTGATGTTTAATAAATCAGCAGCATGGATGTTTGAGACATCAACATGAATATTAAAAATCACTACAGAGAGCAATTCTATCATACTTTAAAACAAGTGTTGATAAAAATTCAAGGTGTTCTGCTAAAAAGCTGCTGATAGATTTTGGAGGGCGATAAATTAAAGCAAATAAGATCAGGTGGAGAACATCTAGTTTGAACAGGAGAACTTCAAAAAAGGAAGAAAATTCATTACATGTAACAGCTACACCTGTTAAAACTTTACATGCATATATAAATGTGTAGCATGCATCCAAACATTTCACAGGTAAACTAGTTTAGTTTACCACCAGGCCAAATCAGAATTTGTTAGCAGTTTTGACATCTTACGTAAATCTGATGTCTTCATCCCATCAGTCGGGGTGATATAGAACTGGAAAGTCAGGGGGCAATCTAGAACGATAAATTAAATAGCAAGTAAATAAAGAGGCATGCATAACTTTTTTATTTTATTGGTTCTTGTGTTTATGTACCTTCTTTTCCAGCTATCAGACACCCAATCCTGCCATTGTTAATCATTTCCACTTGGGGGTCAGAGCCCTTTGGCACCCTGAAAGCAGAAACAGATTTTAATTTGTATTAGTGCTGCAACAAATTATTATTTTAATTATTGATTATCTGCCGTTTATTTTAGTTTATGAAACATCAAAAAAAAAAAAAAGTAGTGAAAAATGCTACAGCTCAAAAGGGATGTGCTTAAATTTCCATTTTATCAAAATATGAGTCAAAAAAAAATAAAAAATCTAAAATATCTGGCATCAAAACAGATGCTGATTAATTTTGTTTCGATCAACAAATCAATTAATCGGTTGGCATGGTTTTGGGCATTCTGGTTTCATGTCACTTACCTTGGCAGATGTGATATTTGCTGCAAGTCTTTACCGAGGCATTGAAGGGATGCCAACAATTTTAATTTAATTTCACTGAAACCAAAAAGAAAAAAAAAAAAAAAAACGACAAATAGCTAAATGACTGCAAGAGGCCTTTTTCTAAAAGGTTAAAAGAATATATGAAGTGTAGGCACTTGTCTCCAGGGATGGTGTACTGGGTGTAGAGGCCTGCCAATTTCATGGAGAACTCAGCAAAGTTTTTTGACCTGTGCCCAAAAAATAAATAAATAAAAAAGGTACAATTAACATCTTAAAACAATTTATCTTCAGGTAATCATTTAAATGTCAGTCATCTTCATCTCTAGTATAGTTCAGGGGATAATAGCACTGCTGGTTGCAAGCAAAACGTCAACATTTAAATTCACCATCGCTCCAACGCTTACCTCAGCAGCTGAAGAAGCGACTCACTGGGCTGCAAGACAATTTCATTTCATTTTATTACCACGCAGAGTAAGTGGGAGTAATGTGATTTGGCGTGTTGGAAAAACCATGTAGTCCACTTACAATGGGGGATCCTCCATGCGGGGCCACCTTTACCTCCTCCACCCCGCCACATGGCAGCAACACCACCTCCAGGTAGAACAAATCGGCTGTCAGGTAGCATGTGGCCTCAGTAATGTGGAAGCCCATTCTAGGGAGGACAGAACATGAATATGGAAGAAAATTTGTGCCACCACATTATATTCTAAATAAATAAATAAATAAATAAATAAATAAATAGCACTGGCAAGTCAACTCTCTACCCTTGTTGTTTGGCAATCACTTCCAGACGAGACTTCATGGTATTCATAGAGGACACTGAAACATACAGAGACTGGCTTACTCACAAGTGAAGTAAAATACATAGAGAATCATTAGTATATCCTTCATTTACCATTAAACACTTCCTGGAGCCTTTCCAGGGATCTAACCAGCAGCTCACAGGGTTTGGATTCATCTCTGGATTTGTCCTAGTCGAGGACAAAGGGAAGGAAAAAAAAGACAACAATAGAGCAGTTGTGCGGCAATGCCATCCATCGTGTAAACAGCCTTTGGTCCTCCCGGCCCATCCCACAACACACAAACGGCACAACACCATGTGAGAGGAAGCGTTGACATTTGCTTTGCACTGGGATATGATTTTATAAACCAGGGAGGCTGTGACATCTTTGCACATGAGCGTGTGAAATACACTGTGCATTGACCTCGGTGATTCTTTGAGAAGTTTAGTCCAACAAAAGTCCTCTTCAGCATCACTGCTGGCAGGAAACTGTATGAGCCACAGCTGCCTTATCCCTTTGGACCACACATCACTTTAGACCACCAAGTAATCCAAGTTTCTTACTAGACTCCAGAGACTGACCACTGCCAAGCTCCACTTTGTATTAATCCAAAAGTATTATCTACCCTGCAGCTCCACCCATGACAAATCTAAAGAAAACACCCTCTCATAGCCACAGCATACACATTAGAATAAGTGCTAAAGACACTTCGCAGCCTTTCTATTGTGTGCAAAAGACATCTGAATCTCTAAAGCTTGGCATGTTTGGACCCCTAAATCTGTAGCCAATTGATATACCTCTGCAAGTGGAGCATCTTCCAAAGAATGGATCATCAAGGTCAATCAGGGTAAATATTGCAAAAGCAAATGCCTGAAGCAGACAGATAATGGTCATCTTGCCAAACAGGATAGTGTTAAACGTACTAGAAAACAAAGCAAATGCCATATGGCACATGCAAAAACAATCAAACAACTTTATTTTGTTTCAAAAGGCTTACTACACATACTATGCCATGTAGCTGAAGTGAATCCAAGTAACCGTCAATCCACAGACTGCTGATCCCACAACAAAGACTTGTGTGTTCCAGGATAGATGATCTCATTCTCAGTGCATCACCACACCAGTCCCTGATTCGTATTTTACTGGAATTTGTCTCACCATGCATCTTCGGACAAGCTGAAAGGTGTCATTCCATGTCTTCTCTGCAAATTTCAAGTGCAAGTGAGAGATCATGGACTTTGTCTTCATCACTAAAGCATACAAAAGGAGAAAAAAAATGACAGAATATTAAACCTTCAGTATCCACACACCCTTAAATTTGTAATCGCCTTTTCTTCAATTTTGGACAGTTTTAAAGTACATCTTCACAGTAGACAACCATTTTATTAAGATTTAATAAAACATATTTGCAGTCAGTCGTTTAACACATTTAAAACATAAAGTCTCTGCTTTAAATCAACATTACCTGGCTTCTAAAAGTCTGTTTCACTCTTGCAGACTTAACAAAGGGTCTCCTCCTGAACAAACGTGCCAACATTTATGTGGATTAGCCAATTAATCAATTATCTGGCATGTTTAATCCGCTTCCGTTGATCTGTATTTTACATTCAACCACGAAGCAAATAGCCAAAATACCTCATGATGTTATTATTTTTAACTGTAGGCGATATTTGTATTAGTGAGAAATTAATGTTACACTCAGACAAAAAAGTAAAACTGAGTGTTTTCTGGTTCTCCCAGGCGGGCGGGCGTTGTCAGACGGAGCCAAACTCACAGGATGTGCAGTCAGTCTGTTAAGAGCTACCAGCCAAGTCTCTGGAGTTAGCTAGGGAGCTAGCCATGAGCTAACAAGCAGCTAGCTAAGTCTTTTCATTTTGCCACCATAATTCAACCTTCAGCCAAACGTCGTGCCAAGGTGAATACTGCTTAATTTACCGGTAGGTGCTGTTATTTACACAAATGCTGTTGTTGTAAGTGTAGCTGCTGGTCACGTTTCGTCTCTTTGTTTTTTTACGTTGCATCATTTAGTTGTGATTAGCTGCTCGTTATCTCTTCCTAGCCTTTTGCCTGTGTGGCCACCCTAGCTGCTGGCTAGCGAGGAAGCTGCTGAGTTTGAAAGGATCGACCGAACATCTGTTGCTGGGTATCCGATTTTAGGGATTTATCTTTTAAGCGTTATGTGAGCAGCTACCTTCATCTTGAAATTCCTCAAATGTCTATTAACGGTTAGATGACATTAACCTGCTTGGTGGGTTGGTTAGCTTGTTAGCCACAAGCGTCCACTGTAGTCAACCTGCTAGCTAGTTTACCTGCAGTTTACATGTCACCAGCTAACTTGCTAATAAGTAAACATGAGTATTAGAGTATTGCGCATCGTTATTTATGATTTCAGCCGTCTGTTGTTGTAATAATAAGATAAAATTGCCACACAGCTAACAGTATAGACCATCTTATTGTATTTGTTGACGTGCCAGTGTTATTAACGTTATTAAATAGCCAATTTCATGATCCGCTGTGAAATTCGTTAAGCGGGTATGATGACACACTTAATTACAGTCACACCTAATTTTGAGGTCATCATTGAAACCTTAATACTTGTTGTTGTCATTGTATTTCTATTTATTTTTCTTTTCTCAAAACTATTTAAGAGATATTTCCTTACTATGGGGGTATAAATGGTTAAGGTAAAAGGACATTTCCTTAAGTACTAAATCGTAATATTGATTTTCAGTGCATACACCCCTTTTGTTAATTTGTGTAATGACCTATTGGCTGCATTCCCATCTTTATCCCTGATTCCCCAAAGGTCTGTGTGGGCCTGGGATAGGAAATACCATTAACACACACTTCAGGATATCATCGTAGTCTTCTTGGACTGTCCAGTAAGGGAAACTGACCACTAAATTGCTTTGGCATGTGTCAGATTTTATCCAGTCCTGTCAAAGTTTGGAAAATACTGCCAGATGTTACCCAGAAGCTTAAAAAAAGTTATATTTCTTTGCTAAATGGCTTTCACAGGTTCCTCTTGGGTTAGTGGATGATGTACAGTAGTTAATGTCATCAATCTTGGTAGGTTTTCTCAAAGGATGCCACAAGCGGGACTGTATTTTTCCACTGGTTGCACATTTATTTGCCATGGTCTGACATCCAGCATGTGAAAGTTGGCTTATGATAAATAGCATTGCATTCAGAAGGTAGCTTCTGATTTGGCATTTTGCTGATCTGTAAGATTGACCGTGAATGCTCATCTCTGGCAGACCTTTTTTTCTCTTCATGCTGGTGCAGTCTGAAAAGAAGAAGTTATAAATAAAGAAGTACAAAATAACCCTTTTGTATGGATCACCTAGATAATTTCCGCATATTGTATGGGGACGTTTTTCCAGTAATGAAATCTGTTTCAGTGACTTTGTTTTGTCATTGCAAAGAAAAAGAAAAAAAGGAACAGTGTTCACTACAGCTACATTAAGGGGAAATGTAATCTTTCTGCTGTCACATAGCTGCAGGGAGGAGTGATAATGAAAAATACTGATTATAAAGCAGTTTCTAATGCATCAATCTTGTGCCAGTGGTCATTACCACATTTTATATTGCTGTAGTTTTAACCAGGTACAGAGAATAATCCTTTATACTGCATTTCTAGTGTAATGGCAGTTTCTCCTGGTTTTATTTTATTTCTGTGAGACACAATGATGGCTCTGTGATCAAACTGAAGAAATCGAATCTAGAGCCTCGGAAATAATGATGAAACCTTTCTCCCCCCGCCCTCTCCCCAGGAATTGTCATTCGGCCCTTTGTTGCAGCTGGAATCCTCAGACTGATTTTACGGTCTTCATTTCACAATCCTCTTCCCTCCAGCTCCACGTTGAACTTGCTCCCTTTCGCACTTGGATCTCTCGCTACACAGAGCCATGGCAGCTGCTAAGCCAAAAGGGCAGAACTCTCTAGCCCTTCACAAAGTGATTATGGTGGGCAGTGGAGGAGTGGGGAAATCAGCGCTCACTCTCCAGTTCATGTATGACGAGGTGAGCCACTTGCATCACAGCAGTCAAGTAAAATTCACAAGTTGTTAAGGTAGGAAAGTTTCTCTTTGTTGGCATAATGGATGACCAGGTTGATCACAGTTGTTAACAAACTTTATAATTTTTCCCTTTGTAGTTTGTTGAAGACTATGAGCCCACCAAAGCAGACAGCTATAGAAAGAAAGTGGTGCTGGACGGAGAGGAGGTACAGATTGACATCCTTGACACAGCTGGACAAGAGGACTACGCAGCCATCCGGGATAACTACTTCCGCAGCGGCGAGGGTTTCCTCTGTGTATTTTCCATCACAGAACTGGAGTCATTTGCAGCAACAGTAGACTTCAGGTCCAGTAGTATTTCAATGACAGTTTCCCACGCATTCTAATTTGTGCGTGACCATTAGGTATTTTTCCCCTGCTAAAATGCATAAACAATGTGTGCTGTTTTGACATTGTTCAACATCATTAAAGGCAACTGTATTTTCCACAATTTTACCTCATTCACATTATACTCGAGGCTACTTTAGCGAGCATTGGTCTGTTTTCATAATTCATGGCTGAATGACATTTCCTGTTTTACAGAGAGCAGATTCTGCGAGTGAAGGAGGATGAAAATGTGCCCTTTCTGCTGGTTGGTAACAAGTCAGACTTGGATGACCGACGGCAGGTCAGCGCAGACGAGGCAAAGGCACGTGCTGAGCAGTGGGGCGTGTGCTACGTGGAGACTTCAGCCAAAACCCGTGCCAATGTTGACAAGGTAAGTTTGACCAGCTAAAGATATGCATCCCCGGCTAAATACGTTTGCAAACAGAGGAACATGAACCCCCCTTTTGTGTGTCTGTTTTTAACAGGTGTTTTTTGACCTGATGAGAGAGATCCGGGCAAGGAAAATGGAGGACAGCAAAGAGAAGAATGGGAAGAAGAAAAGTAAAAGTTTGGCCAAGAGAATTAGAGAGAGATGCTGTATTTTATAGTGGCAAAAGAGAGCAGGACAGCTGCTTGTGTACATATACATTTCTCAGACTTTTGCATTTATTTTGCCCAGACCTGACCATGACTTTCTGTTCCTGGCTAACAGGACATCTGACCGTGTGTCAGGGAGTAGTAAGGTGGCACTCCATACACCATTTCTAGCTCTAACTTTTTATGTGCTGACACTCCAAATAATTTTTCTCTGTCTCTCTCTCTCACTCTCTCTCTGACAACATTACAGAGTGTAATAAATGGATGGTGTTTTAATTTGGGCCTAAGCTTGACAAAAGGCTAAGCCCTGAAAGGTTACAAAACCTTTCATTGTAAAGTTTGATGTGTATAATATATTCAGACAACTGTGCAGTTCTAAAGGTAAAATGAAGGTGTCAGAGCCAAGGTTTAAATGGTGAAAATGTAACTGGAGCTTGGGTAGGAAATGGAAGTTAACAGACTCAGCAGTGTAGTGTCAACCCATAGTTCATCAAGTGCCACCAAGGAAATGTACATTGCACTGGTGAATCTACGAAGCATTTTAATTGAAGATTGTTGCGTGCAACTAAGCCACAGCTGAAATTTGATGCCATTCCTATTTGTTGTTTTACACCTCAATTTTACTATGTGGTATGGTTATAAGCACTTATTTTTTATCTGTGAAGTCAAACTTTTTCTTTCTTCTTATCATATCAACCAGTGTAAGATGAGCGCACTAATGTTTCCCTTTTCTTTCCCCTTTGCGTCACTTTGTTGAGTCTTCTCAAATGGGCAAACAACATTGATCATTGCCCTTAAATCTATGAGGGACTTGAATTTTTTTTCAATTCTAACATTTCAGAAGTTTTACCTCATTCGGCTAATGACTTCCATTACCTGTTGTTTTTTTTGTTTTGTTTTTTGCGAATAAGGAATCCCTGGTGCTCTGATAAAAGGTGATTCCGTAACACTACATACTTTACATGCTCTCTTGAACACATCTTAAAGTTGATCAAATGAATTGCTTCCAGTCATGTAAACATTTCTTTAACCAATTTAACTTTTCCTGGCTCAGACTTTTAACCACCAACCTTGTATTCCCCTCTTTTTTTACTTATGTATTTCTTGATAGGGACTTACAGTAAGTGGGAATAAATTAAAAGAAAGGATGAATTTTAAGGCATAAAATATTAAAAATGAATACAGGCTTGATGGAAGTGAGGCAGTACCTGTCCAAAAAAGATTGCTCTCAGTCACCAAAGAAAAATGCTAGCTAGTACAAACAAGTGCCCACTTATTAATCCAAGTGAATGACAACTTGCTATAGTGAGCACTGGAGTGTTTGTGTAAAAGCTATCTTTGTAAAGCTGATGGAGGCAAAGGTTGAAGGGAAACTTAAAGAATTTCATTTTGAATGGCCTAGGAAAGACATGCAAGGTTACGAGGGATTTAGTAATTCATGTACAGTGCATCACTGTTGCCTCTCTGTCCATTGTGAATGTGAATAATCCCCCTTTACACATCCTGTTTGCCAGTAATCTTAGGCTGCCAATGATGTGCAGAGTTTAGAGGTCCTTGACATTCTGCTTTGTTTACCTTTGTTACGTTCTGTGTAAGGCTTCCCGGTGTTATAATGATGTAACATCACAATGAAATACTTGATCTTGCTCATGTAGTAATAATTTTAAAGGCAATTGAAGATTGAAGCAGTGTAAAAAAAAAAATTGGTAAAAGAACAATGCTATTAAATACAGAAATTGCATAGACCAAAACACACTGTGAAATCTGCCCCTCCATTCTCTTAGTTTCCCTTTATGACTGAGCCACTTTTTTTTTTTTCTACCACAAAACTTCTAACTTATTTAAAATAACTTATTTTATATTTCTCAGTTGTTTTTCGCCATCCAGAGGTTGTTGCCACATTTTGCTCTGATCCAGTTTAAGTCATTAACCTAAGAGTAAATGCGTGTGTGCATTGCCAACAGCACCATTTACATTACAGGATTTCCTCAACCAATAGGATGCCCAACATTAGCGTCTATGCAAACATTATTGTAATTGCGAAGAGGAAGAGAATCTGAAACTTGGAAACAATTTAAAACATTATCAGTGTCTGTAAACTACTGCACTAGTGCAGTAGAAGCATTTAAGCTTAAATGCTGTTTAGAGATCTGACCACAGCTCAGAAAACCCAACATCATTCAAAACTTGTGAAGCGTTTTATATTTGAAAATACTTAACATTGGCTTATTGACTCCCTGAGTTAATACATGAGCACTACAGAATCCCTGATTATTATTGATTACAGGCTTTGTGTGTCATTATATTTCAATGTGTCCATTGTACAAAAAGACAGGAATGCAAAAGAATGTCCGCGGTATTTCTTGTTAAATGAAAAGCACACAGTAAAGAGAGTTAAAAGATGGGAGGGTGAGATGGAATATGTGAGGCAAACTCAAACCCAAAATGTTAGGACGCCATGGCATCAGAATGTTTGGTTAATATGTTCTAAGGGCTAACCTCCAGTACATGACTGAAACACCCCTGAAGGTCAAAGTGACAGGTGGGGAGACTGACATATAGTGTAAGCATCACAGCCTGTTAATGCATACCTTTCTCCGCTTATGGCCATTACATCAGCTGCTGTGTGTCTTCATCATTAAGGATTGCAGACGCTACTATACTTAAAGTGACCACCATAGTGCTTGCTTACTCTAACATTGGCTTAACACAGTTTAATTTGTGTTTCAGTGCTTTTCTAGAGAAAAACATTCATAATTATTCTACTTCTTTGTCTTCATGTATGGTTTAATAGACTTGGACCCAAATATTTTCAGCGGGATTTAAGGGGTGATATTAAAACAGATATTTGTGTGAAAGCTATGAGAAAACTGTCCTACTGGGTATTCAAATAACTTGTTTTGCCTTTTATATAAATACCCTTGGAATAAAAAGTAGATATCTATGTCTTTGATTGGATGGTTGTATGTATGCCATCAATTAAATGTTTCCTTCATGTTTACTTATTTTGAACATAACCACTAATGTAGCCTATCTGTTTGTGAATGCAAGAGGTGACGCTTACATTTCAATTCATTTTTTTTGTGAGTTATTTGGAAATGGCAAATAAAGTGGATATTACTAATAACATTTTCCAAATGTATTCAGATATTCTTTGTGTGAAGATGTTTATGTCTTGAATTATTACACCGAGCAGGCAGACCGATCGCCAAAAGGAAGGTTCCTCTGGGAGTTTGCACGTTTTGAATCCATCCCCACCTGCAGACCCTGACCTTTCTAAATGGGGCTGCACTATCACATCATAACACTCTGTCTTAGACAGAGTAGTCGAAATATGTCCACCTGATTGGGATTATGTATGTCATAGAAACATGAAGCTGCGTCACAACTTCTTCTTTTGTAGTGTGACTGATAATGAACAGATGGAGATGAATTTAAAGAATTCTATACCATTATTTACACTAACCAAGCAGTGAATTCTCTGATATGAAATCTTTTCACTTTATTATTTGATTTCTTATGACTTCACCTCAAATGTTGTCGTGTGTAGGCAGTTTTTAGGGCAAAATGTTTTTCAGGCAAATGTGTGTGCAAGCACAGACAGCTTGGAGCAGCCCATATCTCTGTTTACACAATCACACTGATTCTTTGTGCTGCATATATGGTCCGCCTAATGGAAAAGGACAAGGAAGTATTGATTTACCATAGTACAGACATGGATATAGTGCAGTTGCTGTATGTTGGTTTATAACTGGAACTTGTTGCATTAATGTTTTGAGGTACCTGCATTGGCCAAATTTAGACTACCAACATACTTTTGATTAGAGTGAAATCAGTATATAATTGGCAACATGCACACAGCTTTAATCTAAACATATTTTATGAATATTTTCCAGATAATGTGAGATCTATTATTAGGTGTAAAAACATGAACCTGAAAGAGGACAGATGGGTGAATGTACTTAGAATTTTTTCTGTTTTGTGAATATTTGCACGAGTATGTGATGTTTATGAGAGAATCAAATAATTCCTAAATGAATGTCTGGAAAGCCAGTTTTCAAATGATCCAGTATGTGGTTCATGAAAAAGAAGACACTACTTTTTGTAATTATTATTTCAAAATGTTTATTTTGTGTTATATTTTGAAGGTAGGGGTTTCCCTCTGTGGTGACGTAACCACTCATCTGGATTACGCATACGGGTATCATTGGTTCACACCGACGCACAAGGCCTGTAGTTTGAAAGCTGTCTGGGCCCAGGCGAGAAGCCACATTGTGAACAAAGTTACAATATTTTGAATTAAATTAAAGGAATTGTTGAGCCATTTTGCCCGGAAAGACGTTTGCTACTTTTGGACCATGCGGTGGTAAGAGGGAGAAACAATTCGGCAGGATACGTGGAAGCAGACGTGTTTTTTGAATAGCATTGTTTTATTGCATCTTGACTGAGTTGCATTGAACTCCGCGTAAGGAGAAAAGAAAGCTAGCTGGCTAAGGTGCTAGCGGATAGCTACCTAGCGGCTATCCAGCCTACTCGTGTGCTATTCACTTCCTTGTTGCACATTGGAGTGTGATGGAAGGCGAGAAGAAGTTTGTGAGAGGGAGACGGAGTTTTTCTACTTCCACTTTAACACTATCTGGTTAATGGATTTACATGCTTGTACGAACCGCAACATTTCAGAAGAATTGGATTTCAAAATTCCAGCGGCTTTGGGCCTATGCTTTGACCATGAAATGGAATGCGACTGTCTAGCTGGACACAGTTAGCTATTGGAGGCTAGCTGGCTAAACCGACTACCATTAGCTAGCAAATCTGGAAGATGTCCGTCCTGGAGTACAATGGTTGAGTACTGACTGGCTCTATAATTAAACACCACATTGTGGATTTTATGTGACGGAATCTGCAGGAACCAAGTGTCATGAATAATCGTCTGGGGTAACTCACTTTTTCTGAAACCTCAAACGAGCTAGCTTTGTAATGCTAATGTTAAGCTTGTGGTTTAGCTAGCTAGCGGGCTGTCTAATTGTGTATTTGCTGTAACGTTAGCTAACTAGCCTGTTACACAGCTAGCCCAATGTTTTGTTCCACAACACAACAAGGACCATAGCTTAGGTAAAGTATATTATATAAAGATTATTCTCAACGTGGCTATAGCGTTTATTTTGTAGATAAATGCCTAATTCGGAGGTGCTTCGCGAGGGTCGGGGACGGAGCCCCTCTGCACAGAGAAATGCTAACAGGCAGGACAGGCGTAGTAAACCAGGGAGCGGTGCTGCTCAGCGAGATAGACACCGTGAGAAGAGGCGGTCATCGGTTTCTAGGAGAAAGAAACGCAGACAGGCCAAGGAAAGAGACTTGTGGCATACCGGTACAACAGGAGACCCTGACAATGACCGAAAAAGCACTTTCGATAAAGAGGCTGAACTTCGGACATTGGTAGAGTATGATGACGTGAGCTCCCAGTCAGAGCGATTTTCTGGGAGCCCCTCTCCTAAACTTGACCCACATGCTGACAGGCTGTCAGTGGACCGACTCAGCGATGTTGACTTTGGTGACTATAATGGACCAGCTTCCCCAGACAGAAGTCATCCGAGAGACCGGGAGGGAGTATGCATTAGCAAAGACGAACAAACAAGAGGACCATCTGAGAGGAGCAAGCAAGAGAAGGAGCTAGGCAGGAAAAAGGACCGCCAGAGCCGCGAGAGAGACTCCTCAAAAGCTAGGAGTGGAGGTAGCCTTAGTGGCTCTAAAAATCACAGAGACACTACAAGGAGCAATGACAGAAATGGTAAAAGGACATCTACATCCCAGTCCTCACAATCTGCAGATAAAAGGGATTCAAAAGGGCACAGAAGCAAAACAAGATCTGATAAAGAACCCCCATCTGCATATAGAGATGCTCCACAATCTTACAGAGATGACCGTGAAGACCTCAGGGCATACAGGAGAAGTCCTGGTTTGAAAGCAGAAAGTCCCTATGGGACATCATTTTCTTATAGCTACCAGTCTCCTGGTGGTTATAACCAGCTAATATCTAGAAGAAGTCCAACTTATGGGAGCAAAAGACTCTCTCCCAGTTCCACATATTATAGCCGGGATGTAGATGTGTATGGGGCATATGGTATGCCAAAGTCACCCAGTTCATACTCCAGCAACAAAAGGAAGCGATCCCCTGTGAGCCCAGTGACCTGGCGCAGGTCCCCAAGCTATGGCCGACACAGTCCATATGAACAAGGAGAGTTTGGTTCAAGTCCTTATGGAAACCGCAGGAGATCACGAAGTCCATACAGAAAGTCCCTGAGCCCAAGTCCAGATGTCAGGTGAGCAGCTACTAGGATGATGTTTGTTTCATTTGTTGGCTGTTGTGTAATTGTGTGGTGTGTTTTTATGATGGTTTATAATAAGCAACCCCTGTTTCAAATTTGAGACAATTTTGCCTCTTGATGAAATATTTGTAAATACAAACCTAGCTCTACCAAATTTAATTAAAAAAAATGTGTGTTTGACAATTCAGGCATTGATTCTCCACAGTTTGAAATAACTGTGCAACCCAAACAAGGACAAAGTTGTGACATTTAGATTTAATGTGGCCTCATGTTCTCTTTCAATATTTGCTGGCGGGCCTATGCCTTTCCAAAAGCCTTTAACCAGCCTGTCTATTGAGTGAGGATAAAAAGTCCAGCATGTGACATTATGCAATTTTTGTAGAATGCATGTAATAACTCACTTTTTACATTTCTATTCATGGCACAGCATTCTTCAAATTTAGATATACACTAAAACATTTTTAATCTCATGCAAGTAAATGAGACCGTCACTTGAAGTTTGTAACGGGGAAACAAAATCTAAAAAGTGTCATTTTCTTTCCAGGCGATCTGCTAGGTCACGTAGCAGAAGTCCATATTCATCCTCAAGGCATTCACGTTCTCGCAGCCGTCACCGCCACTCTCGCTCCCGCAGCCGCCCCTCCAGCCTCTCACCAAGCACGCTCACCTTCAAAACCAGTCTTGCTGCTGAACTCAGTAAGCAGAAAAAGGCTAAAGCTGCAGAAGCAGCTGCGAAGGCCAAGAACTCCAGCAACACATCTACTCCAACAAAGGGTCCCGCGTCTGCTCACCAGCCCAGCCCTAAGTCCAATCACTCATCCAGAAAGGGCCGCCCCCCATCTCCACCACAACCAGAGAAAGGTCCCAGAACTCCCACATCGACCCAGCCTCAGTCCCCCTCTGACCGGTCGTCCAAGAGGACCACTGACCACCAGACCAGCAGGGACAGAGATGGAAAGGGGAAAGATGACTCTGTACATCGGGACAAAAGGAAAGCACCAGCATCTGGACAGAGCAAAGACAAGGAACGAGCCACTGGTCCACTCATCTCTACTCTATCATCTCTACCATTGCCCCAAACAGTTCTTGATCACATAGATAAAGGAGAAAGGTATGGGCGTGTTGTGCCAGTTGACCTAGAATGTTTATGCACCTTTATACTTTATTGTCAAGACTTACTCACACTCTCTCTGTCTGTGTTCATTTTTGTACTGCCAGCTTGAAGGACAGCTCACTCTCGGGGAAGAAAAAGTCAGAGAGAAAGGCCCGTCAGCTTCTTACCGACTTGCCTCTCCCCCCTGAACTTGCTGGTGGCACGTCTTCCCCGCACAGCCCGCCTGAGGACAAAAAGTCCCAAACACTTTGCCGAAGACCTAAGTATGTTACGGTGCCATTTCGTGCTATATCATGTTTTTTTTTCTGCTGTTTTGCTGTATATTCACTTTGCTTCCCCTGAAGTAATTTCTTATAATTCCCAGAATTTGTGGCCCAAGATTTGGTGAGATTAAGGAAACTGAGATAGATTGGGGCAAGCGCTGTGTGGATAAGTTTGAGATCATTGGAATCACAGGGGAAGGCACCTACGGTCAGGTGTACAAAGCAAAAGACAAAGACACTGGTGAGTGTTCTGAAGATAGATGTTCTTTCGTAACTCCTCATCAACATTGTAAGCATTGATCCATTCTCAATGTTCTTTAGAGGTGAAATAAAGGTTGGTGTTGATGATAATCTATTTTGAAAGTTTTGTTGAAATGCAAGTGGACACCGTCATAGATCTTTTTGGGGTGAGACATGCTCATAATGTAGCCTTGACATGCTGTTCTTTCTCATGTTTCATAGCTGAAATGGTGGCTTTGAAGAAGGTTCGTCTGGACAATGAAAAGGAGGGCTTTCCAATCACAGCCATCAGAGAGATCAAGATTTTGCGACAACTCAACCACAAGAGCATCATAAACATGAAGGAGATTGTCACAGACAAGGAAGATGCTCTAGATTTCAAGAATGATAAAGGTACATTATGTTTTTACTCGTGGTGGCTCGATGACCCTCTCACACAACATTGATTTGTTTGATACATGTTTTTTTTATACTCTCCTCTCAGGTGCATTCTATCTTGTATTTGAATACATGGACCACGACCTAATGGGTTTGCTCGAATCTGGCCTTGTCCATTTCAATGAGAGCCACATCAAGTCTTTCATGCGACAGTTGCTGGAGGGCCTTGATTACTGCCACAAGAAGAACTTTCTGCACAGAGATATCAAGTGCTCCAATATTCTGCTCAATAACAAGTGAGTATTTTTACACTCAAACTGAATCAACAGCTTTTATGCTTTGTCACATGTTTTCCCGACTACATTTAATTTGTTCTCCCCTCTCTCCTAATCAGAGGTCAAATAAAGCTTGCAGACTTTGGTCTTGCTCGGCTGTATAACTCTGAAGAGAGGTGAGCCTCCTATGTTCTTGGTAGATTTACACCACACCTGTTAATCTTCACAATTATATTCATTCTTGTGTGTAATAATAGTAACAAACATAACCTCTTGTCTTTTGTTCTCATTTTCAGTCGTCCATACACCAATAAAGTGATTACACTATGGTATCGTCCCCCAGAGTTACTTCTGGGAGAAGAGAGGTACACACCAGCTATTGATGTGTGGAGCTGCGGGTAAGAGCAGGACTGATATTAACTTAAGTTTACTTACTGTATGTTACTTGATTATGTGCCCACTCACTATTATTTTTTTGTATGATTTGTATTTTGCTTTGTCTATCACAGATGCATTCTTGGAGAATTGTTCACAAAGAAACCAATTTTTCAAGCTAATCAGGAGCTTGCTCAGTTAGAGTTGATCAGGTAAATTTTGTCTAAATCACGCAAAAATGTTGATGTCTAAACTTTAGATTTAGTTTTTAACTCTTGACTGGTGCACCCACTTCAACCAGAGACATAGACTGAGAAGAGGTTTCTGCTATCTAAAACAGGAAGAGAAAGCAGTACTAATTTTTTCTACTGATCGTCTCAATCGACCATTATGCTACGCAGCCACAAGATGTCTTTTGTTATGGGTGCCCTTGTTAGAGGAAATGTGAAGGTAGTGATTAATTCTGTGGAGGCAGCCCGCCTCTGCTGTGGGAAACCTTGAAAGTTTGTACAGATCTTTAGTTTGCTGTGAGCTATGTGTGGCACAAAATGGAAGAAACACACACTGTATCGTTTTTACTTGTTCTCTCATTCACTTACCTCACTTTATTTATTCACATTGCAAGGTACAACATTGTGGTAGTGAGGGAAGAGATAAAATCAGCTGTAGTGTACGCAAATGTGATGCACCTTTTAAAGAAACAAGTCAGGCCAGTTCTCTGGGTGTTGTCAGTTATTGTGGGATATGTAGGATGTCACTATTGCCTGTTATGTCCATACATTGCCACATTCTGCTTAAACAAATGAATTTCTGTCTTTTAGCCGAATATGTGGGAGCCCCTGCCCTGCTGTCTGGCCAGATGTAATAAAACTTCCCTTCTTCAACACCATGAAACCAAAGAAACAGTACAGGAGACGGTTACGAGAGGAGTTTGCTTTGTAAGTTAATGTATATGATGTCTAATTGAATGTTTAAGGATTGGGCCCTCTAGCAGTGCATTATACGGAAATGTTTCTGTTGTCCAGCATCCCTCCGTCTGCCCTGGACCTGTTTGACCACATGTTAAACTTGGACCCCAGCAAGCGCTGTACAGCTGAACAAGCGTTAGGCAGCGAGTTCCTCAAGGATGTGGACCCAGACAAGATGCCCCCACCAGAGTATGTTTTGCCTAATGTTGCATCAACATCTTTATCCTACACTTTATTACCAGGATTACAAAATTCTTGAAATGTTAACTGTTTCCATCTCTCCAGTCTTCCACTGTGGCAGGACTGTCATGAGCTGTGGAGTAAGAAACGCCGGCGACAGAAGCAGGTACCAGAGGAACTGGCAGCCCCTAAGGCGCCTCGTAAAGAGCTGGGCCTTGACGACAGCCGCAGTAACACTCCCCAGGGTTTCCCTGCTCCTGGAGGTATCAAAGCTCAGACTGCGGCTGCCTCTGCGCTGCTGGGTGAGAACTATTGACTGTATTTGTTCTGTGTTATTAGCTTGTCAATCACTGGTAAATGGCTTTGAATTGCACTTACCTGTATTATGCAGTGCATCCAAAACAAGTACAACTGGTGTCTTTAATACTTGTATATTAGTTTCAGGAGTCATGAAAGCTGGACTGCTTTTCAGAATATTTGGTCCTTAATGCAGAACACTTATTTGATCCAGAATGTTACCCATTCATTCACTTAGTCACTTAATTTGTCTTTCCCATGTCACACTGAACCCAAGCACATGTAGTCAGCTCCTTTCTACAATACTGTTGAACTGTGTAGTATTCTTCACACTTATGTCTCTGTTGGTCTTTGTTCTAGTGATGAATCAGCTTAGGCAAGTCAGACTACAGGTCAACCTGACAAACTTCATTTTTACATTTATTTCACATGGGAGAGTGATTGTGTATGTAAAATGTCTTTAAAATTTTACGACTCATTGTGATATACAGTAAATTTTTCTCTGACAAAATATGTTAGACTGGAGCTTTCAATCGAATCTTAGAAACTGTCAAAAGCTCCAGAAGAAGCTAGTGAATTAACCTTGAGTTTAGAATATTTCATCCCAGATATGTGTTTGCAAGGTTAAGAATGAACCTCCATGCTCAGGTTAGTTTTCTGTCTTCTTACAGACCCCAAGGGTCCAAACTCCCAGTTAACTCAGGAGCAGCTGGCGGTCCTCCTGAACTTCCTTGGCCAGCCCAAGAGTGCAGTCAACACGGCCCAGTTTGTCCAGTCCATGAGCACAAAGGTCAACCAGGAAACATTACAGCAGCTCTCCAAAGCCCTAGCCCCCACTGACCCAGCGGAGCCTCCTCCTCAGCCTACACCTGCCAAGCCTCCCCAGCCCGCTGCTCCTGCAGGAGTGCCCCGTACACCCCCAATGCCCAAGCCTCCTTCACCCCCCATCTCTGCACCGTCAGGTATTCCAGAAGGAGAGGCCGCAGCTGCCACGCAGACAGCCATGACCATGCTGCTGGCTCAGCTCCTCCAGGCTCAACAGGGTCAGAGGCAGGAACCTAGTGATGGTGGAGAAGGGGTGGAGAGTACCAACCCTGCAGGAGGAGCACCAGGGGGGCAGCCTCTACCTCCAGAGGTCAAACAGCCTCCAGAGCCCAGCCCAGTCTCTCCAGGTATCCCCCGTTATGTTTAATCTTTTCAGTCAGACAGCTGAACATAGAGTGGAATCTCTAATTGGGGTCCTGCAAGTGAAAAATAAATTCTTCCCCTTCATTTTGTTTTAAAAAGGTTTTTAACCATATGTCAATGAGATCATTGTTATTGACATTGAAGAACTTGGGTTTACCAGATGGAAATCATGTATAAAGAACACAGATTAGGTCAAAGAGTATGAATAAAACCGGGGGAAGTACATTAGGATCAAGGTTAGTCAATTAAAATGTCTTTTTCCAAACCATTTATTATTAAGAAGCATGGAAGTTGACGCTACAGCAGCACAAGAAAAAGTCTAAATAGTTGGGAAACAAAGAAAATAACAATAAGACTTTTATTCCAATACCTAACATAATGTAATTTCTGTCTTTCAGTGTCTGAAGTTGGTGGAGTGTCCATCCTGCCCCCAGACCAGAGACCACCTGAGCCTCCAGAGCCACCTCCACATGCTGACCTGGACTACCGGCAGCCTCCACCTGAACCCAAGACTGGCCACGCCCCCCCTATTGCGTCTGCAGGTGGAGGTGATGGAGGGAGACCCCCAGAGCCAGACTACCCACCTCTCCCTACTGCAGAGGGACCAGGATATGGGGGGGACTACAGCCATCCACCTCCTCCACCCTTCACTCCTGCAGGGTTTGGGGAAGGCTACTTGGGTCACATGTTAGGTGGAGGCCTGCCACCTCACGCTCTGAGAGAAGTGTTTAGCGGACCGGGCCAGGCTGCTGGCACCTCATCTGCTGTAGGTGCTCTAGCCCCGGCCCACCCAGACCCCTTCCCTCCAGGCACTGGAGCCACTGGACCCAGCAGCATGGTGTTCACTGGGGACAAGGACCACCGTTTTAAGTACAATCACAGCCCCTTACCTGTGGAGGCACAGCCTAACCCCACTGCTCTCCACATGTACAACCACACCATGGCTAGAAAGGATGGTGTACCTCCTCCCCCACCTATCCCAGCACCAGGACAACCCTGGGGCTCTCCTTCCCAAGTTGGGGCTCCACCACTACCCCTAGGTTTTGTTCCACATGTGAACTCAACAGCAACAATCAGAGGACGAGGCCTGCCTTTCTGAAAGACTGGAAATAGGAAATGGTAGTTTGTGACAATGGACAAAAGGCTAGAGGACTCAGTTTTGAGCCTGAATCCTCTCAGGCCAGACCAGATGGATGTGGAGATGCACACTCAGTTTGTAATAACTTAAATCTGTGTAAGGCATTGTAATCCTCCAAAGGTCTGGAATGTGGATTATGTTGCAGAAGGACAGCTGAATAACACCGGAGGAGCTTTTCTTGCTCATACCATTTTCATATTTTTTTGTAATCTATTCTGCTGTCTTTTAAATTAAACTTTTACCTTTTTTGAGTGTACATTTATCAGGCTGGGTAAATTTTAAATCTCTACCTTAGCCTTCCTGTAATTGCTCCCGGGCAGACTAGTATTAATGTTTTGCACTACTGACTGAAGTAGGTGGAAACTATTTTAGCAATGAAAGGAAATGGATGATGTGCTTTATCTGCACAATTAGGAATATGACCAGTAATGTAGTGTCCCTTTTTTTTTTTTTTTTTTTTTTTTTTTTTTTTTTTTTTTTTAATGGCCATGATTATGTTGAAACAGTCATGGCTCAGTTGATTTGGGTTGATGGCTTAGGTATGAGCCCAGGGAGCTATTTGAGGAAAAGGACTGTTAGTTCCAGAGAGACTGGTAGCACTTGAATGACTGCAGCAAATCTGATCTGACTAAATGGAGAAAGGCTGTTTTCACTTTAAATTCCACATGCCTTTTTGCAAATAGGTGTTTATCAAATCATGAGCAAAACAAAAACACGTAACCCACGTTCAAAAAGGAAACTTTCTTTTTGTACTAAAATGATTTTGTTCCCCTCCCTCCCCCTTTGGAAAATGTTTATTAAAGAAATGCCAACAACGTATCATTGTCTGTTTAATTACTACCAGTTACATATATTGTAAATGAGTTATAGATGCAGTGACTTTATAGATCACACCACTGGATGGCAGTGTCATGTCAAACATCACCCTCACTCTCACTTACCTGCAGTGTGCTCTCATTGCAACAGAAGAATATGGTTTCTGTGATGCAGACTGACATTCAGTGCTGCCACTGTAGGCAAACATACTCTTGTACATCTCACTCAAAACCAATAGACCCTAGCAGCCACGATTTCCCTGGCGCTAAATCTTGACACTTTGAGCGTATATCCCATTCATAAGATGACAAGCTCCTTGAGTAAGTTGGTATAATGCAAACAGAAATTTTGGCTGCATTTGTAGCATGAAAACCCTTATCTGTTTAAAAAAAGACACAGCCATGTCTCCCTTGATAAAGAGCCTCAGCAGTGCTAACATGGCAAAGATAGCAGCACACATCAAGTTTCAGACAACTAATACACAACCCCGAACACAGATACAGAGCAGTGCGACTGTCAGGAAGAAAGAAAATGTTCCAATAGCTGACAGCTCCCAGTGGACTCAATCTTCAAGCACTTTAACTCATGCTTTTGAACTTAATGGAAAACAGTTTCTCAGAGATCACAAACCAGTCCTCCTGAATGCTCCCACTTAATGCCAACTTTGATATGGGTTTTTCTGGATGTCAGTAGACCTTTTTGCCATTTTCACTTTTATCAAACAAGGTGTTGCTCTCAAGTCAAATCAGCTTTGTTTTAAACTTTTTTAACTTTTTAAAAAACTTTTTTTTCTCTCGCTACAGAGAAAATTACAGATACAACTCATGTTGAAGTATGAAGCATCAAATTAAGGACAAACGTATGAAACAGGCAGTGTATCTTCAGAGAGCTGTCAATTCAGTTGGAACAATTCATAATGTACATCAATCCACTTACCTAGATACAAATATAGCTGGTTATTACAGATTATTATCAAGGAAAAAAGAAGAAAACACAATTTAAAGGATGGGAATGTAATTCCTTTCCTATCAGGTTCAATTGAATCACTATTTAAAAGCTCCACAGCATCAAGACACTCCATTACTACACTCAGGAGGATCCAAGTACATGGACCTCTAATAGAAAATATTAAAATATTGGAAATTGCCACTTAAATAGACATTAAAGGCTGCCTAACTGACCTTAAATGCTATAACACACTACATAGGGCAGTGGATTTATAAAAAAAAAAAAACCTTGATGCACAAACAAGACTGGAGCCACAAATGGCGGAAGCATCGTCCATTGAATAATATTCTACACACATTCATCCTTTGTTTTACCCATCATATACACATCTGAATTTGCCACGCGTCACATTGCTGGTGATGAAAAAGTGATTATCTCATAGGGGTTTTGTTCTGCAAAGCTAATTCAGAACGTGGATGGCAGCTAGTCTGTGATTAATATGGCGTGGATGATAGATTGCTGAAAACTACGGTAGCTTCAATGAGACCGGCAGCATCATATTTTTTGTGTGATTGATTAAAACAGCGAGTACAATTTAAAGAGAAGATGAGAAGAAGGGGCAGAGTGAGACAGGAAAGGTATGGCAGACCATGGCTTTTTAACTACAGCAACACTCCCTTATTGCATCTAATTTAGTAGAATGTTTTACCTGCCCGCAGACCTTATTTGGCCATTGTGGTAATGTTTAACTCAAAGAACAAATCCAGTTAAACTACCCCCATGCTTTTGTTTTGTCCTCACGTTGGTCCCAAATGTTCCTAAGAAGATACTAGACATTTTACCATCGAATTAATTGAAAACAGGGTCCAAACATTTCACCAGTATAGGTGTGCTAATTACCCCAAAACATGTATACTACTTGCAAACATTACACATACAGTACATTTCTGTCTGTTTGTTCCAACTTTTAGCTTAGCTTTAGGTTAGCTTAGCTTAGAATGAATACTGGAAACAGGAGAAACTGTCGCACACCTTTAAAACCCCAAAATTTAGATGGTATATCTTGTTTGTTTTTGTTGAATCCATACAAATATCTAAGAGTAAAAACTTTGGACAAAGGCAGGCTAGTTGTTCTATTTCCAGTTTTTGTGCCAAGCTAAGCTGCTGGCGCTAGCTTCATATTTAAGTGGCATCAACCTTCTTATCTAACTCAGCAAGAATTCTATTCCTTTAATTGAAGCCACATGATGTTTACACTTAAGCATTCAAGTTGCCATGATGTTTTTATGGCTGCACCATTCAAACAATTGGAAATATTCAATTTATGCATTGTTTTAGACACATTTCCCCAAAATTCAATCAGTTTGAGAATGCTTGGCTGTACTCGGCAGGGCTTAAGAGGTTAACTCACATTTAATTTCTTCTTCTTTTAAAGAAGAAATGTCAGACAGGATTAAAATAACAAATTCGGATGGGATATTTTGTTTTTGTTTTTTTTAGGTGGATGGTAAATGTGGGTGCAGAGAGGGGAACACAACAACCACACTGACAAGAAAATTGGCAAAAAAGGAATTTAAAAAAAGCTAAAAAAACGTGTCATATAATTGGTCGCAGCATGGTCCCTCTTTTCTGCTGTGTGACAGTGTTTACTAAGTCCTATAGTTCCTCTCATTGTCCCACTCTTTGTCACTCACACACACACACACACACATTTTGTATTACTCTTGTGAAGGCCTTAAATTGTCTAGATTCATTCACTAACTATATGCCTAACCTTAAGCCTCTAAAAAAAACCCTGTGAGCATCAGCAAAATGCCACACACACTTAACTTTAACACACATGCACATGGCCTGTCTTTGCAGTGCATGCACACACACACACACACACACACACACACACACACACACACACACTCTCTAACAACTGTACTACCCAGTCGAGGCACAGTGTGGTGCTAAAGGACTGGAAAGAAGACAATGAAAATGAGAAGTATCTCAATCCATCAACTAGATTTCATAAAACTTGCAAAACTGAAAATTATAACCAAGATATACCTTTCATCCTTGAACCAATGCCTATAAATATGCACACATGCCCATTAATAGTGACGTCTGACAAGTAGAGCTGACAGAGTAAATTAATTCTTACTTGAATGCCTTCAACGGATGAGGGAGCCGAAGGAGGGCTAAAGACTTTCTTTAACTTCTTTAGCTGCTGGCTCTTGTTGAAAATGGAACGCAGCCAATTTTATTATGATCTGCAAGCTTATCATATTTGGCTAATCAGAGATTTACCTGGACTTGAGCTTGTTAACTCGTTACTGTTCTAACGTGGCTTGAGGACAGGAAGAGGCGCTACCTGTGCTAACTGTTGACAGTCAAATGGGGAGGGGAAATAATTAGGAGTTAAGGATGATTTATTGAAGAATTAATGTGCTGACTTTGAATTAACCTTTGAGATTCTGCAGTAACTGAACCATAATGTGACCCACAGTGCATTACTATGCCTTGGGCCATACTGCTCCTTGAAGAGGTGAGTCAGCTGAACTAATGGCTGTTTAATGGCCACTGGTCAGACCTTGTTTTCTTTTTGCGTGTACGTATGTGTGTGTGTGTGTGTGTGTGTGTGTGTGTGTGTGTGTGTGTGTGTGTGAGAAAGAGAGAGAAAATGCACGCAGCTGACATTTTTAGATAATGTTTTGTTTACAATTTCTGTTTTTCCCTCTGGGGCTGTGTTCAAAGTAGTTTTTAATTAAAATGCAAAATCTAAAAGTAGTGGCAGTGAAACAATAGTTAACAATAGTAGTGCAGTCTTCCACATGCATGCACAACAAAACTTTCATGGTGTCAGTAATTACACCTGCTACATATTATTTAAGCTTAGGTAGAATACCAGCCATTAGCGTCACTACATTACAGGGTTTTAATCTCTCCTAATGAGCAGTTTCTTTTTAAAGACTCTGCATTAACTGTGTAATTTCAGAGATAGCGATTTACCTAATATTCACCGAATGAGGAGAGTAAAGCCTTCAGAGCCGATCAATCACGACGGAGTGTTAAAGGGCAACTTTCCCATCCTGCTGCTGTGTATCAGGTCTGTGTGTTCAGCAGCAAGGTGACATTCTGGGTTACGCTGCGCTGACCTTTATTGTGCTATTGTCACACATGGTGTCAGAGATGGCCGCTGGTTAGTGAATTCATCACATTACGGAAAGATCATGTATTTGATCTCCACAACTGTCAATATGGCTATCAATAGCCATGTGTGCTGTGAAACTGTTGATGTTTATCTCTGTGTTTCCTCTTTTCCACTGTTAGACATGGCCTCACCTTCTCCCTGACATACCCATTAACTCCAACCATGAAGACAAAGGGCGCTCCAATCATTTACAGCAGATATGACCCATAAATGTCATGCTCGACTTCGCTCCACACCTTACCTTTGACATGTAAGGTCAGGCTCTAGTAGGTCATTATAAAAGAATCTGGCGGCGCCAATCTGCGCCGACCGTCCCGACCCCCAGACTTCTTTTAGAAGGGCACATCAGAGCGTAAGTTGTTGTCAAAAAGTTTGACTGCATGAACACTTGTGCAGCTTGTTGTTGTATGTTTGCGCTTTACAAGAGTAAAGAATATATATATAACAGGGAGGATGGTCTTGTTGAGCTATGACATGGTGTTGTGTGCAGCCATCTTTTCACCCCTCTGTTTCAATCTATACACAAACACACACATATATACACTTTCGGTCAACACAAGGAGGCATGCTGTGTTTACTGCTTGCTAGGGCTGTCACTCAAAATAATCACATTTGAACAAATGAACATGTAAATTGTTTTACTAAACAGTGGCCACGGTGGCCACAAGTGGCAATTACTTGATAATGGCATGGCTGATTTCCCCTACATTTCCCAAGATTCTCTTCGTTTAGTTTTGCTTATTAAATTTCAGGGACCATGAACAAAATACATTAATCTCAAAAAAGAAAAAAGACGCTCTTGATCTTGAGTCTGTTGCTTTAAAGACATCATGATTAGGTTATCTGAATGAACTAAAACGTAGTGGGACTTTAGAGGGATCATAAAGTCAGCAAACTGACTCAGTAATGTCATTTAAATACAACAGCTATAATATATAAAATAAGCTAACAATCCCTAACATTAGCCACAGTAAGCTACTGGTCATACCAGACCAAGAAATGCTAATATTGGTGATCTGCAACTGTATTTACTGTATGACGCTATGGATCAATAAGATTCTGAATAGAATGGAAAAAAGCACTGACAGCAACAGCAATGGCAGCAGTGGATGGTTTTCCAAAGTGTCAAGGGTGTGTATTTATTTATCACAGTGTAATGACATGTTTTTAAAAAGATTATGGTAAATCATGTTTGCAGAGGCGACAGTAATGTTGTCATGTCAGTATATCCTTGCTTTATGCCATGTAAAATCCCCAAGGTGATACAAAGCTAGATGATCTGTGACAAAGGGTACAACCGTTTTTATAAAACAACTTCCCACATATTATGGCTGTCCAAGCCGCAGCAAAAACAATCTTCAGAGCCATTAATGTAAATTGCGTAAGCAAACACAACTGCTTTTCCATAAATGTGGAGAGAAATATGAAATCAAGCGTGAAATGTGAGCGTTGCAATCCAGAGAATTATTGTGGCTCAAATTGAAATGGCGTGGGGGGGATGGATACAAAACAGGCAACCACTTTGACGTGTGTAAAGGTCGATAAGTCAATAAGACATCTTGTTTATGATTCATTGCTTGCTCTGTAGATTAAGTCTTGCCCAAATACTGCACACTTTGTGCTCAGCAGTTCTGTTTGCTGTACAGTAAAACCTTGACACTGCACTGGAAGACGTAGCGTATATTTATACAGTAAAGAGTACAGTACATCTTGTTCTGCAGCTTGTTTCTGCATCGGCTCCTGCAGAAACACACTGTTCCGATGTTGAGTTTTAAGTGTTATTTCAAAGTGAATATGCTGCAGATGAACCGCTGACATCTTCCTGAGCAAACAACCTGTCAGAGAAAAACATACCACCTCACACCCAGGACGCATATTTACCCGGAGGGAGAACTCACCCCAGAAACTCTTGAACCCATCAGGATGAAGAAATAAAACAGTTTGTAGCTGGTTGTTTATGAGAAAAATGAAAAACACCAACAATGATGATGATTGACACTGTTTAGGGAAAATTCCATCATGGTGTAGGGAGGAATTTAAATACATATTAGCTCATGTTTTTTAATTGTCTATGCTTCAAAATAATAACAGCTTATATACATTTTATACATTCAACCAGCAAGTAAAACATAAGAAAAAAACAATGTGGTAATTAAAAGATCATAAAACTTGTGTAACTTCACAGCTAAGTATTATAGTTAAGTATTTATTTATTTTGTTTGAGGTCTACCATGAATCATATGTGTATTTTTGGATGAAATTGTATACATGTCAATTTTCATCTTACTATTTGGTCTTCTTTGAGATTTGCTCTGAATTACATGTGTATTTGAGAAATTTTGAATTTGAAGTTTATGTGTATTTCTGTATATTTATTGTAAATGTGACTGAAATTCTGTTCTCTGCACAATAGTGTACTTGCAGCTTCTGATCATGTGATTTAAATCTTCTATAATCACTGCAGTAAAAAGCAAAATGAAGCATACGCAGAACTCATTGCACAAAGTTTTTGGTAAGTGCTTTTTAAGGTTTTAGTTGTGTTGATGGATTATCATTCACACAACAAAGAGGTACTCCATTGGTTTAGCATAGTAGCACTTCCAGAAAGTTGGGGAATGCACAAGGTGACAGATTTGAAAAAGAAATGGTTAAAATCAGTGCAGTAGAGGCTACGATATTTGGACTTTTAGGTTCATGTTTGGGTTAAGCTTCAAAAACCATGGATCCTACACTTCCCATAATGCAACCTGATCTTGTCTTTTGTTAGACCAACTGTCTGGTAAACACCCACTCAACACCCCCAGCTGTGACACAGGATTTCTGTTAAACGTTTATAGTCTCAAGTGATGTCACATGAGTGACTTTCTCAGATGTAATAAACAGACTGAAGATATTATACAACTGTTTTCACACACTGGGTAATATTCCCCATGAGGCCCCTCTGAGGGGCACATTTCCCACATTTCCCAGTGGAAATGAGTGCTCGCACTCATCCCTTTTCCCGAGAGACAAGGATGAATCTTAAAGACAGAATCATTACCAAATGAAGGCTCACACCTGCAGTTGTTGTAGTAGATATATTTATTTTTCAAGAGCTAATTGGTGTTGGGGGAGGGCGGGGGGGGGAGGGCATTTTATTCAGATTTGTCAAAGAGCAGACGTTTAATGCTAAAAATGCAAAACAATCCACATTCACAGGCTTAGCTGGTAAGTCCTTAGACAGAAAATATATAAAAAAGTCTGTTTGGATTCCATTAGGGAAGCGACTGCTCTAACCTTATTATGTTTGCCTGTGAATCATGCAGCAGAAATGGCTTATGAATTTAGGTTGCAGGTAAATTACTGCCCTTAGGTTGGTCTTTGAATGCGGAGGCCCAATAATTAGAGGAAGGAGAAAATAAAAAGGGGTCCCTATTACAGTGTCCTTGTTCTTTTTAATCATATCCTTGAAATCACAGGATATTGTGTATTTTCTTGGTAAAGTATGTTTCTCAGGAGACTCTGATGATTGAGATTTGACTTGGCATTTGAGTGGTTAACTACATCAGGCATATTACAAAATTATTTGAAGTTCTGGTGCATGTTGGCAGTCTGTTGACTTAACGTTCTCTTCTGAATCACAAATATCCTCCTCCGTCTTTAAAACTGTCGAAGATTATTGGACCAACGAGGCTAGAGGGGTAAACGCTGTCTGCCCTTATTACTGAAGCTGTTTTTTTGTCATGAAACAAAATGTCCTCATTTGCATCCTCTGTCACCTGTGGGCTCAAAAAGTTCATTTATGGTAGGCTACTCAAGGTTTAAGTTTGGGTTGATACTGGCAGAGTTTCCATTCAGTATTCTCTAAGGATGAAAATCAATAAAAACACCAAGCTGTTTGATTTGAACAGTGATTATCCAATCTTAGCAACCGTAACTAGGCACGGCAGGCCCGTCAAGCACTGGATTTCATGCTGAAGCGGTGTGCATGGGGCTGTATTAACAGCGATATTCGGCATATTAAGAAAGAGCAAAAGTGTAAGGAATGGATTAAACAAACCAAACAATGACAAGGTGAATCTATGTTACCATCTTACAAATGGTTCAGATTACAAGGATATGTGTTTATCTGCTCTTAGAGGAGCAGATGTTAGCATGTCCGGCTAACTGCCTACCAATAGTAGTAACCTAACTTGGCGTTACTTCTAAGGCCACGGGGCAGCCTATCATTAGTTAATTATATTTTGTGGGCTTACAGGTTATGTAAGCTGGTTAAAGTTCACTATAGCACTTCCACTGCTTGTATTTTTATACTGTGTGGAAGCTGCTCCTGGTGATGCTAGCAGCTCTCTAGTGAATCATGAGGAAGTTAAAACTCCAGCAAGCCCAGACAAGATAGCGCTACCTTTTCCAAACATAGTAGTCGTCATTCTAAAAGCCTTCTCTTTTATAACACTGAAAGTGAAATATGCTGTTTGAAAATACAAACAATACAGCCTCTGGCTGCTTAGCTTACATATTTGAACAAGTAAGACAAACACAGATGTTCCTTTTCATCCTCATAGGGATAATAGCTTTACTTTTGCTTTATTTTCACATTTTGTACATGGATCAGCAACTGGTGAGAATGCTGACTTGTTAGCCATGTAGCTTTAGCTTCAGTCTTTTAGCGTTATATCATGTATGTAGCCATCAAGTATATTTAAGACCCCCTCTTGTTTTAAAACAAGTCAGCTGGAGACTGTGTTTTTAACCAACTCATGAAGCTAACGCTAGCTTAATTAACTACTTAGCTTCAGCTGATAGAATCTGCCAGCAACAGTTGTCATTTCAGCCGGCAAAATTGCCGGCTAGAAATGAGAAGCATGCCTTTACCTCTGTGTGAAATCAAGAACCCATTGTTTCAATCTAGAATCCATTGTTTCAAAAATAACTAAGAATTTTGAGCGCTAA
The DNA here is from genome assembly GCA_002120245.1 of Maccullochella peelii. Classification (NCBI taxonomy): domain Eukaryota; kingdom Metazoa; phylum Chordata; class Actinopteri; order Centrarchiformes; family Percichthyidae; genus Maccullochella; species Maccullochella peelii. The sequence continues at coordinate 247,743 of LKNJ01000170.1, read as the reverse complement.
ATCTACCATCATTATCACGGTAAACTGCTTTATGTGCATTGCAAGAATGGAAAGCTTGGTAGGTGTATCAACAGTAAGCTAACTAAAGACAACGGGGCTTAGTGACTGGTCAATGGCATAACTAGAGGCTTAGCTTGAGACCTGTTTATGCTTAAGGGAGAATGAGATGGTACAATATAAAGTAGCATCTATTAAAGCTTATATCTTTTGGAAACAACTCCGCTACTACGATTAAGTTGTTGTGTATTGATGGTGAGACTTTTGCGGTGTGTCTTAGGCATCTGCTCAAATAGGCTACTCTCCTGATTCTTATTTACAACACTGCCAGAGATTTTCTGTGTGTTGCTATTTGGCTTCAGGCAGAGATGAAGATTGATAGCATCCAGATACTGGTACATACTTCTTCAAAACAAGGAACATATAGCAGGTTATGTTCTATATAATATGGTAATATAAAGTTTAGGAGTTGGCTAGCCATTAAAGGTGAGAACTTGTCGCTGGGCCCTGAAAAAAAGCCTTGAAAACATTATAATGTAATAATGTACACAGAATATAGGACCAACTAAATGCTGTGGTTATCCAAGATTATGTTTTTAGTGGGAGTGTGATTTTACATAAATGGTGGGGAGTCATTCTATGCCTTACGTATTGGTAGGGTTAGTATAACGAGCGCTAGCCAACCCGTAGCCCTGCCTATGAGTCATTTATGGCCCTGTGTGGTTTTCTGCTGTAATAGCACTTTGTGTGGAGTGCTGAGATGAGGACAAACTGTATATTTAGTGCTCGGCCCAGTCTCTCGCAGTGTGATTAATGAGCAAGCAGACAGACAACCAGGGTGCATTCTAATCACCCACAAGGACAAAGAGTGATAGAGAGAGACAGAGGGTGTGAAAAAAGCCTCCTTACTAATGGCTCCAACAGCCTGCAATCTACAGGACATTTAACTGAATCTGTAACAAAAAAAATCTACCCTTATGATGATAAAAATAACAATTTCACACATATTAACTCAAATGTTTGCCCTTGGACAGTTCAGTCTAGTTTTCTTAGAATAAACAGACCAGAAGGAGCCATACTGTGGTCTATGAAATCATAATGAGACAATATCTTGACCTGTTCTGTTGCAGGACAAATCTAACATGTTCAGTTCATTTTGTACATTTCATAAAACAAGTTTGTTTTCATTTATTCGTTTAAGTGTGACGCACCCCTTCGAACAGTTCATACTGCTGAGCGTGAAAAGTTAGCTTTTGACCATGGAAATAGTTTGCCTTTGTATCACAAGCCACTAATGAAGGCTGTGGGAGGAGTTTGAAAACCTCAAAAAGCTAGATTTTTTGTAATAACTGGTTCCTTGCACTTTCATTCATGCTTTGCACCATAATTTGTGTGTGTGTGTATATATATATATATATAACCTGCATTAATTGATTTATTGGCCACTTGGGGGCAGCACAAGAAGGTGGAAAGAAAACGTTGACATATCACCTTATAAAGTTGATATGGCTAACATGTTAGCAAATGGGTAGTTAGCAACAAGTATAGTTGCGGGCTGCAAAACCAAAACATTGAGCTGAAAGCTGCTAAAACGCTCCGTAGAGCTGAGGGGAACTGCTGATATACATTTGACATAGTTGCATTAATCAGTATTTTTATAACAAAACAATTTATGTATACCAAATACATAGCACTAATATTTCCTGTTGCATGCATACCGTTCTATCTTACTTATTTTATCTTGTATTATTTTTCATCCCTTTATCCTTAATTTTTCTGATACTTACATCCTACCTCTACAATATTTTCAAGTAATTTTTGCCATCATAGCCAGGGTTGTTTTTCAAGCTCATTCACTCTCAGCGACTTCAGCAAGACACAGTAAACAACAAGAACTGCCATCAATCACATTTTGCAAAGAGAGCTGCAGAGAACCAATATCAGGCTATACATTCGAACATTTTGAAAAGCTCTGTTTCAAATTAATGTGCACATTTGGGAACACAGCTCGAGCCAGAGGCATCTTACTTCCAGTTTCTGCCTCCCTGATTTCCCTCATTTTTTTGGCTCCAAGATAAATATTCAACTGTCATTCACAACCCAGTGAAGCCAACCGACAAATCAAAAGCAAGATGCTTCCATTAGCTGTAATCTGCAGGATAAATGTAAACTAAAGCATGGTGGCATAAAATCAACTCAAAAGTGGTGCCCTTTTTGTAAATAAGTGGTTACTTACTGTGAGGAAGTATTATTTAAAAAATGTTTACTTTAAAGTACAATTTAGATGAGGGAAATGTGTGACCAAAGTGCTGGAAAACAATATAAAGCAATGGAAATCAGTATAAGGCTGCACCAAATGCAAAATAAAAACCCATAAACCTCCAATCATGCTGGAAATGTCCTTAAACAAGGACGGAAATTCACAGTTTGGACACTTTGATGGTATCCCTGGTGACATAGCTATATTTACAACTGAGAAAAATGGGTAAAAGCCAAACTGCAAATGCGTTGTTAAAGAAAATATCCCAAGTTGTGTCTCTTAATGGTTCAATTTCAGAGTCTTGAAATATGTTTCCATTATGAAGTGGTTGCCATCTGTTTTTAAAGCAGCAAAATTAAGACTAATTAAAAAGACAAATAAATTGAGTCTATAGTTAGTTTTAAATATTAGTTATATTGGAAAGAGTAACTCCCCTCTTCTCTGTTTACCTCCTTATTAAAAACCATTAACAATTAGAAATCAAAACACTTTCGAGCCAAGAAGAGACTTTGTGTGTTTGTCTTTTATGAATCTCTCTCATCACTCCTGTTTTCTCCCAATGAAAACTGAGTGTCCATGTGTGGGATGTATTGCCAAAAGTCACCATATATTTAGGTGATATATCTGCTGTCACTTTGTGCATTAACGCTACGACCTTTTCTTCCTATTTCAGAAGCAATGTGGCCCAAGCTGGTAAGAAAGATGGATACGTAGAGGATGAAATCTGTCACAAGGAAAGAAATTCAGCAGGCGGTCTCTCCACTGTGGTGGTAGCACATATAAAACCACTGCAAATAACTCTGAGATGTGAAACTACCACATGCTATCACACAAAACCGTAATATACTGAGGTTGCACAAGAAAATGGACTGGAAGTGATCTGGAGGAAGAGAAGAAAGAGGAAGGGAACATTAAGAAATGAATGAGGACAGAAAGAAAGGGTGAAAGGAAAATAGGTTCGGAGGAGGAATCGACTTCTTTCTTCGTTTGTGTTCTTTTGTCTGAGCTGTTACATAATAGATCAGGCCAAAATGTGGATTGATTACGCTGTCATTGCCAGTGTTATCCACTTTTAATTGAATTTAATATTTGATCCAGTTTGTTATTCATGTTCTCGATTCTTTGCGATGCCATTTGGCTTCACTGTCACTCTCAATTCATCTTGTACTGTTCTCACTGTCATTAGCTGAATGCAATATTGAAGAACAGGCTTTTTTTTCTAAGAATGGTGTGCACAATTATTCAGTTTTATAGTTTTGTTTTCATGTTGTCTTTTTTGCATTATCCTCTTGTGATCATGGCTTCAGTGTTACACTGAAAGATAGACGTATGACCTGAAAAAACCCAAGCACAGATGAAAAACTTTTTTTTTTGAGGGGTTCAGGAAAAGAAACCAACTCTTAAAATATCCTGTTGATGCACACACATCTGAGATATGGAATCCTTACTTTGTGATGAATAATTAATGTCTTTTGATCATTTCATGCTGTGGGCTACTTGCCAAGAAGGGAGTGCTGAACTCGCTTCTTGTGTTGTATTTTCTGGTGGATTTCTACACTGAGCTGGAGGGACCTGGATGTGTAAGAGATACAAGCACATGCTGCGCTAGTCTCTTGGCATCTGAATTCCTCTGCATGAGCATATGTACGTTGGAATGGATGTGTGGCTCTAGCCTGCTGAGAGGTGAACTGCATGCTGGGATGGCTGAGGGCTGAGAGAGTCTGCCTGCTCGCGGAGCTATGGCAGCAGTGGTGGTGAAGGTAAGAGGTAAGGCTGCTGTCTCTTCAGATGACCTCCATTTGCCACGGTGCAAAGCGCAGATGCCAGCCGTCGTCATGGTATCCGGCGGGAAACTTCCCCAGTCAGTTAACAGCCGGAGGGGAGGAGCCGTTCAACAACATGAGCTGCAATGAGAGGCTGAGGAGTAGCTGTGAACCATCCACCAAAACACACTGCATCAGGCTGCTTAAACAAGATATGACACATGTCTCATTCCCTTATGCCAGCCCATGACAAGTGATCAGGCAATCTCATAACTCATGCAGCGCTGTGGTAGCTGATGCACACATTTAAATATATCTACATATACAGTAGCTCCTCTTCATTATTTCAGCATTTGGAACTGTGATAGCTTTCTTCGTCACAGTTTACCTTACCTTATCTGGATGTGGAAAAAAAACAACACACATTTGTAAACTACTTCAATCAGTCGGCTCCAGAAATAAACCCAGACGATGTCACCAAAAGTATTTGGGAATGCATGAGCTGTGACCTGGAATTTCAAATGTGATCCTATAAACTGCAATTCATATTTGATGGGGTAATAGAACATGAATCTTTCACTCGGCAGACAGGGGGAGGAGAACAAGGCCTGTGAGGTTTGTATTCCTTTCACTCTGCATTTCACATTTAGATTTCAAGGTTCTGTAGCGAGCAGACACACAGGTACATGCACAGAAACCAACCTTCAAAACACACACACACACACACACACACACACACACACACACGTTCGTAGTTGGTGACTGTGGCTTTTAACTGTGTAATACGATTCTCTCTCTATTAAAGGAACAGTTTGACATTTTGGGAAATATGCTTATTTGCTTTCTTGCCGAGAGTTGATACCACTCTCATGACTGTACAGTCAACGTCAGCAGCCGGTTAGCTTAGGTTAGCATAAAGACTAGAAACAGCTAGCCTGGCTCTGTTTGGACTTAACAAAATCCACCTACCAGCACCTCTAAAGCGCACTAATTAACACATTGTTTAATCCATACAAAAACTGAAGTGTAAAAATGACATTTTGTGGTTTAACTGGGACCTGCAACTTCCTTGGCTTTTTACACTGTATTATTGTACAAACAAATGAGATATAACGTGTTAATTAGGTTTGTAGGCTGATTTTGTGACCTTTGGACAGAGCCAGGCTAGCCCCATTTCCAATCTTTATGCTAAGCTAAGCGAATTGTCTCTTGGTTGTAGCTTCATATTTACCATACAGACATGAGTGGTATCGATCTTCTCATTAAAACTCTGCAAGAAAGTGAATGAGTATATTTAACTAAATATCCAGCTATTCCTTTAATGCTGGATAATACAATATAGTGACTTTTATATGAATCCTATTCCAACTGCACCTTCCCTCATGCATTACTTTACCTTCCTGTGGTGATGCCTCTTTAAGAAGTACAGGTTACTGAGGACCGAGCATTTGTTTTCAGATACAGGTCCATGAAGAGAAAATAGCCAGAGATTGTCTTCTGCGAAGAAGCTTTGCCAAAGTGGTTTCATAAAAAGAAATATTTATACCCAGGCTGCTTATCACCCAGCAAATGTCGAGAAGTATTAATATGTAACATCCTGCAGGGCTCTCCAGGACACTTGCCATAGCTCCAAAGAGGGAGAGAGCCTGGTGTTATCGAGGCTTGGCAGTGTGACTTGGTGATGGTATCAGCCATGCTGACTGGATTCCATTAGGCAATGCCCACATCTATGTCTACTAACATATTGGCTCACACTGCGGAGGGAACACAGAGAGTGATAGGCCTGCAGTCATGACACATGAGCTATCATCCACCATCCAGGAAGGCATATCAGCACATACACGTTAGTTTACTGCAGACCTGATGCTGCGCTGCAAAGATTATAGGAAGTCTCTCTCTCTCATATAAATCATACTTTAGTGGAAAAAAAGCCACCGAAGTAGTCAGGGTGTAAAAAGGGAAAAGGCTCTGAAGAATATTCCCAAGTGCCCAGATTTCTCAACACTAATAGGATGAGTCATTTTTTCCCTTTGCCTTTGTATACACAGAGCTGCTGATTTAAGCAAAAGATTTGCATTGCAAAGACAATAATAGAAAAATTCAAAAAACAGAAGGGTATAATGAGACAGCAGATAAAGGATAAGTAATGAGAGGCAGTTCCCCGTTAAACGCACTGGTCCTTGGAGGTCACAGATGCGAGTTTGACAGCGCTAAGCTGTGCATCTGCATCACGCTGTTGTTTTAATGAACCCCAGACTCACAAAGTCATCAACAATTAAATGAAAATCAATGGAGCTTATATTAATTCTAGTCACCTACTAGGTATGGCCAGCTCAAAGCTGTTACATGGGCAATGAATATTAACAAATTTCAGAGATAGATGAGAAGATTGATAGTGCTTTCATATCAGTCCATTAAATACGAAGTTAGCCAGAAGACCGTTAGCTTAATTTAGCATAAAGACAAGGGGGAAACAGCTAGCCTGGCTGTGTCCAGTTTCCAAAGTTAACAAAATCCATCCACCAGCAACCCACAGATTAAATCGTTATATATAATTAGTTAAATCTGTACAAAAACTAAAGTGTAAAAACAAGTTGTGCTCCAGGAAGTTGCTGCTCCAAGAAATAGTCTAGCATGTGAACCCCGCGTAAAACCACATATTGTTGTTGCGACACTTCAGTTTTGTATAGATTTAACAACATGAGATAATGTGTTAATTAGTAACCGTTTCCCCCCGTTTCCAGTCTTTATGCTAAGCTAAGCTAACCGGCTGCTGGCGCTAGCTTCATATTCATACAGATGAGTGTGGTATCGATCTTCTCATGTATTTTATTTAGAAATCATCTGCAGCCAAAATAATGAATAATTCAGTTGAGCTAAAGTAAAAAAAAAAAACCCCAACAACAACAATATGACAAGAGCACTAAAATTCTTGCACTCTTCATAGAGAAACTCTTTTTAAACTACAACTGCTGGACAAATGCAGGCCTGACTTGACACACAAAAGTTTTACACAAACAGCCTCAGAGTAATGTCTCTGCTGCAGAACGGAGCTATGCTATGTGCCATCACTTGAACAGCCACCTTTCTGCCTCTGTTTTTCGCTTCCTGCCTCTCTCTTAAAGTCTGCTTTGTTGTGAATGTGGGTGTTCATTCATTTTCTTCTGTGGCAGCTTACAGGCTCAGGCTTGAGTTCACAGTTCTCCCAAAACTCAGACAAACACATTGTGTAGCCTGTTAGGATTATCTACAGAGGCAACAAGCTTTGGAGACACTGCCAAACAAAATTCTAATTATGCCGAATGCACTGTGCTCTTCTAGCAATACGGTGTCTCCAAAATGTTCCTACATGAGCAACTGGGTTCAGTGAAGTGTTGTGACAACAGATACAGTATGAATCTTAGTGCATCGTTTTTTTTTAGTTTTTTTTTTTTTTTAAAGGTGAAACTTTATAGCTTTTCATAAAAAACAGTTTGAAAATGGCACAGCTTACATGAGAAAATGATCCAATATGAAAACATTGTGTGTCCATTGACCTGTTTTTGAATTTCAGTTTGGGTTTGCTTTGTTTATGGTTCAATAAATACAGCATGCCAATGTGTAAACCATAAAAAAACACATGAAAACATTTGACAAAGAAAAACCTCTGTCACACAGTCTGGGAGGTTGTGGTTTTTACAAATTCAGGCCTTTAATTGCCCAGTGAACTGTTCAGCTGTTTGAAGCTTCACCAGTTTAAATATTTGATACAGGGAAGTGTGAAAGTGTAGTACTGTATTAACATTAATACAGTTAGGTACAGAAGTGCACTTCTAATACTAAAAGGATAAAAGGGGGATACTATTTTGGCATTCAAAAGTACGCATCATTTCAATACTCCTCTAATACAAAACAATGAAATATTCTGTTAGACGAATGAGCAGAAATTGGAGGTTTGCCAACTTTGTCTCAAAAGCCTGCAGTAGAAGACAAGATGGACTATTTAAATAGTACTGATTCAGACTTCTCCAGTATTATACAGTATTTTGCCAGTGATTTATGAGTTATGTTGTTGTTGTAGACAAAATAATTTTCACAAATTTTTATAATTGATTTTCTTTATTTTCGGACTCTGTAGTAATGCTTGAAAATGTATACACAACATTTTGGTTCTGGCTTTTGTTAATGTGTGCTGCCTTGATTCATTCATATATTAAACATCATTTTCAGTACACAAAGTACAACTTAAACATACCCTGTGGAGTATGTTGCTGTGAAAGGTAGCATTGCACTAATAAAACAATGCAGGTTTGCTCTGCACATGTAAAAAAAAAACAAAAAAAAACAACAACACAAAAACCCCCTTTGCTTGATGTTTTATGAGGTAGTAAAAGCATTCAACGTGTTTGCTCGGCTGGATACACACTGTTTTAGTGAAAAACTCTGAATATCAACAAAACCCTGTTTACATATAATGATTAAGTGGTTTAAATTTAATGCAACTTCAGAATCCTTTTCTGAAAACATAAAAAGTAGATTTCATCGCAGCTCTCTACCTCTCGATGTGAGCCTTTGGTGCCCAGGTGATCTCAACACGAGCACATGCTGGAACACACAGATATGCCTCTGTGCTTTTCTTATCTCTCATTAGGATGGTCTCACTCGTGTCCTCAGACAGTCAGGCAGCCAAGCACATCAGCCAGTGGCAGGTCTGGGAGCAAGATAACCTGATAGTCTGATACTGTCAAGGTATTTTCCACATGAAGAACAGGAAGCTGGTGTTGGACACAAGAAACGGTGTGTCTTGCATGTCCTTTTTTCAAGTTGTGTTTGCTTCTCACACTGCCATGGGTGTAGCGTCTCTGACATCAGCCACTGGTTTGTGAAGAGGCTGAAGTAAGAGTGATGCTCTGCATTTAAAGAGTTTCGAGGGCGGTGTCCTTTTTTTTTTTTTAAGCTTTCCCAAAACCAAAAACACAAATGCAAAAGTGTAAGGAATGGATTGAACATCATTACTTCCAAGGTCACTCTGGAGCTTCTGGGGAAAAATATATTAAGGAATATAATTTGTAAAGCAACTAAAATGTTCCATTTCAAAGCAGAAAGCAAGTAGAAATACTTTTATGTTTACAAAGTGTGTGCAGAGTTCTATTAATTCTTAAAGCCTCATAAGATGGACTGATGTGGCTGCGAGCAGGAAAAAAAAAAAAAAAGAAGAAAAATCAATAATACATAAATGTGACTCACCATTGACTGACTGATGAAGTTTCTCTTTCAGAAGTTGCTTGTTTTGTACATGGCTGAGGGGAGAAACTGTCCAGTCATCCAGGAAATAAGAGAGCAGCCGTGTGATTTAGAGAGGAGAGGCTCTGTCAGACATCCAGTCCACCTGAGACTGAGATCATTCTTTGTGTTCAGCAGCCCATTGATGGATAGACACACTTCTTTTATTGCTTTTTCTGGCCTTTGATCATCCCATTGTGGACATACTATTTCATGTTTTATCTGCACTGCAACATTATTTGCTATATATTATATACCAAGAGACCTGAGATTTCAGAAGGTAAGTTCAAGGAGAGTTTGGTCTTTTACCCCCCCGGTTCATATTTTTATGAGAGAGAGAGAGAGAGAGAGAGAGAGAGAGAGAGAGAGAGAGAGAGAGAGAGAGAGAGAGAGAGAGAGAGAGATCTGGTTGATTAAACCTCTGCAACTCAAGCCACCTCATGGCCTTGGTGTTTATTGGCAGGCACTTCAGAAAGATGCACTCACAGGTGCACTAGACACACGTACACACACACACATACCTACACAAACCATACTAACACCCCCAGTTCTATTGAGCTTTGCTTCTTAATGAGCATCTAACAGTAATTTAAGGCCATAGCACTGACACCCATATTGATCGGGGTGGACAGGGCATGAAGAACACCCGCAAATCAGCGCAGAAGTGTTAAATTGCCTCTCTCATCAGATAAATCAGCACTGTAGAATGGCCATAAGTCCATGTCTTCTCCATTGCAGCTCAGCAATTTTCTATTTCATGTCATGTTTTAATACTGTGCCTCAGCGTGATTTCTGTCAGGAAACCCCTGACAGGGACTGCTACATTTAGTATCTTATTTTATGTCATTTGGCAGGTAAAATTAGTTTTGGGCTTGTGTTATGATAATTTGTACCATTTGGGCGGTTTCCACTAACAAAAGGTTAGGCTATATTCCAAAACTACTCTCTCCAACTACTCTCATCTGAGAAGTATGCTCTGATTTGGCTACTTTTTGTCAGTCCAATCTGGGAACACTGACCAACTAAGGCTAGGATCAAGAGGACGACTAGCATACAAAACATGAATGTAAACAATGTAGGTTTCAAAATCATCCAAAAATCGCCTCTGCAAAATGTTTTACACATTTATTAGGCCTCAAGGATACACTCTCCTGTGGTGTGATGCCTAAAATAAGAGTTTTTATGGAATTAATGGGAGCGACAGGTCTCACCTATCTCAGCCAGAAGACCAACCAAATGTTTACTTAAAAATAAAAAGTTCCAAATGTCTTTCCTTTTTAAATGAAAGTTTTTGTTACGTCAAACCTTTTCCCTCCCTTGTCCCTGTTATGTGAAGCATCACAGACTAATTGGTGTGCGTTTCCATCAGGTTACATGAATTCTGCATATTTACATTTTGCAAACATCTTACCTCCTGATACCATCTGGAGCTGCCAGTGTTCAAAGCTGCTTTGTGCAGATTTACAGGTAGTCATGAGTGGTGAAAAGAGAAACTGCCAACAAAACTATCAGAAAAGGTGGCCATAGGTGAACTGGAAACATTTGTTCTTATTTTAAAGAATGTGGGGAGGTTTTATGCCAATACGCTAATTAAGATATTTTAAGTTCTTAAATGGACTTCCTGTGTAATTTCCCACCATTATGCTGTTTTTCTAACTACCTTAGTCACTCTGCCATTATTGTTAAGGCAGCCTGCCAGGGTGCTGGAAGACTGAGGAAACATTTTACCAAAATCCAGCCATATAACAATGGTTGAACTCCCCTCGCAAGGTACTCACATTTTCACCACAGTGTAAAATAAAACAAACATTTTTAATTTTCAAGTCACTGTGCGTAGGATTTTAAATTCTTACTTTGGTGGCCTCCGGTGGTAGTATAAAGAAGTACAATTTTGCAGACAGCCCTATAATTTGAAAGATTAAAAGTTTAAAGTTAAAGAAGTTTAAATGTTTCCATTTAAAAAAACAAAACAAAAAAAAACCTCCACAGGGTTCATGATGATGATGATGATGATGATGATGATGGAAGGAAAAGGACACAATTATCTCCTTTTATGACATGCAATTAATTTTCTGCATTGTGACGATGGTGTAAACATGTCACATCATCTTGTAACGCACTGAATGTGAATTCTGTAACACATTACTGCGTCTGGTAGCATAGCTTCTCCATTTCTCTGCAGGAGTTCTCTCTCGTCACCTGGAGCAAAGCTCATTTCACTGGAAAATTGGCTCTACCACTCAGCTCCCCACTCCTCCATTCTCTCCGCCTGCCTCTCTAAATTCAGCCGTTATTGTAGTGCCTTAAGCAATAATCCAATTAGCTATAGTAAGCAAATGAAGCTCATGGATGGAGCTCAATCTCTCACTTTAGCTTGTCACCTGCGCAGGGGGCAAGGGGAGGGGAAGCAATGAGTTTTATGGGGATTGTGACTTGGGGGGATAGATGATACCCGGCATGCAAATTCTTCAAGCCTGCAGATGAGGAGTTTTGACATTAAAGTGAACCATCAACAGAAAATGACTTGGCAGTTATATAAGAGAGGGAACTGTAGTAAAAAGGAAAAATCACAAACATGGCTCCACCACCTCATTTTATTCTACCAACACGTTACTGCGTCTGGTGGCATAAAATCTTTCAACACAGAGCTTCTCTATTTCTCTGCAGGAGTTCTCTCGTCACCTGGAGCAAAGCTCATTTCACTGGAAAATTAGCTCTACCACTCAGCTTGCCACTCCCCCATTCTCTCCGCCTGCCTCTCTAAATTCAGCCGTTATTGTAGTGCCTTAAGCAATAATCCAATTAGCTATCTCTCATTTTAGCTTGTCACCTGCGCAGGGGGCAAGGGGAGGGGAAGCAATGAGTTTTATGGGGATTGTGACTTGGGGGGATAGATGATACCTGGCATGCAAATTCTTCAAGCCTGCAGATGAGGAGTTTTGACATTAAAGTGAACCATCAACAGAAAATGACTTGGCAGTTATATAAGAGAGGGAACTGTAGTAAAAAGGAAAAATCACAAACATGGCTCCACCACCTCATTTTACTCCACCGACACCTGCAAATACATTTGCTTTCATGGCTTGAATTTTCTGGTCGGCCTTCAACACTTCGCTGCTTGGTGATTAAACATCGACATTTCACTCCGCTGACTTGTTTGACCCTTGTCTGTGGCCTCAGGTGGACGGTCAGATTCCTGGCCCTGTGCCGATCTATTAGACACTGTAAACATATCTTCAACTGCAAAGCACTTGCCCCAGGTTCCCCTTTGCAGTCAGACATCCACGCAGCAGCCATATTTCTCAGAGTGCTTCACTTAATGCCAGATGGTGTCAGTGCTCACAATGCCCACAAACAGATTGGGTGGTGAATTCAGAGTGTACCTGCAGAGATGATTTTAAAATGAGTAAACGGATGAGCTGACGGTTTGGAGGCACAATGAAAAACAAAACTTTTAGGTCATGAAAGTGGTAATATGTGTTTGGGTTTTTTAGTGCGAGTTGTGACCAAGGCACTTGGGTGAATAAGGTAATAAACTACATAGTTGTGGCTAATTTGATTTGAGTGAATCATATCTTGCTTAAGTACAATTTATATGGGTGTCACAATCTCTGAAATAAACTGACTACATTTGAATAATAAGTGAATTTTGGGTCAAGCTTGAATTTAATGTTAATCATAATCAATAAAAATCACCCTGAAGCGGAAAAGATTAACGCTCGACACACAGCTTTGTTTGTTCATTTGTTTGTTTTGTTAAACAAAATTCAAAAAAAGGTCTTGGTGCTCTTGGTTGCCAACCAAATGATAAAAATCAAAATGTGCCCTGTGGAGTTTTGTAAAAAGTTATGTTTTACATCCACCAAAACTCATTGTGTGAATCTTTGAGGTCTAACAAATGTGTTGAATGCATTTACTTCCTCATAAAACATTTGCAGCGCTGATTTTTTTTACATGCATGTTTGCTTGCTAGCAGCCTTCTTCACTGCCTTTGTTGGCGTATTGCACGCATTTCTTAGCACTCCTCTATACGCTTACTAAACTTGGAAATGAAAATACAAAACGGGGTTTTGCATCCGAGTTTGAAAAATGTGTTTCAAAAATGGACTTGCCAGTTTGCATCTTCAGAACATCTTCAGAAAAATGGCTTCCCATCATAGCCATCAGTCATCAATCAAAACCAGTGTTCAGGCCATGACCAAGATTGATTTTCTGTAAACTGTTTGCCATCTAGAAAGTTTCTGACCAAGGCGGCCATGTCTTCTTTGGAAAAACTTTGGCCTTTTTTCCCCCCCTTGCAGCATGTAAAACACCTCCATTCTGCATGGCTTGATAATGGAAGGAGCACCATTGTGGGTGACAAAAGAGATTTATTTCTGTATAAAAACATTACCTAATGCAGGTTTGCCTGCTGCACATTCCCTCTCTGTTCTCTTGTATTTTTACATGAGGGGCTGGTGAGACATTTGTAGCTTTGTCCTGATCTGACTGTCGCCAGAATCCTCATATAGCACTGGCAGACCTTGCCTGTAGTGCTGCCTGCCCCTTTGACACCCCAGTGCCCTGTCATGATGACAGTTCTGCCTTTTGTCCTCGCTGAGCTTTTGTAACCGTATATAGCTTGTGGTGAACTGGAACATGATGAAATGGACACACAGAGAGCAAAGACCTGCTGGTGTGGTCCGGTCTCTGTTTTAACACTGGTACATGACTAAAGTGCTTTGCAGAGGTCAGATGAGGCTACCTCCTAGCATTTTAAAAATATATAATACTCAGGCAAACACTTGACTATAATAATGTCTACGTATATGAATGCTTGTCTTCCATTTGTTTGATTCTAGAGAGGTTTGGTTGTATTATTATGACAGGTAGACAGAACATTCAGATGTTCTCTGGAACCAAACACCTGTTTGATAATGTATGACAACAAAGCTACGCGTGGGCTTGTGGCCTTTCCCCAGACTGAGCATTAATGGGAGCAGCAGAAATGAAAACTGAAGACAGAAAGACAAATTGTCATAAGTGACTTATCAAAAGCAATCATCTATCAAACCTCTCAGAGGCAGCTTTCACAGAAGGCAGCAGATGTTACTACTGAGTTCCTTCATCAGAAAGGATGCAATTTGTTTGCAGATCACAAATTCGACTGTAGAGCAATGTCAGACTTCAAAACGGATGCTTTCACTTCAAAGAAAGCTTTTGAATGCTTCCCGTGTTATTCTGTAACATTTCTCTGTTGTGTCAAGGAGAGGATGGGCCCACCAGCTGTATGCAGGACAAACGCCAATCTCCATGCTACCGATGTCTTTAAAGAGAAAGGACATGAAACAGAGCAGACTAATTGAGACAAAGTCCATCCCCTGCCTGTGGGAGCTGCCATTCTCTTGGCTGAAGACACTTACTGTAGGTAATTACAGTGCTGAGAGCACCAGTCTCTCAAGATAATGTGCACAGGTTGGAACCTGACATTAAAGGGAATCTTACCATATTTGGTTCACATAAGCATCCTTGTAAATATAACTGCTGAGATCACTGTGTCCCTGCAATCACTCATTTGTGCCCCTGCTGTTTTGTGATTGTACTGTACAGGACAAAAAAACAACCTCAAACCACTTTCCCACCACACACTTAATACACAGACAGCAACCACATCCTCAAAACACTACATCTTTTTCAAAACTGAAACATCCAGTATGTGTAACATATTCTTAGTTGTCTTGTACGAGCAGGACGGATACTGTACACACAAAGAAATAACTCAATATTTGATAGCTGTCTCACAATGTATGAATCTTGCAGCAGAAAGTATACTGTCCACGTCAGCAGGGCACTAAATTATTTAGAATAAGCTGAATGTAGCATGACAGTGATTTTAACAGATGGTTAAATCAGGTTGGGATAATAAGTGCCCGTCATGCAAAGTTATTTTTGCGCCATTCCTTTTTTTAGTCTTTATTGGTGCTTTTAACTTAATTTTTTACCCTTATTCATAATGAAACATACATGATTAGCTGTTTATTTAGCAACCACACACCAAATACTCAGAGCTGTGATCAAAGCAGCCGCCTTACAGTACTAACAGCATTAAAATGTTTATGAGGTTTTGTATGCAGCGAGGCACGGCTCTGTGGGGGGATATGGATCCCTTGAGCTCCCTAAACAGTCACTGGTGCTTTGTAGACCATATTATTCCGGGATTGATGCATGTCCTTTGTAAGGCGAGCTCACTAACATTACAGCCTATTACAATACACATCTATGACATCAGACAAAGCACATGTCAGTCTAAAAGTCTAAATTGTTTTTCCTCCAACTAGCGCTGTTGATATCGTCTCCTAATGTCACAGAAAAAGTCATACATTCTTATTTTTCTTTGTATTTACTAGTGTAATTCCTTATTCACCTGCTGTGATCAACAGTCTTTGATTCAGCCTGCAGCCGAAAACAATGTTGAAAAAGTCAGGAACAAAAGTCAAACCAGCTGGCTTTGTTCATAGTTCAGATTTAAGTGAAAAATAAAACTTTTACACTTTTGTAAACTGTGAAGAATGGGGTATGAGCAGCTGGGTGATTGTGAATGTAGATTAGGTTGTTGACAGTTGTTTCCTACAAGTTATGTGCATACAATTGGGAAAATGGTTTCAAATAAATGAATTGCCTCAACGAGCAGCTGAACTTCGGCTACATTAAAAGTAACACTGACAAATGGGAATTCATGATGACTGGCTGAGCTTTTGTAAGATGTAAGACAAGGGCTGCTAACAGTTTTATTTTTTTCTGTGCACAAATAGGTAAACCAACGGGGGATTGTTTGTCTCTAGATATACTGGGGGAATAACAGACTGCCTAGAGTTTAATTTCAGTAACTACTGAGCTACTGTTTACCGCGGATAACAGTAATGGGCCATGGCAAAAAGATAAACGAAAAGGAGTGGTAGCAGAAGGCCTTCTATACTGTAAAGTTCGACAGTCACCCTGGAGCAGAGGCACTCTGTGGACTGCTGGCACGAGCAGCATTGAGGGCAGAGGGATCGTCTAGCTGGTGGGCTCTCCATGGCTCAAAATACTGCAGGCTCAGGGGCTGACACGTTCAGCTTCGGTGGGCCAAGTTCTTGAAATTCGGTTAATGATGGTGACAAGTCATCACTCATAAGCAACAAAATAAGCTGTTTGTCAGTGCATTTCAAAACAACCCATTTTGATCTGGTTCCCCCAAGTTTAGGCAACTTTTTAGTTTTAATTCTTTTAAGAGATGGAACAACAACCACAATCTCTGGTGTTTACCATCACATAAGTGTGGCATGTAAGTGTATCATGCATTCAGTTGTTGTATGCCATTCTCCTCTCAGCTATCTAATAAAAATAAAGCTCCCCCCAAATATATCTAAAAGTAACCTTTTAGTTTAAGAACTATATCTAGGCTCAAGACAAAAACGTGACTTGGCTTTTGGTTTCATAAACAGGTTTCAGAATGCCCTGCTTGAGGAGCTCAGGCTGGCTAAGTTTGCAACATCCTTTAAGTCACGTCTCAAAATCTATTTGTGCAAAATGGCCTTTTCTATAGCAGGACCAGAGGCTAGAATCCAACTGCAGACACACGAAGAGGCATAGATGTGGTCAAGCAGGAAGATGCTTAACTTAAGACTGAACCTTATCTTATCACAAACATAAACTGAGGATTTAAACTGCATTTGTAATTCCATTGTACATACTGAAGGCCTGGTCATGCCATCATTTAAAAAAAGTAAAATAAAATAGGCAAACTTTTGTGGTGAAATCAATTAATTATTTTTCACATTGTGTTCAACTTTAGTGAACTTTGACTCAGAAATTTGCACTACTGACCAATCAGGAGTTGATGGTACAAAACTTTTCAATAAACTGTGCGAACTTGTCCTTTTAGCAACCGAGCTACCGGAGAACCTTTTCCCCTCTTCATGTACAATCCTGAAAACAAAATGTCAGGGGGAGTAAACGGCCCAGTACGGAGAAAAGAGAAATACACTAGGGAACTATTGTGACTGACAAGCGCTAGTCCGGCTGGCTAGCAAGTTAGCCTTTAGCTCGTCAGCTAGCACTGTGAGTAGTCACCAAGCTTCTAAAACCATTTATTTTGACAGGTGGATTAATTCCACTGCACTACTTTCTAGGCCTGAATACTACTGTATAATATATACTACTCTTCATAGTATAGTGCTTCTGAAATCAATACTCAACAAATAAATTTACTTTAAAGATGTGTACACACAGGAAATGATTTGATGATGTTTTTAGACATTAGACTGCAACTTTGGAAAGCTGTTGCCAGTTTAACTTATTTAAAAACAGCAAAAATTGTTTTTAATTTCCACGACCTTCCTCAAGTTATCTCACCGCAATTTGTTTACATTTTTAACAGCTTTGAATATATTCTACGCTTCCTTTACATATTACATTGTGGGGGAAACCGTGTCCATCAACTGCACACTCAGAATCAAGTAAAATCTGCATGCATTCTGAAGTCTTTGATTGCACTTAACTTTGTCACCTTCCCCATGGGAATGCACCAAACTAGTTTAAGAATTTGTAAGGTGCATGGAATTGGGACACAGTTTGAGTACTGTACACAAGCAACGCACTAAACGTGACTGCAGGCTCTACAGAGAGGTGATGCCTTCTGGAAGGCAAACAATGAAAGACACCAGAGTGATGTTTAAATAGGCCAAACAGCAGGTGCACCAAATCATCAATAATGAGCCTCAATTACCAGAACTATCACTCCTGCTAGGAGGGCAGGACCCAGAGCCTCTACCCTGAGACAATCCACATTTTCATCTCTCCAATTGCATGTTTTATCAAGGTTTTTCTTCTTTTTTTATCATGTGCTAAGCGTTTAACTTGTGTTTTGAAAGGTGCCACATTAATAAGGTTTATTACTTTGTTTATTGGTTTTAATGTGACCCTATGAAGCATTTACTCTGTGTAAGGGTAAATAGTAATAAGACAGAAAAGTGGTGTATTCTGAGTGTGACCGCACAAAAAATGGTGAGCAATACATGTTTGTATATCTCACTGTACCACACACACAGACACACACACACACACAGTTTTAGCTGGAATATTTTCAGGCTGCAAGCCTGTAAAAGCTTTTAAATTAGAGCCGGTCCATCCCAGCTGTTATGATTAAGAAAATAAAATGCCCACAAGCTATAGTCATGGCACATTGTATCAGCGTCTAGTGTTGGATGTTTCGCTTAACATGAATAATTACTACGTTCAACATGACTAATATAATTGAACATAAATTAGTGTGGTCCTCCTCAGGCATCAAACTCCATCTATGTTCACTTGCATTTCTAGGCTAAAGTCCACAATGTTTTAAGAAACGAGAACGATAGATTGGGGATTGTTTTGAGTCCAAGCCTTTCTGGTTCTTAAATACATCTTTTTCACAACAGACATTTTGAGCCGTTATTGCAGTAGAAGCACAGGTGGAACTAATAATATTGATGATGGCTCAGCTCTAGAATTTCTATTACTACCTAATCATCCACTGTGCCACTAACCTTATAGGCAAATCAGAAAAAATGCTAATACAACAGAGTTTTGCAGCAAGTGCCATCTCTTTGACCTTTGTTTAATAGATGCAGTAACTTTTAAGACTCTTGAGTGCCTTTATTTTTGAAACTAGATTAGTGAGAAAAAAGTTTTCTACAATAAAAATAAATGTTAATATATCATGACCTGAGGAATACTGGCCAACATTGACCTTTCTGATGCAGAAAGGTTGAATTTCAGCCAAACCATCGAGGCAACAACCCCATCCATAAAGTTATGGCATACAAGTAAAGCAATGTCCTGCCCATTGTTGCATTAGAGACTCACAAAGTCAAAAAAGCTGACCGCTCTTAGGCTACAATAGTCTATTTACTATATAGTGCACTATTTGTACTGTCTGCCATTTTATTTGAGTATTGGAATTTACGGAAAGTATGGAATTTATGTACTATAGTGCCCCCAAAAATTCCCATAATGGAATGGGAATGGAACTACTTTCTGCTAGGAATCCCACAATGCAATGCATCTCATGTTATAGATGTGAAAATTATAGTCATGCAGCACTACGCATGTCAGTGATGATGCAAAAAGATGATCATTATCAATTACTGAAATCTCAAATTACTGCTCCTATAGAGTTGATGTGTGATTCCCAACCTTTCCTATCTGACGTACCCCCACGGCCCTGTCAGGGTCTTGGCGTCTCCATCTGTCTAATTTAAATCAGTATAATGATCAATTTACAATTTAATACATGTAAATATGTGATTTATCACTGTTGACTGTATAAAAGTGCATTGTTACAATATGTTTTTCTTCATGTCAACATTAAGATTGGTTTGATCAAGTTTGCATTCATACTAACACTACTTGGAATGGCTGAAGCTGGTTATTTCAACCTGTTTATTCATTACTTCTAGCTATATTGTTTCAACCATATATCCATAGCCCAACGTCTCTGCTCCCCTGCTAATGCTAGTTTTCATGCACTCTTAATTGCAACACGGTGTTCAGCTGACTCCATGTGTGGGATTATTATTTTTTCTTTTTTGGTCATAACAAGAAAAGCACAGGTGGAATTTATAACATTAACGACGGCTCCATCCCACTTAGGTGAGCCAGTTCCAGGGCTGAATCATCGTTACGGTTATTAGTTACACCTGTGCTTTTCCTGCTACGACAGGTCAAAATGCATAGTGTGAAAGGGTCTATTTGTAGAGCCTCACAGGATTTAGTAACAAAAGAACCAGAAGGGCTTGGATTTAAAACAATCTCCAGCCTAAATTTGAGAAAAACAACTACATAGTTAGGCTTTGCACTTTTATTTATGACAGTTCTAAAAAGGCTTACTGCCACACAACAGGTGTCTTTAACATGGTCACGTAGTGCATTTAGCAGTGGTGCCAGCATCTTGCATTTTCACATTGCAGTGTTGCTAACAACAGATTATTCTATTGCTTTAACACAACGTTTATCAGTCCTCACTCTGATTATTCGTCTATGAAAATACATACACAAAGAGATGAAGATGTGGGTTGAAAGGGGTGAAATGAGTGTCGGCAACGTTATATCAGCCAACTTAGTCCAAATGTCAGCCAGGCTTTTTTCTGATAAAGAAACAGAGTTATCAAACTGCTTCCTATTGCTGCTGCCATGGTGACAGGAAAGTATAGAAGAGGTGAATCAGAGGCAAGTGATAACGCCCGGAAATAGATGTTACCGCTGCATCCACGCTTATGAAATTGTCTCTACCCTGAGCCGATATGGCTTTTAAAATGTTTCTGTATTTTCTAGGAGATTACAGAAAAGACTACAGTCTGAGTTGTCATCTGTAATTTTTAAGAACACATTAGTCTTCTTTACAGCCTCTGTATTCACTCACCTGTCATGTTCAAAGCCCTTAATTTGTATGTTGCACCTTGCATCTCCAAAATGTCAGCTCTTCAAAAGCGGCATGTTTTTTTCATGATGACCAAATTGCATTTTTGAGTTTATCCAATGGGATCTGAGAGGATTTCACAATATCTAAGAATGGCAACATTTCTAAACCCATAGTAGACCATTTAATCCTTATGAGTAGAAACCAAAAAATGAAACAATGCCTTAATTCCCAGGTTTATAGAAAGAAAATATAGTAGGAAAAACAACCACTGTTTCTTAATCTGAAGGTTGCAGTTTTGGTACAAATAAAGGGGATAGAATTCTCAAAATTGCTCTTTTCCCCTCTTCATGTTTAGTGATTATACAACAATATTCAATGACAGACATGTATTTCAAACTTTTATAATAAACTGGAATGATGCAATAATAGCAAATACTCCTCAGCACTGCACAAACTGATGCAAATATTACACTATGTAGAGAATGAGTTGCTATTTTATGCTTTTATATTCACAAGACATAATTCAGAAAGCTACGAAATCAAAAGCTATCGGGTATCACAGCTTGAAAACTTTTACCTGAAGGTGTCATTCTTAATGTGTCCTTCACTATTTTCTCAGAATTTGCATAAGAATGAAACTCACTTTTGTGAATTCTTTCATCAGAGTTTTTGATTTAACGTTAGAGTCTTTAACATGTTCTGTAGGATGGAGATTGCATCAAGATTACCTCTAAAACAATGACAATTTAATTAACTTTGCTATACTCACAAGAAACAGGCAAGTTAAACACTGATGATACAATCACACACAAATCTGCTGTAGTGGGTGGATTGTTATTTGAAATATTCGGACAAAAATGCCTGACACTCTAATCACTACGCTGTTTCCAGTTGAGTAATTGTGTTTGTTAAGAGCAGCCGAACAACAAAGGCATTATTTCAACATGTATGCTCTCTCCTCTCACTCACACGCCTCCCTACACGTTGTTGTTGTTGCTGTTAATATTAACATCCACGTACAAGCAGCCATTATCATGCTTGTCAGTGCCAAAAGAAGGGAATGTGGCTCTCTGTACAGTTTTGACAGGGATCAAGTATAAACACTGCCCTTCTTCTTTTTTTCTTCACTAAGTTATCCCTCCTGACATTTTTTTTAAATCTTGAACCTACAACCTAAGATGAGAAAAGCAGTAAACTTGTTAACACAAGGAGGAAGGCATGGATTTGATATATAACAGAGCAAAAGGCTTCAGTAAAGTGTAGTACAGCCTAAGGAAAAATACACACTCTTTAATGATTGTTGAAAGAATGTGTTTGTGTGTGTCCCAGCTGGATAAGGCACATACTGTACAATGTTAGGTGTGATGTGTGTGGTTTGAATCTAGCCTGGGACCATTGTCACATGCCGTCTGCATCTTTTGTCCCCCCTGTTCTTGCCCTTAAAAGGTCACCCAAATTAAAGAAAGCATATTTTCTCACCTACCTTTAGTGGTATCTAGCCATGCAGATGGTTTAGGTTTAATTGGTGCAGGTTTTAAAATATATGTCTCTGAAATTTCTGCCTTCATCGCAATGCAGAGGAGGTGAAATGAATTTTATTTTCGGTGCTCACAGCATTGAAAAATGACATTTAAAAAAATGCAACAAAAACTTTCCAGAAACGATGTCCCAGTTGCTTTCTATCAAAAAACGGTGTTTGTCACTAGGTGTTCATACCCAAAAGACAAACTACATTGTCAGTGTCTCACAAAACAAGCAAGCAAACAAAACAAAGAAAATAAACCCATCTAACTTTTTTTGTATTTTGTCAAAAGGTGCAATAAACACTAAAAATTAGAATTTTCTGGCTATTATTTGATGTGTCAGGCTTCAATACACCTCTCCGGCAAGCTTGGTCCATAAGTGACTTAAATGCGTTTTGTCATGAGAAGAAAAAAAAGAAAAAACTCAAAGGCTTTTGTCTACCCAGCATTTTCTCTTTTGAATGGCAATTAGATATCTTCAAAGGCTCTTTTCATCTTAAACAATAACATGACCTTGAAGAACCTCACATTTAATAAAAAAAAAAAATGAAACTAAAAGGTTTGTGAAGCTGCAATGGTTGGCTGTGGAAAATGGAAAAGGTCACCTCTTCTCGTTGTTGTTATGCCCTCTGATTTGAGGTGTGCGACTCCTTTCCCTGCGAGGACACTGTAAGAACACAGCATCCAGCAGACTAATCCAATTAAGTGTGTTTGTTCAGGTTGTGACGTGCCCGAACCAAAGCGGTGATGAAGGCTGTGCCGTCGCTCTGCAGCAGCAGGAGGAGCGGGAGCCTGATTAGACTGATGTGTCCTCGGTCCACGCGCGGCCAGCCAAAAATTGAGCTTATGAGCATATTTACAGTGAGCGCACAAGGCAACCAGCAGCTCAATTATTCAGCATGCGGAAGAGATGTAATGACTTTCTCCTGTTATTAATGACCCACGCCTAAGCTTATTTATGAACGGATACTTGTTTGTATTAGGCAGAAGATGAAGGAACATGAGATTGAAGATGTTTGCCTTTATAGTGATTCAGGCTTAATTAAAAAGTTTTTTGTGAAGTCCAACAAATAGATTGCCTCTTTACACTTCTTCCTATGTACATAAAAGCTGTTTTCATTTCAATAATTTATGAAATATATTACTTTCCTTGGAGTTATTTTCCTGTAAGCAAACTTTTGATCAGTCGATATCACGTCAGCTTCTACATTAGCTTACATGCCGACGCAACTAACTTTTGGGAGAAAAAAACCCCGTCTCCTTATGTAAAGCCCTCCCTTTGAGTAACAAGGGCTAATAGGCGTGTAACACGCCATATGCAAAAGTGATTCCCAGTCCTTCTCAATAAAATAAGATGCAACCTTGAAGCTGGGGGTATCCTTGTGTTAAACCGGGGGATGTTGAAAGCTAGCATGTTCAAAACTGCATTAATGAGTAGAGTGGTGCAATGAAAGCAAAGTTTTCCTCAAGGCCCGAATCCCTGCGTGACTCTGAAAATATAATTTCACCTCAAGAAATTTGTCTTGTTGCATTTAAATAACTCAGAGCCCACATTAGTAGCTGCTTATAATTCCTGACGGCAAAAAAAAAACCCTTTCTCCTTTTTAATTTGAGGTGAAAGCATTCTAATGAAGTTGAAATGATGGTTCTCACAGGACTTGCAGAGCTGGTTGGGATTCACTTTGTCTCTATTAGATGGTGGTCACTAAACATCCCAGTGGAAATGTTAATTATGCACTCACATGGCTTTAGATATTGTAGCAACAAATCCACACACACAGGCTGCTCTCGAGAAATGATCTGCTGATTCAGAAGATACAGTGCTGTAAGTTGAGGGCAGTGCATAAGGCTGATTTATCAATACTTATTGAGCTGTGGCCTAAACTGGATACATTGCTGAGTATCTGAAGGATAGGCCAGTAATCAGCCTGCATTTATGTACCAGCTTCATATTACTGATGCTGTATGATGTTACCCATAGGAGGATATTTGTTAAGCAAAAACCCTGCATGGTCCCTACATTGGTGGTACGACAGTGCTGTATGTTTTCAAGGGTTTCAGAGTCCCCCTTGGATCTATACAGAACTTTACTGATATTTGATCTGAATTTAAAACATTGTAAGCAATACCAGACAGCACTCATCGAGCGCATGCCTCTGCCAAGGCTGTACAAAGTAGGTAATGTTTAGAATTTTTTAAAGGGGCACCCCCACTGATTTTACACACGAATACCAGTCTACTTGTCACAATGACTGCTACTCAGCCTGTGTGAACAGTTGCATAATGTCTCCTCTGGCTCTGGCTGGTGATCTCTGCTTGGGTTTCGAGACTTTTTACAAAATAGCCTGATTTCAGACCTGAATCACCGCCCACATTTTGTCAAATATAGGAAATGATGAGGCTTGACAACTCGTGGCCAAAAGAACTGCCCAGGACAAACTTTCATAGTATGGCCCAGGACAAACATTAATATGAATGAGGTGCTATGGCCAGATCCAGGCGACGTAACTAACTTTTGGGAGAAAAAAAAAAGTGCGTTTATGTAAAGCAATGACCTCCCTTTGAGTAACAAGCGCTAATAGGAATGTAAAACGCCATATGCAAAAGTGATTTCCAGTCCTTCTCAATAAAATAAGATGCAACCTTGAAACTGGGGTGTCCTTGTGTTAAACCGGGGGATGTTGAAAGCTAGCATGTTCAAAACTGCATTTATGAATAGAGTGGTGCGATGAAAGCAAAGCTTTCCTCAAGGCCTGAATCCCTGCGTGACTCTGAAAATATAATTTCACCTCAAGAAGTATTTCTGATTTGTTCAGTGATTCAAATATGACGTGAAACAATATGGCAATTCAGCCTGATTATAACATTAAAAAGTGAGGGTGTGGAGTTTAAAAGACACACCTACCTAAAACTAATGCAATCTAATACAACAGTCCTGCAGTTTGTGGTGCCGTTGAACTGTATTGCATTCTGTTATTTAGCCTACCCTCATTGACATAAATGGGGTGCACAACATAATAGAAAGACCTGTCAGTATAAGGCATACTAATGGTTGCTTATGGTTGCATTATGGGAAACGTAGGATCCTGCGTTTTTGGAGCTCGATTTGAAAAAAATCAGGACATCTCGGCCTCTGCTGCTTCGATTTTGACCATTCTTTCTTAAACCTGTCTCTCCCAAGGACCTCAGCTTTGTGGAAATGCAATACTAATTTGCTGGAGTAAGCCTATAATCTACATACTTGTGTAGACGTTAGATTAGATAACCAGTTAGCCCAGGGTATCACTTTCCACCAAATTTTACTGTAATCTGTTAAGTAATTTACTTTACCGTAGGAAAGGTAGTGGTATTATTTGGTTCAAACGCAGCTACTGAAACTGAACCATTTTTGTATCTCCTTAAAGCCCCTATGTGTAGAATTGGATATTTTAGGAAAATAAAACTACCCTGGTGATAAGTGGTGCAGTCTATGTGTTGTTGTTGTTGTTGTTGTTGTTGTTGTTGGGAATCAGGGTTTAGGCATTGCTTTGTACAACAATGTCTTTTTACTTTTTTGCTCAAATTTGATATATTAGTTCTTCCAATTCTCTCAGGTGCTGTCCTATACATCACGCTGTGTACTCAGTCATATACAAATTTGAGCGGGTACACAGTTTGATGTGCAATTACCAGCACACACAGGAGATTGCTGCAATCAAACATCTTGAGGAGACTCGCTGCAGCTGAGACACCAGGTAACCATTTTGGTCTATGCATCAGCCGGCCCAGTGAATAGCAAACACTCACTCCTGCTCCAATAATGTGTGCTCCATGCAGCTAACCTCACCAGGGTGAAGTATCAAACCCTGCAAAGTCAATTTCTCTCTGCTTATTAAATCACCCACGGCACAATCAGCAGCAGGGTGTTGGAAAATAAACATCCTGCTGATGGTGTGCGATAGAAGGTGTTAGCAGGCTCCTGGGGAAGGGATTTTCTGTCTGCAGAAACACATGTTGACTCTTTGCTGTGACAGGGAGAAAACTCTGTGTGGAGTGTGATTTAGGAAGTCTTTAGGAAGGTTTTTGTTGTTTTTTGAACAGTCAGAGGCCACGAAATGATCAACAAAATTCAGACATCACAATTATGGCAATGTAGTTTTCATATACAAAAGTAAAAACCAGTCTACATAGAAATATTTGATGAATTATTGACAATGTATGACAAGTTAATATTGTAGATAATAGGGAAGAATTTTATCAAACTGAATGAAATAGAACATACATCCATCTTGTCACCATTAGTATTCCTGTAAATGTTTCTAATAAAGTTGCCTCAAGTTGTGTGATTTCCTTTAACATTTGAAGCATAAAACGACTAATATTTTGGTGCTGGTTCCATTATGGATCCTTCCTTGAGCCGGAAACTCAATTAAGATGCAAGATCAGTTTTCTCTCAGAATGCTTCTTCAAGAAAACGCCACAGGCAACTAATCTCGGCGTAATAGAAATATATCTTTTTTTCATGATTAATATGCATCAAAAAATCACATATGTTTTCATTTCCCAGTTACCAGAGATTACGTTATGATAGGTCAAATATCTAATAGGTTTTGTACAGGCAATCAAGCTGAAGGCTTCATTCCCTTTTCTTGGCAATTTGCATGAGGGAAGAAATTTACATCCACACAGTAAAACTCCAAAACATATTAATAAGAAGCGACTGAACACAACTGACCCTGCAACAGAAATAACTTGATGACAAATGCCATCAATAACAAGTATGTATGTTACAACTGCTGCTTTGTTGAAGTGAAGAATCAGTGTTGGTTTTAATAACTCTAATCTGTACTACTTGTTAAATAACAGATAAATGTTACAACTCATTTGTTTATAGATTTAGATAACATCAGGATTATTGTACCATGAGATTAACACTGTAATTTGGGAAAGACAACTGCCAAACACAAGGATTATCTCATTAATTACACTGCAAATGAAATATAATAATTACTGTTGATTGAGTTGTTTGATTGAAATTGTGTTCGTGAGAGATGATGAAGTGTATGTTCCCATCAAGTATAGACTACATAGAGGCCACTAGAGACCTGAGACCAGTACTAAATCTACCTGGCCCCAGGTTTTCTGTGTGTACAGATTCAGATTCATTCTTTATTGTCCTCCATAGAGGAAATGTGTTTTCACAGTCTGCACATAAAAATAACATTAAAACCAAGGTATAAACAACAACACCTGTCTATTACAGTGTGCCCAGGCTATTTAAGGCAGTTATAGCTGAGGGCACAAAACTCCCAAAGTGTGTTTTTTTTGCAGATTGGTTGTCTGTATCTGCGGCCAGAGAGGGGGATGAAGAAGCATGGGTTGAGGAGGTGGCAGGGGTTGTGTGCTAAATTAGTTTATGATAATTTGATTAAGGATACCTTAATTTATGAATATAAACCATACAGTATAGCACAATATAAATTGAAATAATCAAGATTTCAAAGCTAAATTTGACACAGGGCTTTGTATAACACCGGGCCACAGGACCAAGATAATATATAATACTTAAGTGGTGCAAATTTGTAACATTTGTAGCCAATTTGCAATTCCCAGTTGGTAATCCAGTCATGGTCATTATGGCTCCAAACTGTCATTAGCAGCTGTATTTATTGTTGGTTTCTAGTCATCTAGTAAAGACTGAAGTAGCACATGGAATTTATTGGGAATTAAGTAAATTATTCTGAATTAATATTATTAGGAACTTAACAGTAACCATACCACTTGCACCCTAACCTTCTCACACACACACACACACACACACACACATATATATATGTAAATAAATAAATAAGGACCTAACATAAATCTACACTCTTATGAATCTTAATAGTAAAAAGAGAAGTTCAGTGATAGATGCTGATTAATGTAACAGGTCTGAAACTTAGCCACACAAGTGGACAGACTCTTCTCACAGTAACCATAATTAATGAATCCACAACTACAGGCCATGAATAAAATGTATGAGTAGTTTGAGGGTAGACTCATTATTAAATAGCAATTACTTGAAACTAGACAATAATTGATGATGACTTCTTACAAGGGGATTGATGTTGCAGTTACTCCCATTAACAGTCAAATTATTTAAAGGGTTACCTATAAACCAATAATTAGATTTTAATTTTACAACTTTTGCTGAAGGCCCCAAAATAAAAGAGTCTTGCTCAAGGACACTTGGTGGAGAAAACCTGTGACACAAGAAGGTGCTTGACACCTCTAATTTTGTTTTCGGCATCATTTACCTTCAAGTGTCTGTATTTAAAATGTAAATTCTTCACCTTTCTCCTCCCCTTACTCTAATTCTTTGGCTGTGGGCCAGCTCACGTTATCCTGGTGATTTGTCGTGCCTTCACCCACTCCATTTCCTTGACCTCAAAACCTCATCATGGACCTCAGCTTCCTCCCCTGTTTACAGTAAAGCGCTTCTCTTGATGGGCTCAGCACACAGCAGTGAATCTCCTGGACGGACAAAGCCCCTGGCACAGATTGAAGTGAGCGAGCAGTGGAGCCAGCGAAGCAGCAGACGCTGGCTAAGCCTTGCTGCTGAGTGAACAAAATTGTTTCATTTAGTTACGGTTCATGTGAATGGGGAAAGACGCAAACACAATGACACATTGAGAATCAGCTGCTTGGTGTATTGTATCACCGCAGAGTGGCTTACATTGTTTTTAATTTACATTCATGCACCATTTGTTTGCCATTGATGTGTTTGCTTTCATGCCTCCACATCAATGTCAAGCTAAATGTAAATACCAAAGGGTTAGGGTTATACACTGCAGGCCACTGTTAAACACTGCAGGTAATTTGACACAAATACCTCTTGACCACGCAGCATGTGACTAATGTTGCACATTAAAGCAGGCACTTTACAATAATACACCTGCACCTTGTGCTCAATTATATATTATTATTACTTTGGTAGTAATATTACTTATATTACTAGTAATTATTAATAGTAGTATCACGTCTAATAATATATTACATTACATATTATAATATATTGTATAATATTACCTATATCACTATATACTGTAACTACTTATTATTATTGGAATGTTATATTATATCATGATATTCTTTTTTAGCTATGCTAGCAGCATGGCTCTAGGGATGGCAATGTTGTTATGTTGGTTGGTTGGTCGGTCGGTCCACCACTTTGTTCCAGACTGAAATATCTCAACTATTAGTTGGATTCCCATGGAATTTTGCATGGACATTCATGATTCCCAGAAGATGAATCCTACTGACCCACCACATGCCAAAGTTTTTACTTATCCAGTGAAATATCTTAACATCTACTAGATGGATTGACACCAAATGTACATTCATTCATGGTTACCACATTATGAATCTTAAACTTGGTACAGACATTCATGTCCCCCTCAAGTTGAATTGTAATAACTTTGGTGTTCGACTGACTTTTCATCTGGCACCATTCTATTCATGTTTCCAATACTTTTATTAATGACTAAATACCTGCAAAATTAATGACATCCCCATCAGCTTCAGCTCTATGTGCTAATTAGCAAATATTAACTTAGTCTTGTTATTTCTATTGTATGTACTGTATTTCATAAGTAATAAATTATCTTATCATGAACATTATCTTGTATGCATGGCTGCAGTGTTAATTTTGCAATAATATTTTCATGT
The DNA here is from genome assembly GCA_002120245.1 of Maccullochella peelii. Taxonomy (NCBI): domain Eukaryota; kingdom Metazoa; phylum Chordata; class Actinopteri; order Centrarchiformes; family Percichthyidae; genus Maccullochella; species Maccullochella peelii. The sequence continues at coordinate 217,830 of LKNJ01000170.1, read as the reverse complement.
ATTTTAAAATAATCCATTTTAAAGTCCAAAGTAAACAAGTCCCTGATTTGTGCATCCTTAAAGGATAAAATCTGATTCATAAAGGGAGCTTTGCAACAAAAGGATTGTGCATTGTCTATATTTTACCCTGGCAGATATACCTAGGGGCTGCAACATATTCACAAATTTACCACAAAACTGAGCACCAAACCATATAAATATTTGAAAACACATTTTATGAGTGTGGATTTAGAGATCTCCTGTGCTTTTAAATTCTTGAAAGAGGGTCCTGAGGATGTGGCGGTCCGGTTTTCAGCACACAACAGTAAACATTCCTCTACTCCTGATGCACAGATGGTAACAGCATGCTGACCTCACCCCCATCTTCACCCAAGTTCATTTTTCCAAGTGTTAATTATGCAGGGAAGGGTTTGCTGAGCACACAAGCTTGTTCACAGCACGGCTATGGTTTCTCGCTGATAAGGTTACACATATTCACACTTGGGAGCTGCCCAGTACAACCACAGTCTTCTGCTTATTGCCCACTAGAGCAGTTTAGGGCCAGGTGTATTGCTCAAGGGCACTTTGACTGTTACTCACTCAACCTCACCAACCAGATTCTCCCAATTGGTCAGCGAACTGCTAGGATTTGAACTCCTGACCTTACAGACACAAGCCCACATCTCTTTAGGCTACAACTATCCCTAATGTGCTGCATTTTCTTTTATTAAAGAGCTGGAAGAGCAGTTATTTTTAGGGATACCTCCTCCCACTCCTCACCATGTTATCCTTAGCTGACCAAAAATACATCATATATGATCAAATGCTCATTAAACGCTAACAATAGCAGCCAGGGGGCAAAAGAAACACGGGTAGAATTCACACATTACATTCCTCTTCTCCTCACTGCTATTTTAATGTAATATATGCAAGATGTGGCCCCATTACAAACATTCATCTGCCACATGAGGAGAATTCTTGGATGAGCTGAAAGAAAGCTGCCCAGGGAGGTTACTGCAGTGGTAAAGGAATGTAAAGCTTGCCTATATTTGAAAACAAAACTGTAAACTGTTAAAATATTAATTATACTTGATGTGTCAAAAAGGCCTTGAAATGTAACTAAAATCTAACTAGAAGAATATCACTGCAGAAAATGCATGATTGTATTTTGTGTTTTAAAATTCTTCATTTTTCCAATGAAGTTTTTTCAGGCACTGTATCATCCACATCCCTATACCTACCTAGGTTTGCTTCTTTACATTGCTCATATTTACTGTTGAGAAAACAATCTCACTACAAGGTCCGATTTAGTAGTTGTTCTGGAGCTTTCAATGATATCACATGATCTTCATCTGCAGGTGGCATTTGCCTTAAAGTTTGTCCATAATGTGCTTAAGGAAAAAAAAAAGGAAATTTGATTGTGTACGATTGCCATTTCGCTAAGAATCAGGTTCAGGTGCTGACTCGCACTTTATGGCTACATACATGATTACCTGCTAAAAGTCTGAGTCTAAACTGCATGTCCCAGGCAAAAAGTTATCATCCTCACCAGCTGATGATCCATGTAGAATATGGAAGCAAAGAAGCAACATTGATCTAACATTTTTGCTCTTCTGCTTTACACTGCAATACAAGAACAGATTCCACTCAATCCTTTTAGGTTGGGCTGCTTATATTACATACGTTAAAAAGACACCCCCCTCCAAACTCTTTAAATGCTGAGTATCGCTCTTATACAACCTCATGCACACCGCTTTGACATGTGGAGAAATCTAAAGCCTGACTAGCCTGCGTGGCTAGTAATGGTTTCTAAGCTATGATTTCACAATCACAGTTTGGGGGAACTGCATTTACAGAACTGTGATTTAAGGACTGAAGTTCATCAAGACCATTCAGAAGGAGTTTTATGTACACTGATATTCTTTATTTTTGCAACAAACAAGACAATCCCATAGAAAATCACAAATTGCATTTTAGAGACTAACAGCGAAAGGTATCCCCTGTTGAGAGCGAGTTCATGTTAGAGTTATACTTCTCTTTTTGGTTTGTCTTCTTCAGTGGATTTGCTGCCTTCTTTAGTGTCTAAATCTGAGTTACATGGACTGGTCGACACCGTCGACTAAGAGAGAAAGAGAGACAGAGAAAGAGGGGTCAGAAAGCTAAATGGTCCAGCCTCCAGTATTGGTCCAGTAATGGAATATAATTGGAGAACAAATGGAGCAAGTCTGTGGGAGATGGAGAAAAGGAGAAAGACAGGTTAGTGAAGTAAGGTAAAGCTGCTATTGGAGGGACAACCTTCATAAAAGAGGTGAAGTGACAGAAATAACAAAAAAGTAATAAAGTGCAATAAATAGAATGTGTTTTACAAGCCATATATGATTGTTTGTCAGTACAGAAAAATGTAGTATAGTTTGGGGAATATCAGCAAGTAGTATCCGTGTTATACTTTACTGATTGTGCCCTACACCATATGCCCTGTATAATACAAAACATGACAAAGTGAAAGCCTTTTGTAAAGCAACCAGGAGCCATTAAACCAGCAGCTCCCAGCAGAGACTTTAGCTTGAAAAAATGTGCGCAGCCTTCTCTCCAGATGCTGTAGTTAGGCTCATATAAAGAGATTCCCGACTCCAAATTCATAACACAGCTTCAAACTGAGATTTGTATTTCATTAGTTAGATACTGTGTAGCAGCAATCTGGCAATGTACAATTCACACTTTCCCCTTGAGACTATTTGAAAAATCACTTCTATTTCTGCACCACAGGAACATTGCACGAGAAAAAAATCCAGTGATCTCAAGATCCTTTTTTTTTGAGTAAACATGGTTCCAGGTAAGATGTTCTACTTGATACCAGGGGCTTTTAGTAACTTGCAATATGTTTTGTAGTCCCATGAGTCAAGCAGATAACATGAATACTTTTGGAGAAACGTTTTTGAAGAAAATGCTATTGTGCAGTTTGATGAAGTACCAAACTTTGAGAACACAAACTTTTCCAGAAAGCATATCTTTTTTGCTATGAAGCCACTATGATTACACATGCATTACATTAAAACAAGACCAAGAGTCTATAGCCAAGCAAGCGGCTCTGTGAGGCTGCACAGTAGTACTTTTAACTAAATGCTAATGTCAGCTAACATGCTCACAATGACAATGCTAGCATGCTGATGTTTAGCAGGAAATGATTACCATGTTCACCATCTTAGTTTAGCATTTTATTATACTAACATTAGCTAATTAGCACTAAACACAAAGTACAGCTGAAGCTGATGGGAATGTCATTAGTTTTGCAGGTAATTAGTCATAAAACACTTGATTTGACCTGATGATGGTGCTATATGAAAAGTTAAGGGATCACCAAAGTGATTACAATTCATCCTCAGGGGAACATGAATGCCTGTACCAAATTTTGTGGCAATTCATCCAGTAGTTGTTGAGACTTCACTCAAAACCTAAACTGTAAACCTTACGGTGGCACTACAGGAAATGTCAGGGGGTCGCCAAGGTCATTATGTATCATCCTCTTCGGGCCATGAATGTCTGTACAGAAATGTGCCAATTCATTTAGTAGATGCTGAGATATTTAACAGCATAAGTGAAACGTTTGACCTGCTAGTGGCACTAGACAAAAAGCCAGGGGATCAACAGCCATTAGGATTCATTCTCTGGGGATTGTGAACGTCTGTACCAAATTTTATGGCAATCCATCCAAGAGTTGTCAGGACATTTCACTCAAAACCACAAATGTCAACCTCATGGTGGTGCTCGAGGAAAAGTCAGGGGATCACCAAAGTCATTAGGATTCTCTGTACCAAATATCATGGCAATCTATGCAATAGAGATATTCTGGTCTGGACCAAAGCAGTTGAACAACCGACCATTTGACAGACCGACATTGCCATCCTTAGAGCCATGCTGCTAGCGTGGCCAATTGCAACCAATATTTACTGTACATAAGACCAGACTGTAAGTCATTAAAGATACACAAAGTTAGTGGCTGCATTAAAATTTTTTTTAAAGAACTATATAAGTGCATTAGGTGAGTTTAATATTTGAAGCATGTGCATTATACTGAAGGCCTGGTTTTACTGAAGTATCTTGCAGCCCATCTAAGAACCAGGAAAAAAAAAATTTGATTATTTTATGATGAAATGTATCGTTATGTGCGTTAGCTTCTCTGCTATACCTTTTAAATGAAGGACGTCAAAGTGGGTATCAGAGAATGTGAGAGTTGAGAGACAGAGCACTGATACAGAGAATGGGGAGCAAAAGGCAATTTAACTATGAACTCACCCTGAAAGAACCTTCAGTCTGTCAATCAGCCAACCCACCGCCTTCAGAGAGCCTCTGCTGGCAACACTGAAAGTCTAATGCTTAGCGTCCCACTCCAGACCTGTAATGAGATCTCTGGGCAATCTGATTGAATTATTCTGATGGTTTTCAGTAGGTTTGTGCCTTAGGCCCTGACACCCCTCACTGATAAAGTCTGACTCTGAAAGAAAATAAGCTTAACTGATGGATGTACAAATGCAATTTGAGGATGGTCTATTTACACAGAATCGTGGGGTCCTCAACGAATGGCCAGACAAGTGGGTTTTCTATATAGTACATGTCTTATGGATCTTATGTTAAGAATTCTGTAATTTTCTCCATCTCTGCTGCCAGGTGTTCAACCTCTGAACTGCGTTTTACTATAGCATCCAACTAGCATTGATAATGAGTCTCTGGAGACCAGAGTGAAAGACATAAACGTTAGTGTTGCTTGATAAACACTGAATAGCAGCCATCTGCCGGCTGCCTTTGGAAGCATTTTGGAGGCTGAAAATTGTAAGGAGCTTCAAAAATGCAAATGAACAGAGGCTCACAAACAAACTTAATCAACAACTAATAACGCAGCTGTTTCAAAGACTGAGTGTGCCAGCCAGAAATAGGTTTTCGCCTCTTTAATTAGAGCAAATTAATGATTTAGCTGAGCATTAGTTGACTCAAGGCACTCATTGTGACTAATCTTTATCAAGATATGCACTGATGGATGTGGAAATGGTAGTATATGAACAAATGGATGGAATATGTAGATGCATATTTAGAAGTGGGGTGCATTTCCATGTTCAGTCTTGGCATGTCTTCTAGTTTGTAATTCCATTTGATTTATGGCTGAGGCAATGTGCTGCTCCCCTGCTACTATATTAGGACTTCTGAGCTAATTGAAAGAGCTGTGAATCATTATTTGCTTGCAAAGCAGCAGTGGTGTCAGAGACATCCCTCTGCTGCTTCGGCAAACATAGGTTGTCCTAACTGTGTCCATAATCATTGTAGACCTTATATTTAACGATATTTCAGTTGCACATTAGAAATACATAGCAAAACAACAGTATTTTGGGATGTCAGTCAATCAGTTGGTCATTTAGCCTGCTCAGCACCTACAAGTCAAGCGATATTCATGGTGCCCAGAGGATGGTTCCTGGTCATTAGAAGTTTATTTAATGCATATCTGTTTTTATATTCCTTGCAATGATATATTGACTGCTGTTCTTATTCTTTTAATCATGTCTGCATGGTTGACCATTGGGTTTTCTCATCATATGCTATGTATTTAAATAACTGTCTGTTTTTTTTTATCTCTGCTGCTGCTATCTGGAATTTTAGCCATACTTACGCCGTGGTTCCAGGGATGGCAATGTTGGTTGGTCGGTCCACCACTTTGGTCTGAATTGAAATATCAACTATCAACAACAACTATTTGATGGATTGCCATGAAACGTTTTAAAGTTATTCATGGTCCCCAGAAGATAAATCCTACTTACTTTGGTGATCTAATGAATTTTCCGTTTAGCGCCACCATGAGGTTGACATATTTGATTTTTAATGAAATGTCTCGACATTGTGAAAGATTACCATAAAAATTGGTTCAGACATTTATGGTTCCCAGAGGATTAACTGTAATTGTTTTGGTGATCCCCTGACTATTCCTCTAGCACCACCAGCAGGTTGATGTTTGTGGTTCAGAGTGAAATATCTTGACAATGGATTACCATGCAATGTGGTGCAGACATTCATGGTCTTTGTGAACTTTGGTGATCCCCTGACTTTTCCTGGTGCCCTTCATCAGATCAAAATTTGGTTTTCTTTACAATGAGCATAACAGCCTCACAGAACCACTAGCAGGGCTGTATGCTTAGTTTTGTCAATCTCTGTGAGGCACTTTCAAAGTTATTTATTCACCATATTTTCCCTGAGCACATTCATTCATCTCCACATGATCAACTCCTTCAACTGAATTTTGAGGAGATGGAAATTCAAATATATTGCTGTCAATATCTTTCACTGGAGATTTTTTACTAATAAAAGGTAGAAAATATTTCAAACTGTTGACCTGGACATTGTGCCAGGAGTTACTGCTTTTGAGTAAACCTTTACCAAAAAAAGCTTTATTTTTATAATTTAGGTGAACTGACCCTTTACAATCATCACACTATAGTAAACATTGAAAAAATAAACAAAAAGAAGTTATTAACAACTTGTGCTAACCTTTTAATTTTGAACTCGGAATTGACTTGACATCAATTATTTTATTCATTACTGAGTAATTACTGTGACATGACATGTTGTATCACCCAGTCATTCTCTATTGATTGCCTTCTATATGCCACCCTTTTTACAAGAGTGAATGTGTGAGCAATTTCATTTACCTCAGTCGCTTCATTTTCAACTCCTTTGGATTTGGTTTCACTCAGTGAAACTTCAGAGGCACAAATCCAGTGTTTGATCATATGCAGCCAGGGACCGTTACTTTGGTGATAATGGGATTGGATCATGGGATTGGACACATTCCTACAGAATACAATTCATTTCAAGGATAGGTAGCTGTAATATCTTTGCATTCATGGCTTACCTGTGATGCTGGAATTGATTAGGTGTTGTGAAGTCATGTTTGAAAAGAGCAATCCTCCATTTTGCTGAGATTCATCAGAGGATTTAGACCTTTTCACATGGTTATCAGTCGCTCACGAGCAAAGTGGAGACTGTAATTGCTTTCCAAATTGCCTCTTTGAGCAGTGGCTGACCCAATTAGTTTTGGGATTGTGTTTATTACAGTATCACTGTCTAACTATTGCTCATCTGTATGAATATTTCAAACTCACATTGCCAGTCAATTACATCTGTATTTGTAATGTGTCAGCCAGCATGATTAGTTAATTATGTTTGCACTCTCTAACAACGGCACTGCCAAGTGTCTCTCAGCTGATTCTCCGTCCCTCAAGTCCTCACTTCTTGCACAGACAACTTTGGGTTCTTCCAATGTTTAAGCATGGAGGAAAAATCGATAGCAAAAATGAAATCTTATTTACATGTCAACATGTGGACTGTGGCTTGCTGCAAGATGTCAACAATCCATTTAGTCCGAATGAAAAAACAAATGAAAGGAAAGGAACAGTATCTTTATAAAAAGATGGATGCTGGTTGATAAAACACAACGAAACCAATTCTATCTTTCAATAAATACATATAAGACATCATGGAGTATGGTAGCAGATATCAGACATTGACGTCATAATGCAGGTGTCTGGAGTCATAGGAGTGCCATAAAAAAGAATACATCTGGAAAGAAAAAGACAATAAATGTGGAAATATAAAGACAAATAATTATTTTTCCTTTTACTTTTGCTATTCCCCTTTTGCTTTTGGTGGAAGATGTCTTGGGCAAATGTCTGCACTGACTAATACAGACACTGACACATGACATCCGTTGCCACTGTTGCAGATTATGGCATGTAGGAAAAAAAGGTCTCAGCAAATTAGAAATAGACCTCTCCATGCAGATGACCAGATAATGGCCCGGAACACCAGTGCACACATTAGGCGATACCCCGATTCAAACCACTACCACATTTATAGCACGCAAATCCGCATTGCGTCTACTTCTTTGTTTTATGGTGGTTGGCATCCAGCCGTTGCTCCCGCCTATTCCTTTAAAAAATACAGTTTGCCTTTTATATGATTCCAAACTTATTATCTGGAAACCATAAAAGTATGAAATGATATTAATCTGACTGTTTTTTGATTTATTTCCAATAGCAGGACCTCATATGAAGACCAAATCATGAATCTATGAATATCCAATACATATTGTTAATTGAGGTACCTCTATGGGATTAAAGAAAAAAAAGCTCACAAAAAAAAATCGTATTCCACTTATGAAGATTTGTCTGAAGTCTTGAGTAAATACTGTATATTGGTAATTGGTAATAACTAGGCCTTTAAGCCTCTGGGCTTTATAATTTTGTAAGTTTCATCGATATGCAAAATGACCACCATAAGCAATAATCATCAGTCCCTCAGTGTGCAGGCAGTCATGTACCAATTAGGTTAACAGTGTTAGACAGTGGTAGCTGATGAAAAGATAGAGGCCTCGCTCCATGAGTCAGAAATGAAATTCTTCCAATCACCAGCTATTACCATATATTCTTTCATCAGCTAGTTTTTAGAAGGTTCAGCCAGCTAATTCTTAATCCTGCATATAAATGTATATAATCACTGCGGACGAGGCACAGTTTTTTTACAAATTGACATGACCCTTTTAAGTCAGGTTAAACAAAATTATTTCTATATATAAAATAAAAACAGGGTGGTAAACACTTCTAATCTGCAAAAAATAATATGGAAACGCCAATGAATTGATCCTGCTAACAAATATTGTCTGAGTAGCAAAAGCCTGATGGATGTATATATATTATTCCTCTGTGCCATAGAGCTCCTTTGTTCTCTAAAAACTATTAAAATCACATCATTAAGCACCACTGTATGATGAACATGGGAACGGCAGTTCTTGTGTCACGGCTGAAAATTTTCCCCCCAAAAATACAAAACTTACTCCTGTTTCTGTATTTTTTTCTAAAAACTTAAGTGCCCAGCTGTTTAGGAAATGATTTAGCCTTTTTTTTTTAAAAATTTTTAATTAAACTGTATATTTGTGACTCCTTTTAAATATTTACGTCTTCAGTGGGAACAAATGGGCTTGGGGCCATGAGTGCCACAGACAGGGTAGAAAAGTCGGAAATTAAAGCATTGTTGGTTTTGGTCTTTTGATGGGATTAGTCAACAGTAAGAAAAACCTAGAATAATGCCACCCTTATACTCTCAATACATACTTTATTTATAAATCATTTGCCACAACTTACAGCAAAATAAACTATTCTCATACATACTATATAATCACTAATAGTGATAATAACCCAATAGTGTCCAATCAAGCTATTTGAAGTGGCTCAAATTTACAGAAATTAGCTTGTCAAAGTCTGAATATTCAGCATAATAAAGCCAAGTTTTCTGAAGCTGCTTACAAAACATGACTGGCGTATTCAGCTGTATGGTGCTGTAGCCCTTGCAAGTACAACACAGATATGTGAGTGTAGAGCCTGCTGCAACACTTGACTGACTCCATGCTAACTTATTGCTACATCAACAGAATACCAAGCAAGACAGTAGCAGTCACATTGTTTGACTGACAACATGTGTCTATGGTACCTGACTCCCTTGATATATTTTTTGATGGAACAGAGTCTGTACTTTGTTACAGGCATAACCGTTTCCCTAAATGGATATGTGACATTTTTGGAATTAACATTTAATTTTACTACACATAAAGATGTTTTCAAACCTCTGTGTTTCGGGACAGATGAGACCTCAGACCATCAGGATGAAAGTGGGAACAGCTGATCCCTGCAGAACCAGCTCCTAGCTGACCCAGATGAGGACGCTCCACTGTAATCAGGCCCCGGAGGTAATCTAGGCAGGACATTATCTGCTTCACTGCTTCTCTGCATCGTCTGGACGCCTCTGCCACCTGCCCGGGAAGGACTCACACCTCTCCTCTGTCTCTTTTTCACATTGCTTGTTTTCCTTCTCGCCCTGATTTGCTAAACATTACATTTAGCCGTGTCAGATGTGTTCTCAAGAATCATGGATCAATTTTGTTGGTTATTTTTAGGCATTTTTTCTTGATTCATCCCACAAACCAGAAGCCTTTTCTTGGATTACAAATAGAATTTTTACAAGATCTTTTTGCCTTGACATTGTTGAGGTGATTTATCATTGTTGTTTTAGATTCAGTCATTTATTACAGACGATTGTGAGAATGCATGCAGAATATTGCAAGCAAGTACGTTTAACTTCAATAATTACTTGCTGTTTAAGCGACAAAATCATAAAAACAGGCATTTGCCTCAATACTGACTACTAAAAGTGAGTGATGACAGCATTTTTCAAGAAATTTTATTGGATTATCTGCAAGAAAACAGACTATATGAATAATCGCTCAGAAGAATATTCTGAAAATTCATGATGAGTTTTTATGAACTCATGATTTTGGAAGAATACAGCTTCGGAAGAAAATGTTCCCATTGCATTTTAAGATAAAATATAATGAAAGATTCTTTAAACACTTCAACCCACATCAAGAAGACAACATAATGTATGAAATATTAGAGTATAGATTATGTCTGTTCTCGACAATTTGACAATTTCACCACTCTAAGGAGTGATTCACAGTCAGTTTAATAAAACTATTCTATGAAGGTATTATTGGAGCAAAACAACTGAGCACCTGTGACAGTGGAATTTGTAGTTGTAGAAAATAGTCAAATAATTTGAAGTTACAGAGAAAAATGCTTTACAAAGCAGCAAACCTGTAGAATTTTTTTCTCTCCCACAAACACAACACAGCAGTTACACCTTCTCAAATTCTTCATTGCAGGTGCACAAATCCTATGCTACAAATTACAAATTAAGAAACTCATACGCTACAAATTCCACTGTCACAGGTGCTCAGTTGTTTTGCTCCAATAATACCTTCATACTATTCTTAGTTTAATTATTCAGCAGAGTTGTTTCATCAATCAAGTGTTCTGCCAAAGCAAATTTTTAACACCCACTTTAGCAAATCAGTCTTTTGAGGCAGGACACTGACAGTGGAGCTAAAGGCTATTGCTAATTAGCATCACTGGTCATGACAGTGGAGTAATCAATTCTTCTAAATCAATCCTTGTTTGTCTGATGCTAATCTTAGCTCCCAATTACTAATGTTTGTTAAAATAATTGCACAAAGATATTACTGAACAGTCACCTTTTGCAAACTCCAGGCTGTTAAAAATAAAAATATAAAAGCTGCTGAACAAATGAGTGTAGGGATTGTTTTGAAGTCTTGAAAGTGATCAAGGACTGACATTTGACATTTCTTCTCTAATTCTGCACTGATGTCTCCAATTCAGATCAAATGAAAATCCTCATTAGCTGAGAATATTAGCTTGGTATAACATAATAAAAGTTTTATGTACATGTAGATATACTGAGGTTATGAGTCCCCTCATACACTTACCCAGACAGCAAAAATAAAGTCTCTTAAAAAGTTTTCAGTATTTGGATTTGTCTTGCTTTATTACTTCAGTCCACTGTTAAATTATATTTTCTGTAGATGTTTTAGTTACATATTGGCTTTTCATGGCCAGCAATAACACTCTGGTGGAGAAATATTGAGTCCTTTTTTTGTTGTAATAAAGTAGTAGTAAAACATATAAAATATTGAGTCTATAGAAGAGTCTGCATCTATGCTAGGAGCTGCTAATGTTAGCATGTTCACAATACTCACAATGGCAATGTTAACATGCCGATGTTTAACAGGTATGTTTGCCATGTTCACCATCTTAGCTTAGCGTGTAAGTATGCTAACATTAGCACTAAACACAAAGTAGAGCTGAGGCTGATGGGATTGTTATTGTTGTACAGTTACAGTATTTCATCATAAATCAAAGTATAGGACAAATGAAAACATTTTACCAGATGATGATGCTAGATGAACAGTCAGGGGATCACCAAAGTTTTAACAATTCATTATGAGGGGTATATAAATATCTGTACCAAATTTATTTGCAGTCCATCAAGAAGATGTCGAGATGTTTCACAGGATAAGTGAAAACTTTGACCTGCTGGTGGCGCTAGAGGAAAAGTCAGGGGATTGCCAAACTCAGTAGGCTTCATCCTCTGGGGACCATGAATGTCTGCACAAAATTTCATCCTGTAGTTGCTGTGATATTTCAGTCCGGACTACATCAACTCCTTAGTATATTTTAGTAAATAATATGGACAGGAACTCAGTGTCCTCAGTGGTAGCTGCAGCCCTATATATCCCTGAATGTACTTTAAACTTTTAACAATTCAGTATCATTACGTTGCCATTGTTTCAGTTGAACAGTCATTTGTTGGCTCTATATTTATCCATCTCTGAAACAAGGACGTAAATATATGTGCAGATTTATTAAAAATAAGACATTTCAGTGAAAGCCAAGCAAAGACATGTAGCTGTAGCGTCACTATTGCTTCTGCCATACACCGTGTGCACTCGCAGCCTGTCGGCTTCATCACAGCACAATTGGCAGACACAACGTCAGCATGCACACAACACGCAGACAGGGAGCAGTCACTGTCAGCCCCGAAATCTGTCAAAACAACAACCATCTTCAAAACAAGTCAGTCATACTTACGGATAACTTCGGAAAGAATAAACAGCCCTGATTGTTATTTCCTGAAATATTTATAGCCAGTGCAGCTCGAGCAGTGAGTTCTGCAGTGCTTCCTGACAGATCCTTACTATTTCCACGTCTGTCAACACTACAGAGTGTGAAAGAGACTGCTGCTGTCATCTGCATCAATGCCATCCTGCTCTCCCATGAGACCCGATGCAAGCCTTTCGCGCTAATAAAGATTTTCTGAGGGCAAATATGATAAACTGAGGAGTGTAGGTACAGTACGCGGGAAATGCTTGTGCACTCCGAGCGAGACAAATCATTCCCCAAAATGACATTCAGACTGATCTTGCAGGGGATGCTGCTGTAATACACTGTGAAATTGATTCCATGAAGTGAATCATGATCTAATCTTGTCTACCAAAACAAGGTGGCTTGTCCCACGGATAAAACATCTAGACAGAAACAAACCACAAAGTGTGCTGTGCAATTTCTGCTACTATTACAAAGCTTTTTTGAGATATCACAGAAACCAGTACCACAGTTTGAGTTATTTTTCCCATTCAGATATTTAATGGTGTGACTAAAAACCTCTCTTGTAAGTTAAGTAAAAAAAAAAGTAGACATAACTGTTTTAAGAATAGTAATTCTTTGTTCCTTTTTGAGTGATTTATGAGTCACAAACCTCCAAATAAATGTTTCTATGATTAAAAACATGTGCCTCTTCTAGGAGCTCTTTGTAATCACAACATGTTCATTTTTTGAATAGCAATCTGAATCACAGAGTGACTAAACTGGCATCATGAATGTCTAATCAAATTGGGCAGTGACATGCCCGTAGAGTACTTTCTCCTATGAGCTGTGATCACAGTGAGTGACTCACTCACTGCCATCAAACACACTCGCAAATGTGAAAGAAATAAGACCACTCTGAGTATTTGAGGGTCCAAATATAGCGAAAATAACAAGCTGTTGAGGGGTTATCATAGTTTGCGGACTTGAAACTTCATATCAGTGCAGGTGGAACATTCATCACTATTACATGAGACCTGGCTGACCCAGCTGTCAGGAGGCGATGACGTTTGACTGATCTCAGTACACTGTTGGCTCTGCTGCTTGTGTTTATCCAGTTGTTCCATAGCCTCATACTTCTTCATTTGTCATGTTGGGACAGGGGGAAGGGGGTGTTGGCGGTGGGTTTGAACTCAGGTCAGTCAGGTCGATGTACCCACAAGCCTACCTGCTGCCCGACTAAATTAATTCATGGAGTTAATGGAGAATTTCTTTTGTTGTTATTTGTTGTTTTTACAACCTGGGTCGCAACTTCCTTTTGGTCATCATTTCAGTATATTCCAACAGTCCAACAGGGCAGGAAATTGAGGTCTTCCTGATATCTGAGACCCAATCTGAGTCCGGCAGGGCTCAAATGACAGTATATTCAGTCTAATTGGGTTGGGTAGGGTTACATTGTACTGCTGCAGGTGCTCCACGAGATCCAAGCAGACTGGCTATCAGCTCTGATCATGTCTCAAAATGTTTTTTTGAGGTGAGATGGAGGGTGTGAAGTATGAAGTGCAGGAAAAAACAACATGTATTCCTACTCTTTCCTACTGTGGCTGCTTGTTAATTGATGTCCAATAATGCTGCTGCCAGTGTTGAGGTTCTGTCTCTATTAGGGTCTTTTTGGGTTTACCACAGTTTGAATTGGGTCTACTCAACCCCAGGGACCCGAGGACAGTCAGACATGATCAGACTAGACCTTTCAGATTGTGTCTCTTTAAAAAAAATTTAAAGAATTTATGCACCTTGGGTTCGGGTTTGTTTTTAATAGATCCAAAATGTTGTACTCATAAATACAAGCAGGAGCAGGAGCAGTCAGATGATCAGACATGTTGTAAACAAACCTCCAGTTTTATCACTCATTTGGAATTAAAAAACAAAGGCGAACCTTAAAATAATTACACAATCTGTGCATTGAACTTCAACTTTGACTCACTTATGGCACCGCGCTCATGTTTTGTGAAGTCGGTCGTAGCCACGGAAAAGAAGGCAACGTGGAGTGATGATGTGTCAAAGTGAGTTTGAAGTAAACATTTTTTTAGCGTTAGCAATAGCTTTATGCTCACCCGGTGTTCAGTTTCACCTCCAAATAAGTGATTCAGACCACTCAGTTTTGCCCTGTTGGGTTCGTTGTACCAATGTCACCAAATTCTTAGTTACCGGTAATTAACTTGGTGAATAATTTCTATTTTAAGTTATAGGAATGATAGCCAAAAGGTTGTTTAAAAAAAGTAATTTCCCTTCCAAAGAATGTGAAAAAACTCCTGTTCCTCAATGTTTAAATTAAAATGAACTGAAGACTAAATACTACGTCAATGTATCGGCAATGGCTCTCTGACAACAATGGCTCATTTCAAGAGATTAGACATTGAGACAAATGGTTCCCCATAATTGGCACTAAAAAGCCCTCCAGACAGCCCCTGTTCTTCAGATATGGGTTTAATTGTCCAGAATATGATTGCTAAGTGAGAGATCCCCTCACTTATCAAATTAACAGCTTTGAAAAGTGGGACAGTGGAGTACTTAGCGCTTATTAAAGTGGAATGGGTCATGCCAAAGGTAAGCTGTTTATCTCTTAAAGGAAAGCATAGAGCAGAGGAGGAACGCCTCACTGAGAGAATGACAGAAATAAAAAGAGTTTTTCCTCCACAATCCAACCTCTCATTAAGATATGATTGGAGAGCTGGAGAGTGCCATTATAATACAAAATGGGAGTTTGATGGCAAAATAATTTGAAATTTCTATGTGTAGGGGAGGAACAGGAACAGGGCTAGTGATAAACACACACACACACACACACACACACACACAGATGCATGTAATTGGATAGAGCCACATGTATTTCTTGCATAAAGGGTCCATATTTCCTCATGTTTTATTCATGAGTGTAAAGGTAGTGTATGGCCACACATGAGCTATCACATTTCTCAGTGCTCATTTATTGCTCTCCTGTGTGAGCCTGGCTGGGTCCAGATAACAGTGAAACCGCCTGGAGGGCAGACACAACACCCCCAAAGAGTAATACAGGCCGTCATAACACCCAGCAAGAAACATGGTAATGCAGGTAAACTCAAAACCTCTTATCAAAATGCCATACATCTTTCAGTGAGTGAGCAGTGTGGACTGGCTGCCAGCTGGCCTGATAACGGCCAAGACATCTCAGGTCCAAGTGTGCCGGTTTTAGCAATATTGGTAGAGAAAATGAAGATATTTGTGCCGTTTAGGGCATTGATTTTCAATAAAAAACCTATCATGACAGGAACCTGAGGTTTTTATTCTGAAAAATATTTCCCCATTGGCTCATGGTCTGCTCGTTTAAATGACTGGTCATACCCCAGGGCACAAGTTATGCCTCAAAACAGCTGCACATACAAAACATTTATACCAAAAATATACTGTATGCTTTAGTCTAGAAAACGAAATAAAAACTTTATCTGAAGTTCAAACCTCAGATTTTCTAAAAATGTTTTTCATTGTTCATTTTGCCTTGAGGTCAAAGTAGAGGAGCAGTCTTTTGTACCAACCAGAGGGGCATTAGGCTGCCCACATGCCTCTATGGTGTGGCATCAGGGCCAAACTAAAGTTTCTAAAAATGGGTTTTGATTACCTACAGGGGTCTGAAAAAGTCATTAGACTGCCTGTGCCCTTATTGCTCTGAGTGCCACAGATCAAAATGCTCTGGCATTAGCACCAACAACACTTCCTGTTTGACCAGCTTACAGAGAGGACACCTATTTGACCTTGAGAAACATCTTGCAAATATGTTTCAAATAATTTTCCTTGTAATACATTTGAATTCTCTCACCCTTGCGTGTTCTGACAATGATTTAAGGCAGCCACTAATCTCTATTATTACAAACCATATGCTAAGAGAGATAACTGTTCGGCAGGGTGGTCATTTGGAATCTGTAATGTTCAGGGCAAATTTTGCCCAGTGGGTTGTCCCAGAGTCATCTATCTTAGAGGAATTCTGCCTCTGAAGTTGTTGCAGACCCCTCAGTGTCACAACTTTAATGGATACAAGGATTTGGTTTCCTCTTGCCCAGTCCGATTTGGGTGCAAAGCGTCAACAGTGAGGCAGGGAGTGGAAACCAGATAGTGAGAGTTTTCCTCTTCCTGCAGTGATGCACAAACAAGAACCAAAGCAACCAATCTTTCCCTCAATTTTCTCCGTTTTGCTTTTTCAGACGTACATGGATAAAAATGCTTCACTGCGACAGTGGCTGAATAACTTCATAAATCAGCATGTAAGTACAATGTGTATTTACTCACTTTTTTGGGGTGGAAACCCCAATCAGTCAGTTTATTAAATTAATTGTTTTGGTGCTGTATGTTAGATCATGTTAGATGTCACTCACCACAGCTCACCATGAGATTTTACTTCCTCTTTTGTGAAGAGACATTTGCACTTGATTTGGTGTTAAAGGTTCATTTGGGTAAAAATTACAAATGCTGTTTCAGATTGTGGACTACTAATTTCTACCCAAACTTTAGTCTTTAGCCTTTAGTCTGCAGGCCTACAGCAAATAATCCCTTGTATGTTGATCTACCATGGGAGTACTTTCGGTGAGTTTACCAGTCTTCAGCATTTGTATGTAAAGTTGTGATAGAAGTGGCATCTTGTTTTATAAGTTAACGCTCATTAAAGAAGATTTTTTTTGCTCTTTACCTGTAATTAATGACAAACATGTATATACTATTTCTCCTCTTAGACAACAGCTTTCTTTAATCTGGTAGTTTTGTTGCAGTTGATGACAAACTGGCATGTTTAAAAAACAGATTTTTTACTGTAAAGACACACACATAGGTGGAGCAGGTTGGGTTAGAGGGTACATTAGTTTAAACTATGGTCAATAAACAGGCTTACAGTTCAGGCTTACAGTCCCAAAAGGCAAACAAATCTGTTACGACAAACAAGAAGCAGGTCAAAGACATGGGTAACAGGTGTAAGAAGATAGGCAGAGGCAGGAATGGCTGGACTGCAATGACAGTAGAGCAGCGCTGACATTGTGGCAAAAGAGAGTGGGAAAGTGGCCGGTACATGTACTCTGGGACAGAGAATAAGGGACAGGTGTGCAGGGAGGAGCAAGATCAGGTGACTGGCAAAGGGTGGGAAAGTCTGAGGACATCTGGTGCACAGGTGAGGAATGGCAAGGAATGGAAAGTTCCTTTAAAAATGGGCCTAGTGGAAGTGTATGAACTTGGGGATGGAGACAGGGCAGGTGTTGTTTTTGGGGGGTAATATGTTAATACCCTTCTACTAAAACCATTTGGGTATGTTTCCTGAAAAACCCCCCACAGATCTAGTTATAATAAGAATCAGTATTGTAATGCTCTCCAAGTATGCAGTTCCTGAGTTAGTGTGGTTAGACACAGCACAGAAAATGATGTGGCATTGCAAGCATAAGCACCTCGTTGTCACGAATTTGCCGAAAGCTTTTAATTCATGATGGTTTTGCTGCACCAGTAGCTATCACACTGTATGGATATGAGTTTGCAGGCCACAGATGAGTTAGATAAAAGGCCGAGGTGACGCAATTATCTAAGCAACAGCTCACAGTTTCTAAAATCTATTATCTGAGTGAACAGGGAAATGAACCTTGCAGTATCTCCTCACTTTTTTGCCTTCTCTTTTCAGGTGCATTTAAGGGCATCTGGTTCGTTAGATGTCCAAGTCAACACTTTGTCAAATCGCCGGTTTAAGGATTGAGTGAATCAACTGCATATTGGGAAGACAAGATTTATTTACCAGAATGCTTCTCCCATGGTTCTGACCTCAACCAAGAGACTGTGGTGAAAGGTGTTTCTCTGGTCTCACGAGTCAAGATTTATTTACTTGAAATTGTCAGGTTATATTTCTTTTCTTAAAACTCACTTTCACTATTAAGGTTCCAGCAAAGCATTAAGCTCACGGCTCACTTTTATTCACTCTGGATTCTTCCTTAGATAATGTGACAATCAGCTTTCGGTGTGTCTTGGTCTACAGAGAGGACACATTCAGTAGGAGGGAAAAGGATAGAGGGGGATGAATTACATTCACAGTGTAAGGGAGAAGGGAACACTGTCACACTAAGATAACAAAGGCAAAAAACAAATCTGACATGTCCCAGATGCTGCATTGATTATCTTCTATTATGTCACAGTACACTGGATAAAATGACCAACTATCATTTTGCACACTCATTTTCTCCTGTCTTTTGCATTTTGGCAATTATAAAGATGATATTGTGTAGTCTTAAGATGGCATACAAAGGCCAATAAGCTCTTTGTTACTGGAAATTATGTGTTAAATGAAAAAAAAGAACCTTCTATGTTTTGTAGATTTTCAGATCATCCTTGTGTATCGATTTGCGCACACACAGTACATAAAAAGATTATCTGAGTCAATCACTTGGGTTATGTTTCCTATAGAGATGAAGCAAGCCTTCACATACAAAGAGGTTTTACTCCGAAGCTAATGTCAATGATTAATTGAAAACTAGTTGTTAGAGTTGCCATACGGCAAGGCACTCAAATTGAAATTATGTATTTATTTAACTTTGAATAACATGGAGATCAAAAATCAATCAGTCAAAATGTCACATAACACCTCAACCATCTGCCTTTGCTTGCTGCCTTCTGGCTGTATAAACACATTATTTGTGCAGTGAGAACACTGAATCAAACAACTTAAAGAAAAATAAGGACAGATTTACACAGGGGAAATGAGGAAAATGTATATCTATATAATATGCTACATTATTACTTAGTTCAAATGGATGGTCACCTCCTGAAAAGTCCATTCAACAACTTAGAATCCCCTGGGATTAGAGAGACAAGAAAGAGAAAAATTTCAATTTGTTCAATACTTGGTTACTGGTTGGGTACTGGTACATGACCAAAACTAATGACATCCCCATCAGCCTCAGTTGTACTTTGTATGTATAATGTAATTCTTAGGGAGACTGGGCTGAGTAGAGCAATACGTTCCTCATGCATTTAAATCTAGCATTAACATGCATTTTTCCTTATCCAGATAAGATAACTAGGTATAGATTGCATGTTAATACCAGGTATATATAGGGTCTTAAATTTCACAGCTCCAGCTTCTTGAACCACACGTGTGTCACATTCATGTGCAATGAAACAAAATCTCAATTTTTCTTTTCTTGTTATAACTGAAGTGGCCATCCTTGGAAAAAAAAACTGTTTACCTAACTATGTTTCCACGCCACTTCATATAAAAAAGTTTGCGCTAGGAAAGCATCAGACAGGCCCTGAGGGCAGTCAGCCAGGGGCAAATGAGGGAGTGTCTCAATGTCTGCAGTTCCAATTGAGCTGGCATCACTTTCCGATCGAATGACTCTCAAGACAGCCTTTTGTGGCAGCTTCCGAATATCCATGAGACAGCAGAGCTGTCCATCAAAATCATACCAGAGAGAGAAATCCAAGTCAATTCTTGGCCTGAGCTTGTCTCTCATTAGGTTAAATAGCATCATCCGCTGACCGAGATCATGCTGTCAACATCATGTTCAAGGCCACAGTATGTCTTCCACTATGTGCACTCAGAACATGAATATCTGGGGTATGACCGTCATCTGAGACAAGAAAATAACCATGAAGAAATTATTCATTTTAATTACATTTGTTACTGATATCTTTAGTTTCTTTTAGAAAATTACTCTAGCTTATTTAAGAGCTATCAAGGACAAGAGGTGGATGTGAAGTGTAACAATTTTGAAAAGCAGTGATCACTGTGCGTTACACAAAGTAAATGGTGTCTAACATACTGTACCTCCAGACAACTAAGGGGATCAAGTGACAAAGACTGAATGAATAAGAAAGTTACTGCAACAGTTAAAGACATCAAACACTTGCAATAATGACATAGACAGATAACTGACATTTATCTTCATGTTTCTGGCCAACTGTTTCAAGTGATTTATTTAGAAAGAAGGTATTTGTTGTTTGCCATGCTAGCAGCATGCCTCAAGGGATTGCAATGTCGATCTGAAGGTCACTGAGTTGGTCCACTCCTTAGGTTTGCCATGAAATTTTGTACAGACATTCATGATCCCAATAGGATGAAGTCTAATGACTTTGGTGTTCCCCTGATCCTTCCTCTATCACCAGCAGGTCAAAGTTTTCACTTATCCATTGATATATCTCCACATCTACTAGACGGATTGGCACAATATTTGTATTGTGTTATATATTTGTATTCATGTTTCATATGTTCATGGTTCCCAGACGATGCATCCTAGTTAAGTTTTTGATCGTGTGCCACCATGAGGTTGACATTTGTGATTTTGGGTGAAATGTTACAACTTCTGGATAGATTGTCATGAAATTTGGTAGAGACATTCATGTTTCCATCAGGAGGAATTGAAATAACTTTGGTGATCGCCTGACTTTTCATTTAGTGTCATCATCAGGTCAAAATTTTGAGTTCCTAATTTGATGACCAAATACTTGCAAAACTAATGATATCCCCATCAGCCTCAGTTGTACTTTGTGTTTAGTGCTAATTAACAAATGTTAGCATGCTAACATATTACATTAAGCAAACATTTTAAAATTACCTACTAAACATCAGCATGTTAGCATTGTTATTGTGATTGCTCATGCTGGCATTTTGCTCAAAGCACCGCTGTGTCACAGAGCCATTAGCATGGTTGTAGACTCATATTGTACACAACAGAAACAATAAGGAACTGCCATTTGTCTTCATGTTTCTGGCCTGGCTTTGCTTTTTACCATATGCTTGTATTTGTAATGCATTTGCATATGTTGTATTTAAATATCCTACTGCTAATCCTAAACCAAATACTTCTGTGTACACAAAATCAGAAGTGGGCACATATGTTCATGCACATTTTATAGATAGAGATCTATGAAGAAGCCACTGAAGCTCTAATTTTTGATCTTGCATGCTACTGCTGTAAAATGTGATTATTTTTCAGCTGTCAGGTGCAAGCAATCTTCTAGAAAATATACTACGTTGGAAGATTTTAGAGTTACAATATGTCTACATTTCTGTCTCTCACATTGGAAAGAAAATTAGTCTGCACTGACTGTTGCAGTAGTCGTGGAAAATAGGTGGAGCAGTTTTGGTGATTGTCAAAGTTCCCAATTGCATACAGTTATATAACCGTCACACCATTCAGACTATACTCTTAACCTTAGTGTCCAAGGATCTTCAGCGTAAAAGGCCTGAATATTTAATTCTTCAACGTCACTTGCCATTCAGTAGCACTTTCATAACTCCATTGTGTGTTGCTTTCAAAGATCCTAAAGAAATCCATCACAACTTCACTGGAACTTGTGCAACTCAATAATGATGTTTCATAGGGGATTGAGAATATACTACAGAACATAGTTTCTTGGAGAAGTTGGGGAAACTGCATAGTGGTGGACACTTTCATCCCACCTTTAAGCAGTGGTGTTCAGTGATTGGTACCCTGAGGTCTACTGGTGTTCATTCTGTCCGTATAATCAGGGATTCTACACCTGGTATGCAAAGGTAATGCTATTAACTATCTTATACAATAGGGAAACAGCAGTAGTCTGGGCCTAGAGGGGGAAAATGATGTACTTTACCGACCAATTTTCTTGAGCTTTTTTTATTGAGTCATGAGGTCAAGAAAGTATGTAAAGGCATAGGGAGTTTGGAATAGACAAACACGGCACTAAGAGAATGCAAATGAACTTTCATGAGATAAAGTAAATGAGATGTTGGCCTTAATTGATCAAAACACATTACAAATGATCAGACTAAGACACTATATTAAAAGAAATATTGCCTAATTAAGTGAATTTAAACTATAACTAGGGACATTGTACTACATATGAGTTCAAAAAAGATCATACACCTGCACAAAAACAAACACCAGAGGTCAACATTTGATATTTACTTACTACTTATCTTACACTACCATGATTGCATGGTTCTAGTGGTAATCACGCCTCTAATGTTGACGATCGAGCTACAAATGAACAGATGTACAAACTAACAAAACACAGCCAGGAATTATAAGCGGCAAAAGCTGCTTTGATTAGAAGAGCAAATAAACAAGTTACAAACAAACGCTTTTTTATTGTCTTCTCCCTGATGAAAGCTGAAATTCATTGGGGTTTTCAAACTTCATTTTCCATCAGTACTACAAGGTTTTATATTTTTATCTGAATTGATGTGTTAGATATCTTTTTTAAAATTTTATCTTTTTGGATAAATGAAAGGGAATGAGTTATTAAATCATCAAAAAGCTCCACAGACAGTGGACAGTACATCTGTGTTAGTGTTTTATAGTCTCCTAACATTTGCAGTTACTCAGACATAAATAGAAGGACGTGTCCTTCTGTTGGGACCGCTCGCCCCTTCAGGGGGCAGCCAGGTAAGAGTATAGAACATGACAGCCAATCACATGATGACAGGCCTGAACATAAATCTCTTGAAGCCCTTCACTGACTTATATTTATATCTGCTGCTGACCTATAAAACCAGTGGCTATGTCTCTCTTGAGACATTTAACTTGACTTGAATGTTACTTGATGTTTTATATAGTATATTGAATATTTTACATGAAACAGCACAGCATTTTACTTTAAAAGATTGCACAGACTTTTGTATTGCCAACTTAGCCCACTAATATCAATATCTGATGATCAAAGGTGATCTGCATCATTCAACACCACAGAAAGTCCTTTTAGTAATCCATCCATCCATATATGGTATCAAATTTTTTTCAGATGCCTTTAATGCAATCCATTACGAACAAACAGCACAAACATTTTCTGTCAATCAATCCCATGAAAAGACCAAAACCAATGAAAACAATGAATTGATCCTACTATCAGTATTGTCTGTTAGCTAATTAGAACTAAACACAAAGTACATCTGATGCTGATTGGAATGTTGTTAATTTTGCAGATATTTGGTCAGAAACCAAAGTACTGGGCAAATTAACCAAAATTTCAATTTTCCTGCATTTGTTGACATATTTCACTCAAAACCACAAAAGTCAACCTCATGGTGGCACCAGAGGAAAAGTCAGGGGATCACTAAAGTCATAAGAATTCATTGTCTGGGAACTATTAATGTTTGCACAAAAGGTAATGGCAGTCCATCCAAACGTTGTTGAGATATTTCACGTGGATTGACTGCTTGACATTGCTATCCATAGAGCCATGCTGCCAGTATGGCTAAAAACTACAGTGCCCAGCGGCTTTAGGAAATGATTTAGCTTTAAAAGACCCATTTTTTTATACTTGCACCTTTAGTAGGAACCAATGGGCTTGGGAAGTCGGCAAATACTGAGAGACAGACTCATGAGATTTGTTGACTATAACAGAAATGTAGTCAGCTTTATCGCCAGCTTTATCCTTTAAGATACAGTATGTTAGGCTGAAACATCGGTCGAAAGGGTCATCTTTTAGACTCCTAGATGATTTTGGTACAAATTCTCTTGTCGCATATTGGGTCATATTCCCCAACAATCAGTGTGGTTTGTTTATTCTGCTCATGGCTGCGTAAACCTACATATACAGTATATAGACAACTGTAGATAATCTGCAGTTAATTATCTAATGCTTATGTAATACTGCACTTAAACACATTATGGTATTATGGTCTTCATTCTCCTAGAATGAGTGTGTTACAGCACAGTAGTGTAGGCAGGCCAAAAATATTATGCAGTAGATGGAGGCACTGTCTAATGATATGATAATTAATCCTCCAGGAGCTTATAATTGAATTTCCTTAATTTCTAATAATAATAGATAAACCCTCCTTTGTCAGGTACTAGCAATTTATCACACCTTATCATTTGTCATTTCACAGAAACACTTTCACCTGTTTGATTAAGTGTGTACCTAATGTAATGTGTGCATTTTATCAGTCTACGCATTTAATTGGTTTATTTTGACGGTACTGAGGCCACTTTTACAGTAGCTTGTTCATCTAATATATAACCTATAAGGTACATATATTATGGAAAGCCTTGAGATTTAACTGTGCAGAGGCTCTGTTTGATTTAAGAACTACACGTTGGTGCAAATGCTTGTTCACAGCAGGATAAAGGAAGTAAGCTATTTGCAGTCATCCTTGCTGTTACCTGCTTCAAATTGTTGTGCTCACTCAGTGGGCTGAGTGGGGAAAAAAAGACACCTTTAGCAAAATAATATGAGCATAGAAGCTTGGTGACAGGTGACACATGGAGGTGCTCTGCTTTGGTCTCAAAGCTTTGATTTTTGCTCCACAGAGACACTTTTTAGATGTACTCTTCCAGACTGTAACTTTTAGCAGGCGCAGAGAGCAGTATCATCTTTTCTTCAAGCCAGACTCATTACTGTCAGGCTCCCTTTGACTTCTTTTTAATGTGAAGACAGGTGAAATCACAGCTATCTCGTTTGTTATGTATTCATCATTGTTGTGTATACTTTTGCCTTAAAGTGTCTCATCAAAACTATGAATCCTCTTGAATCCTTAAAATAATGCTTCGTGTTGTGGAAACTCTGTAAAGGTCTGGTCTACTCTTAGTGGGCTGCTGGTTATTTAAAATGCAGAAATTAGCATGAACACAAGTCCTAAGAAACAGATTACGCCACATGACACATTAAATTAATACATTTTTGAATTGCAACACTGTTGCATGAGGTCAAATCATGGCAGGTACTCAACTGATGAAAACCATTGCCTTTTTAAACTTACACTGCCATAAAAAACACTAAGTGGGTACTCAATCACAGGTTCATTTTATACCTGCTGAACTGATGAATCCACACAAATGACTGCCAACAGACACATATACTATTTATGGATCCCCGGTAATCTCTATTTTATGACAGGGTTGAGTAATTTAGGGTAGTAATATTGACAAAAGTGCATTAACGTCTTTAATGTTTGGGTATGTGATCTTTACTTTAATCCTCAATTAATCCAGCCATTTGCTCGCTGCTTATCCAGGGCAGGATTGCAGTGCAAAAGGGGAAACCAGGCATGCTGGCTGTCATTTTGTAGCTCCTTGTTGAATTTCCAGAGGTGTTTGCAGGCCAGCTGGGAGATGTGTCCTCTGCCCTGGGATTTCCTCCCAGTCAGCCAACACGCCTCGGGGGAATCCTTACACAATGCAGAACGGCAGCATTTTGACTTGAAAGTCCTCCTGGGTCATTGAACTCCTCACACATTTATGAGTGAATCAAACTGCCATATTGATAAACCTCATTTTGGCCTCATGAATTACCAGTATTATTCTTTGACTTTCTGCTCAAATCTTGTGGCCAAAAACTGCCTTGTGCTTTGTGACTAATCTTGGATGACTACAGAGACTGCACCCAGTCTCATGGTCCTTCTTACATGATTCATGACACATATATGCACTACTGTCCAATGAGGCCAAAGGGACAATCATCTTCACACCAGGTGTCACATGGATCTGTCAGCGTCGTTCACAAAGAAGAAAGGGAACAAAGCACAATCCTGTCCTGAGTATAACAGCTAACTTAACATTTGCTGCATAATATCTTAAAGGAATAATTCAACATTTTGGGAAATGCTGTTATTTGCTTTCTTGTCAAGAGCAAGATGAGAAGGTCGATGCCACTCTCATATCTGTAAAGTAAATATGAACCTACAGCCAGCAGCCAGTTAGTTTAGCTTAGCTGGAAGACTGGAAACGGCTCGTTCAAAGGAGAGTGGGATCAATTTTCTCGTCTAACATTCAGAAAGAAAGTGAATAAGCACATTTCCCAAAATATGTATCTTTGGTGCATGCAGATTAGCAAATAGAATTGAAATAGAATTAAGAGATACTCTGCACCCTAACTCAATACCAAGAATTTGAAGATAGCTCTTACTTCGAACATTTAACCTTTAAATGGCTTGCAGAAGGGTATCTAGAACCCAGTATTCCCACAGAAAACATGCTAATACTGTTTAGCCCTTTTCCCAATCTGCACAGCACTTATACTATAGACAGAATTAACAAACTCCCTTGGCCCTTATTTTATCTCTTAAAGTCTGGTCTATTCTTCCATGACCAGGACAAATCTACATTTTTTACTCTTGAATCGGAGGCTTTGCCACCAGGCAGACTCTCCTCTCAGGAAACCTTGACAAAGGATTTCCCAGGGAGACAGATCAGTGTAATCCCTTAACAATTCTAGTGGATAACTCAAGAGACATGAATGATATTCAGGTAAAATGATGGAATTAATTCTATTGCTACTTGTTGCCAAAAGGTTGTCGCATCCCAAATGTAGATATCTTCGACTTTTAACTATCGCAGGTCAAAAGGATTGAGTGAATCTAATTTATACCACAAGTCCAGTACATGATGATGGATGGATATTCACCACAGTTGGTTGACAGTCTGACAGAGACTGTGTGCACACAGCAGGTTGGATCATTCTACAGATGCAGTCCAAAAGAATGATCCGGTTGCATTTTTGCAATCTGTTGACTCTTTTAAAAAAAGTTACTGTAGACTTACATCATTATCAGTCAATGCGCTTGACAAGCTAGATGATGAGAACAACTTTCATTACAACATACTGCATCTTCTGCCACCCACCCGTGATGACGCTACCTAGCAAAGATAAGAATCACGAGTTTATACCCCAGACGAAGGCAAGATCACTGCCCCCGGAATCCTGCAAAGAAACTGCAAAAAAGGTCTGGTGTGTCACGGGAAAACTTTTTCACTGACAAAAACACTGGAGCTTCTCACCAGACTGAGAGAATATCTGAATCCACACAATAAAATATTATTGTTGCTGTTGGTGCAGACAAAGGATCTACTGTTTGTGTTACTGGAGTTTGGAGACAGCTGTAATATCACAAGCAGCAAATGATTTTTTTATGAAAAAAGCCGTCAGCTAAACTTCTACTTTCTCTCTTTGTGTTTTTCTTCACTTCTTTGCCAGTTTTGTCTTTTTTTTATCCAAGGCACGACTGATGCAACAGCAAGGACAATTTGCTTCAAGGCAACAGGCAATATTCATTTGAAAAACAAGTGCTGTAGCCTTGCAGTAACCATGTGTTTTTGTGGGTAGTTACAACTTCACAATTAAAATAACTTTTATTCTAACAAAACTGTGTGCGTATGTGTATGCAAAGGCTGTTCATTAAGTACAATTATTTCAGTTTGATGAAAATTAATTTAATTTGAATTGTATTCTTTTGTGGGAGCCATTGACTGCAAGAGGGCCTCAGGCGTTCCAGTTTTTGCCAACACAAAGATGAATAATTTACCGTGGTAATTATTTTATAATCGGAAAACACACACACACGCACACACAGCAAGCTGGGTGGAAATCTGCATAACTGGCGGCACAACTGCAGACTATCAGAAAGTGTACCTTTAACCTACAACCCCACAAAGCTAAACCCTATTCTAATTGTCTAAACGCATCTGTGGCAATCTGGAGGTCATTTGTAAACTGTGAACAGTAGTTTACTTTGAAGCAGGGATTTGACTTAAAGGTTTCCATTTTCAGACTGTTAATGATACACACACGTCACCCCTGTAGTAAAATCTCTTGATTGACAGCCTTTACACTACAGAGTTGATTTAAAGGTGCTTCTAGTTTGTAAAACACTTTACAGTCCAATTACATCAATGACCTCCTCACAGTTTATGTCCATAAGAGATCACTGTGTTCAGCTGAACTCTCACTGGTCCTCGCTGCAGTACTAAAGCCAACTGTGATGCTGCATTTAGTTCTCATGCCCCCAGACTCTGATTCAGCCTCCCTGTAGATTTGAGGGGTTTACTTTTAAAGGGAAACTTTTTCCCACTGTCTTTCACCCAGGATATTTTACTGTACCTTTCCTTGCCTACAGTATGTCATAATGTTAGTCATTTTTATTACTTTTAAAATGTCTTTTTTTGTTGTTGTTTGTCTTGATATAGTCATAATATAATCACTTCTAACTGATAATAATTCTTATTGTCAACTCTAATGCTTAACCTTAAAACTGCACTGATCAATGGTTTTATATTAACAGTGGATCAAATGAGAGTGTGTGGTGTAGTGACAAACTCACAGAAAATTATCTCACAGCTCTGCAGTTTCCCTCAGTGCTACAGAGCGTTTTAGCATCTTTCAGCTCATTGTTTTGGCTTTAATATCTCAGTATTGTTGTGTTTACAGCTTGTTGCACTGCCACCAAGTTTCCAAAAAAATCAGTTAGTGCAGGTTTAAATATTAGACCTGGCGACTTATTCACCTTCCTGTTAAAACTGAATGGGAGACCCTGCGTCAATGAGGTGGTTATGTTTCCCATTTGTTCCACTGATCGTATTAGTGTAGTTCTGTATACTGTATGTCCTGCAGGATTTTTTGTCTCCTTTATTCTTACTTTCTTTACCGAAATATCCTGCAGAAATGTTATGTAAATATCACACAGAGTTGTATTCTGAGCTTTTAAAAATACATTCTAAGGAAAAAGGAACCTGTCTCAGTAGGGGTTGTAGTAAGTGGGATATGACAAAGATGGTGTTTGACATTGAAACATAAAAAAAAGAACAGTGTAGTAGAGGAGCAGAGTGTAGCAGTAGAGACAGACATTTGAAACATCAGTGACATTTTACTCTCCAGACTGGATTTTCTTGCCTTCCGTTCCTTAATGTGACACTCTCAGGATGACAGCACATGTGATGTACGAACAGCGCTAACCTGTCTTCCCTACCTGGTACCCCTCGTGGGTGTCGAAGCCCCCCCCCCCCACAATATTCACTGGCCTTTAAGTTTCCATGGTAACAGGTGGAGGAGCTAATATGAGGGCAGAGTCATTGATTTGATTTTTTGAAGATTAATATAGACATAGCATAAACTCCAAAGGGGATAGAAGGGGGACCTGATGTAAAGTAGCTGAGATGATGGAGGCGGGCTGACTTAACTTCCTCACTGTCACCAAGGTGACAAATATTGGCTTCTAATTCAATAAATTACTGAACAGCATCTGCTCAATATTTGATAGTATAACATTAGACTTCTGTCTGTGTTTGATGCAAGGAGATAAGGGAGGAGTAATTGATGAGTCTATGTACACATGGGAATCCATGGTTTCTAGTTAATATATTTATTTAGCTTGAACACCATGAGCGTGCCAGCATAGTTTATATACACTGGCTTTAATTAGGAAGCTTTAAAATGTATTTGAGTTGAATGAAAATGTTCTTGTTGTAGTGAAGCGTCATTTACAGTGGGCCAGAGATTACAATGCAAACACAAGAAAATGAAGAAAAACTCTTGACCACATGCTGCAAATGTATAAAATGCAGTTTGTTAGCTAGCATTGTCGGTTAGAAAACTTAACATGTACTGTGTAACACTGCTGTAACATTGTGGGTTGATACTAATAAGCCAGAAGACATTTTGACATGTCACAGTAGGAAAAGAATTATTATGGCTGAATGTCTTTTAGCTGCTTCAGTTTCAAGGTCCTGGTATTGTGCATCCTGGCTTGCAGTCACAATGACTTACTTGGGATGTTACCAGGCAGTTTAATTATTATGTTATTTAAAATGAGATATAATTTTAATGAACAACTGGCAAATAAACTATTGTTAAAGTATGGTCAGGGTTAGACAAATAATACACTTAAGGTAAGGGAAGTATTGTGGTTGTGAACTCTGGTCTCTTGGGTGAAAGTCTGACGTGCTACATACCTATTCATCACTTCGATCACCCTTACTTTGTACCTCGCTACAAATGGATCTATAAAGATGAACAACAGCAACAACAAAACTCTTTATCTGAATTACAATCAGTGTTTCTGGAACGCTCTCAAATCCAGCTTCAAAGAGCTTCAATCCCAAAACTTCAGCTTTAAATTACCATAGAAATGACAAATCATCGCTGAAATCTCCTGCAGCTTTTTCACCCAACAGTCCTGAGCACATGAAGTGAATGTTAGAGTGATTTAGCCTACGGTCACAGTCTGATCATGCCTGCGAGGCAGCTGTCTTCAAAAGAAATCGCAGCTGAGGTTTAGGTAATTAGAAAGAAGAGCTATCTACAGCAGGCATCATCATACAGTACGGGCTGTAGAAAGCCTGCTTTGTCTCATCTCCTCTCTCCTTCTCCTCTCGGTAACACATATCAAAGGGAATTTCAAGGGTGATTAAAAGTTAAACTGGATCCTTAAAGGGGAATGCCAGTGCTTTTCAGCGTCATGTCTTTCACTTTTTCGTGGCCCTACCGTAGCCGAGTTCGTTAGTGCAAGATGAGCTATGGCCTACAATAGCCAGAGATGAGAGAGAATACACACATAGACTGTACATGTGATGTGAGCTAACACTTTTGCATTAGTAATGCATTGGGAAAAAAAGCTTCATGTTTTGAAAGGACCCAGGATGATTCTGTTTTTTTAAATGATCGTAAGATTTGTTGTATAAAAAAGTGGAATAAATCCACAAAGTCGGTTTTCTATCGATTGTCAGTGGGATATAGCGTCTGCTTATTCCTGGGTGTGAAAACACAATAGTCTTGGTTTACAAGTTTCTTTACTTTACCGCCGTTGTTTCGTACTCATTTGCACACCACCAAAACAATTTGCCCATCAATTCCACTGCTGGGCAGGGCACTCAAAAATGCTTCTCTTTCCATCAGTAAAGTGCACTCAATACCACATTCTGTAGGAAATATTCCCAAGGATGTGATTCTCTTTCCCTATTCCTCTCACTCTCAAACACACGCATCCAGAAACACAAATGCACACTGCTCTCTACATGCGTGCATGCATGCTTATGTGCTTTATTTATCTTTGTGCTGAGCAAACACCCCGCTGTGTCTCACTTGTTTCTTGTGTCATGATGATGAAAGGCACCTGCTGTTCTCAGCAAAAACCCCTCTCCACCCTATGTTACTGACATCCTGCCTGCATTATTCACAAGTCGAGCGGTAATTCAGTCACTTCTCGGAGAGTCTCAACTTTCGTGACATGGGCTGAAGGGAAATGCAGGACAGCTGAGTGGATCCGTGCCCTTATGTAACTTCTCGCAAAGACAAAATAGGGCAATAATGTGGATGACTTTCTAGTCACTTTATTTTCACCTTGTAGAATGTAACAGTTATTCTCCCCATGCAGTCTGAGATAACCCTATTTCAGACTGTATGAAATGCTTTTACAATAATTTTATTAGGCGCCCCGTAACTTAATTACTTTGTTGTGATGCAGTGTAGAATTGCAGCACCAAACTTAGACTCACCATTTTCAAAGAGTCACTGTGGACTGAGTTTATTTTTGTCAGAATCTGTTGTGGAAAGAAGTGCAGTGGTGCTTATGAAGGGGTGTGACAATGTGGCTCAAACCTCACTGCTGATTAAATGAATGTGTTTATATGTAGTCAGCAATGCAATATTTTCTGGTCTTATGTTGCTAGTGTGACTGTACCTTTTACCTCTTGGTTCATCTTCTTACTTAACATTTTCAGCCAAACAGTTTTGGTTATTTCACAGGAGATATTTCTGTCTGTGGTCTTCACACTGGTTTAAAGTGGGTGGGGGCTCTGTTGGAAAATCATGATGTCATATATTTCCGTGTACCAGTCAGGATTTAGAAATATTTTAATAAAAATATGATAAAAGTTGCGTGGCTTGTATTGTCAATCAAATGTAATCAAACCACACTGCTTAGCAGATTAGCTGAATTGTTCACTGTAAATAACAAATAGTACCTAAATTATGTTTTTTTCCCTATTAACTTTAATGTTCCTTATTTAGTACTTACTGTTGACTACTTGAGTTTTTTTCAACGTATGTTAACTAGTGCATCACATATTTTAGTTGGAATATGTCCAGAATATTATTGTGGACTGTTTTATTATTATCACTCTATTTCATTATCACTTACTGTACAGCTACTGACTGGAGTATGCTCAACATCAATTCAGGGTTATACTGGTGTAAAGTCGCTTAACTGTCAATGGTAGCCAGTGAAAGAAGTTGTTTGTTCGACCCTTTTCAATAGCACAAAAAATGTATCACTACTACTACATACTATATTGTGTTTGCACTCCCTCCAACACAAACCATAGTATGTTAACTAAGGTTGTAAAATAAAATCAGTACTAATACTGATTTGTTACTTTTTTATTTCATTGTTTTCTGCGGTGCTCTTGGTGTTGCATCATTAACCATTTTCTTTTCACTGTTTTACTGCTGTGTGTAGTGTGTGTTGCATTGTGTGGAAACCAAGTGATTTTAGTATGACGCTGGCAGTTTTTAGTATATTTAAAATTGTCATTTTTTTTACATGAATGCACCACATACACACCCATACTACATATACAAAGGTAAATTAGTATGTAATTGGGACACAGTTGAAGAGTCTGCTCAGCCTGTCTTCTTGGTTTGTTTGATTGATAGCTCAGTTCAGTTCAGTTTCAGCTTTTATTAGTCATATGTAAGTTAACGCAGGGTCACGAATACAATGAAATGTGTTGGACAAGGAAAACCGATCAGCTCAGCAATAAGAGCACTGGTCAGCACTAGTTAAAGAGCATAAAATAAGACAAAGGAATATATAAACTATAATGGAGTATAAGCACTACATAAATAAAAATGTGTACAATATTGCACACTGGGTAGGTGTCAGTCATGGGTGACAGCAGTTAAGCAGAAATGGTGTGAATTAAGTTAATGAGTTGAGAAGCCTGATGGCCTGGAGGGAAAAACTGTTCTTAGGTCTGGTGTTACATGCAGCCATGCTCCTGTAGTGTCTGCCAGACAGTAACAAGGAGAACATTCAGCAAATGGGAGACAGATAGTACAAAGTCTATGGTTTTCTTTCTTTGCAGTTATGGTTATAATACCTGTTCAAAAGACAGAAATAAAATCAGTTTTGATGTCAGAGTCACAATAAGTTACATCTTTTTAAATTCACTCTCTACAAAGCTGAACACTCGTATTACAGTGGACTGGGGATTGAAACAGACTCTTTTGTCTCGCACTGTGAATGTTGAGTGACAGACTGGCGTGGCAATAGAGCATAGCAAAGGAATAGTTTAAAACTAATGTTCAGAGATGTTCCTCTTCGACATTTAAATAAGGTGTCAAGTACTGAAGAGAGGCTCATCTGTCCCTCTGACATCAGGGAGTCAAGAGTCTTCCCGGGCTAATATTAGACATCTCTCTCCTACCTGTTCTTTATCTGCAGTCAGATGGTGGGATTTGTGCATCACTGATGTATATGTATCCACTTTAAAACAAACTCACACAATACAGTATGCCCTTGCAAATCAAGAGCCTAACACAACATACATATTTTATGCAAAAAAAAAACTTGTTTCCTGCCTTATGCAATAGTGCTTAAAATCCTGAGTGCCAAATAATTCTAAACAGAGACTTTATTTTTTCCTAGTTGACATGCAGCTTGTGGTACATGAAAAGCGAATACTTTTTGATTTGTACTCATGCTGTACGTCCATGTTACCACTTACCGACATAACAATAGTGATGATGCATACAGCCTAATGTGTTTTTCTGTTGTATTTGATGAGATTCTCAGCAGGCAACAAAAGGACTCTCCCATCACCTCCGCACCTACCTTTCTCATTTAAATGTATGCAAAAATAGCTTAAAGGCATGCACCAGCAGACACAGTTTGCCACTGGTGAAAATGAAGGTGTGGCGATGAGAGAGCAGCTAATGTGCAATTCTGTCCTCTGAGGGCTTGCCTTAGGGAAGAGACTAAATCAGACTTAAAAGACTTAGACTATCTATCTATCTATCTATCTGTCTATCTATCTATCTATCTAATTAACATATTTGAAAGTAAAGGTATTCACTCAGTGTGAAGGAGACACAGTTTGTGCCCTTGATTAAAGTGATACTACGCCCTAAATCTAGCACACCCCCTCGTAGGCTTTAAACGAGGTTGTGAAAAGTTAGTAGTTTTGTCCTTCACACTGCATTGCAGCTGTGGATTCACATTGGTTACAGTGGATTATAATATTGACCAGTTGTCAACAGAAACAAACTACTACTGCAGAAAAATCCACTTCTCCCCACTTTATATGCGTAGAGTAGGGCTGCAACTATCGAATATTTTCACTATTAATTCATCTGCTGATTATTTTGTTGATTCAGTGATTACTTGTTTGGTTTATAAAAGGTCAGAAAATGTGAAAAATGTCCATCACAATTTCCCAAAGCCCAAGTTGACATCTACAAATTGCTTGTTTTGTCCGACCAAAACCCCTAAATATTCAATTCACTATGAGTCTATATTTCTATTTCTATTCTATTATATTTAGTGGTTTTGGTCTACAATAGTCACATGACACAAGACACCCTAAAGGTTGAGAAGCTGGAACTAGTTAAAGTTTGGCATGTTTGCTAATTGTTTCAGCACTAGCTTACAGTCAAGCATGGAGACAACCAATTCATTGCCAAGCTTGACTGGGTGGCGCGTGAGAATGGAGATGGGAGTTGTGCATTTATTTGAACAAAAATATGAGTGTTTGAGCATGTGGATGAACAGTGGAGAAGAGGATTGCTCAGGTTTTATTTGCTTCATTTGCTTAAATTTGGAGATTCGACTCCATGACCTGAGCATAGTAAACCACTATTAAACAGGAAAGTGTATGAGTACTGTGAGAATAAGCATCAAATGCACTATTATATTTGAAATGCTGTAATAATTGTTTCACCACAGATATTTAAAGTTGTGTGACAGCAGTGTGTGTGCTGTTGATTTAGTTTGCATGCCAGCATCAGAGAGAATATCACAGCAGATAGAAAGGCGTCTTCTCCACATACAGGGTATTGAGTCACTGAGTTGTTTCAGTGTTGTTCAGTGCTCACAAATTCCTTCGTGAATAAATCTGCATGCAGCGTGGGTGTTATTATCACGTGCTGAAAGCATGTGCTTCAACCACTTTTTCAGTTTAGCAGTTGGAGCGTGCTATGGCACAGAAGCGCACACATTCACCATGACAAAAAAGGTGGAAAATAACCTGAATTATCCTTGAACACCTAAGCCTGGGATAAGTTTCTGAGCAGAGTCAGTGGTGAAATGATGACAAATATAGGAGCAGGTGGAGGAGGAGGACATGTGACATTTTTGTGTAAAGTTGAAACCTGTAATTATATCTTTATTTTTTTTCATTAAAAAGTCACAAATACGTCAGTCAGTATGGAGTGTGGTGAAGCAGTAAAAACAGTGCATTTTCTGTGGTTGGAGACGCTCTCACTGCTGCTGAGATCAGGTTTATCAGGTCCCGTCTTTCTGGTTGACATTATCACTGCTGTCTAACCTCATCACTTCAATCTGGACTAAAGATTACTGCTCACATGACCTAGATGATCACTCAAAGCAATGATTTATTCAAATATTCAGTTTAACTTTAGCACATGCAGTGAATACTAATTAGCAGAAAAAATATGTTAGACATTGTTATATTATATAACAATGTGCTAAAAACAGAGCATACATTGGTCTGGTATAAGCAAATATAATACAATAAATATAGTATAGTATAACATCTTGTCATGACACTGAGTTTGTACGTACACTCATGCATTCATGTGTTAAGAAGAAAAACTTGAAGGAAACAGCCTTAACTGCAATATTAATTAACCGATCTTCACTAGAAAATGTATTAAAATGAGACTATGTTATTTTTGAAAGAAGAAATAACACATTCCTTCTTGTAATAATGGATAGTTGAATTCATAAGAAGTAAAAACACCCAGTTGTTCAGTTCAATACACTCGAGTTTTGC
Source organism: Maccullochella peelii (assembly GCA_002120245.1). Classification (NCBI taxonomy): domain Eukaryota; kingdom Metazoa; phylum Chordata; class Actinopteri; order Centrarchiformes; family Percichthyidae; genus Maccullochella; species Maccullochella peelii. Next base: position 181,562 of record LKNJ01000170.1, on the reverse strand, counting down.
TGCTACAGCACTATTTCGTACAGTAGCCAGTGGTGGAAGAAGTACTCAGATCTTTTACTTAAGTAAAAGTAGTAATATTACCACAGTGTAGAAATACTCTGTTAAAAGTAAAAGTCTTGAATTCAAAACTTTAGTAAGTAAAAATAGTATAGAAAGTATAAAAGTATTAGCATCAAAATGTACTTAAAATACAAAAAGTAAAATTACTCATTATGCAGAATGGCTCTTTTATCCCATAATTGTCACTTGGCTCACTCTAAATGAGGTGAAGTAACTTTTGCTGAACAGTTGGCTGTGACCACAAGTAACAATTACGGGCTAATGCTAAAACATAGTGTAACAGTAGCAGAAGCAGAGGTGTGTACTAAAGTCAGCAAAATGTCCGATAGATGGAAATACCTAAAGTTTGCTAACATTAGCTAACATATCAACCATAAGCTGCTGGTTTTATTAATGAATTTAACTTTTGCGTGTAAGCTTTAAAAAGTTACACGGTCTTACTTTAATATCAGGCTCAGGGGAAATGTCACTGACTTGGGAGTACTAATAATGCGTACTCAGTGCTAGTTCCATGAGACAAAATGCATTATAGTATTAAACAAGTCTGGAAGTGTGTGCGGGTTCTTTCCAAACTCTAGTATTTCCCACATATCAGGCAATGCAGTGGAAGTGATTTCAGTCCCCCTGCACACATTTATCCTACCTCAACCTACTTGAATGCTGCTGTCAATTCATTCTTGGAACATTCCTGCAACACAAAACCCTGCTATCTCTCAGCTGACTAGTTACCTGACAATTCGGAAAGCTGCAAAGCATTTTTTTTCTCTCTCTCTGAGTTCCTCTCAGGGATAGAGTCAAAAGGGCAAAAGGAGTTCAGTGAAATTTTATTAAAACTGGAACTTTCACAATGGTCTCATCTGTATGTAGCCATGTATCATTTGTTCACACCTTTTGCAATTGAATCGCACTGCTAAAGTGACTCTCCGTGGTGCCTTGTTGCAGTAGCTCTTTCCCATCTGACTTGCAGAAAATGAGCAACGTTATTGCCTGGCCTAGTTCCTCTAGAGGCATGCTAATGGAACTATTTGGCAGCTTGCCTCCGGAGGCAGGAGGGATGGACTTGTTTCACTTGATGTCAGTTTGGGGATCTGGAGGAGAGAAGAGAATTACAGGTTGGCATTGCTTCAATTGGCAGGAAGGGAGCAAAAGAAAAGACACCATGCAATGTTACAACCACTAGACAGAGAGCGGAGCGCAGATTATTTTGGGGATTGTTTCAGTTCAATTATTTTCGGTGGCTTAAGGTTATACCACCGTGCAGGACCTGTTAAATCAATTCCCCTTGACCAAAAAGACATAAACAGCTTAATTTATATGTAACTCCGCCATCTGGTACAGGTGAGCCAGGAGTGTACATTTTCAAATTTCCCGTCCAACATAGAAACACTCCTGATTTGTACAGTAATTAAAACACTGAGTACTAATGGCTCACACATATGGTGCTGGCTTGTTGTTAGCGCCACTTGGTGTCTTCTCTGGAGCAAACAGCTGTGGGTGCTGATTACCAGGAACGGCCTTGAAATGCCTTGCCAGGACTTTTTTATTTTTTCTCTGCCTGCCTGTCACCTTGTTGCCCTGTGGAATCTCACTAAGTGTTGACTTCTTTCTTCAGCAGCTACTTCTTAATTTAAATAATGTCAAATGCACAGAATTTGCAATGCCCTCCAGATTATGATGTCCTAAATGAGCCAAGACTAATGCCTGCTCATAAGACTATTGCTGGACACAAGGGTATTATGTTGGCTTAGTTGTGGGACCCGCATGACTATGACTGGCTGTGACACCCATGATGGGAATATTAATTCATTACCTGTCTGCCTTTTCTACAGCACTGGCACTGTGTCTGAATTTAGCTGCATATATTTTCATTTAAAGTGCACCTTCTGGAAGTGTGTACGTGTGTTTCCAAGCACTATTCTCAATGGTACAAGCTTGTAATGACATTATAATCTCAGAGAATACTGATAGTACTCCAATAGCTCTGCTCTTTGGCATATCCCAGGGCTGCAAGCATGAGACCGGTGTGAGCTGAGCACTGATGCTTGGCAGTCCTAGATGCCTGCAGCTCAACCATCTATCAGCTCAGCTTAGGCGGTTTCCACTGCTCAGCACTGTGGCGCAGGCTGACATGAACTGCCCTGATGCCTGACGGGGGGATTCAGGGACATATAACTCTTGTACATGTTAAGTTTTATTACCCAACAGGAAACATTCTGCTGAAATGGCCCTATATTCTTCTTAGAAAAGTGACATGGTGAATGCTTGTACGCCGCAATATCTGTTGTGTACACTTGTGAACACAATTGCCATCTTTGTGAAATGACGGTGCTGCAGAACTGCTTAAGATTCTGGTCCCCTTTTGAAGAGGGTTATCACAATTTGTATGAACTTCTGACTGACTGACATAGTATAATATCATCAAAACAGAAAATTTCCTTTTTACGGTTTGACAATCAATCCTAACTCGGACTGTCAATGTGCTGGAGTAAAAATGCCAAGTTCATTACTAACAGCTGCCACAGCCCGAAGAAAACTAAACCTTGATATCAGAGGGAGCTGAGATAAGAGAGGAGGATTAGTAGCCTGTCGACATGCTGAGGAGGAATCAGACGGCCCAGTGAAGCTGTCTGTGGCATCAAAGGTCGTCCTTATTAAAGATTATTATGAAAGGGCTTGAAGATACTGTCAGATGAGTGGGTTACTGTGAAAATATAGTCCAAAAATGGCAACAGGAGGCAGGAAGGTCAGGGTGGTTGGCTGGCTGGCTGATCAACCAGGGGGAGAGGGTTTCATCTCGGGCGCACACAATGCCTCTGTCAAAGGTGCCCCAAAGGTGCTCCTAAGTATATTTGTCACTGATGATTAGGAATCACCGGGATATAGAGCAGGGTTTATGAATGCCAATACTGACTGCTTAAGGTGCTTCATCACTGTTTACTTAGAATCCAATTTATCATCGACCTGCAATAGGAAAGTCAGCAAAATTGTCCACTTACACAGAAAGTGCTGCATCAGAGAAAGTTTAATGGCTGCACTAATGCCTGCAGCCAGAAAATGGCTCTATCATCGAGCATTGATCAAGATGGACTAAATGTAGAGAACTACATTGTAGCATAAGTAACACTGCTTGAATCTGAGGCTACTTCAGCAAAAGAGGATCATACTGGAGGCATATATTATCCCTTTGTGAGTTATAAAATTTGTCTTTTGCCATTTGCAGTATTTATTTCAAATAAAAATCTGGCTGCTTTATCTGATTCTTCCAGTTAGAAGATTTCCTGCAGGTGAGTGAAAAGAAGAACAGAGCAAAGTTAATCTGTTATGATGCCGTTTAGACGTTTGAACAAACCATTGATTCAAATCAAAAACCTAACAGTATTTTCCACTCTAGCTCCTGAGGATGCTTCCAAAATGTAAAAGAGGACTGGAGGAGTATTGCATGGCGGCTTTGTAGAGATTATCTGTGCTGTAAGAGGCGATGGAGGATATTTTTCCCCCCTCTTCTTCCCTTATGGTGCTGTGCTGCGGCTACAAATTGGAGCCTCTGTAATGGGATGCAGAACAGTGACAAATGGCTTCTTTTACAGAATATAGGCTCATCCCTCTGACTTTGCCTCTGCCCTTGACATTTACTGTTGGAGACCGATGTTCACTACAGTTTGACTTATAATGGCAGGGTGTTAAAACACTTAAGCTATTCCTTTTTCCCTGGACGTCCAGCCAAATATCTTGATCAGGACTGTTACGCTGCTGACATTCTGCAATTGAGTCGGGTCTCTCTCTCTCTCTCTCTCTCTCTCTCTCCCTATTTGTGTGTGTGTGTGCGTGTGTGTGTGTCCCTCTCACAGGTAGATAACTGCCTGGTTCGGGTTTAGCATCAGTACCAGACTGACGTGGCTGCCTGTGTCTGTCACAGCCTTTCCTCAACACTTCCTGTCCTGAACATATGTCTGCCATTGTAATCATTTGATTATAATCAAATGTGTTATTTACATGCGCTCTGTATCTGGATTCTGATCACTGGATCATCTTTGCATTTACATCTGATATTAATAAGCTTGTTATCTCGATTCTGCCTGCATTGTGATCAGATCTCAATATGGAAATTAGGGAGGCGGAGCTGGCGGACCTGTCAACAACATACAAACAACAAACATGGCACCTGGCAGGTCAGGGGAAGCAATGCCTCTGTATGAGCTCTAGTTATTTTTCCAAACTATAAAAATCTAATCTATCATGCAATCATAGTCTTTTTAGGACGGAAGAAATAGAATCTATTTAATAGCCAATCAGAGAAGGCGTATAAAAAAATACTGCTGCAGATGGATTTTCAAATTTGATGCCTTAGTATATCTGGATCTGAATGAAGAAATACTGCAGATTATAAACTCACAATATTTTATATTGTAACCATTGATGGGACTGCATTATACTTTGCAATATGATTTGCATGGTAATTATTTTACTACACATCTTTTTCATTATTGGTTTTTCCAGGTGTTTTCTTTGTATTTGTTGGTGTGATGAAGCACCGTTGACTTCCAGTGTATTGTCTATATAGACAATTAGGTGTTATCAATCTGTTTTTATTTCACCAAGACTCTGTGAGGTAAAGAATGGTTTTAAAAATAATAATAAAAGGTTTTACTACAGTGTTTTACCTTGCTCTGCCTAAGAGTGCCTAAAAAAAATCCCATTCTGTACATGTGGTAGAAAATTACTGCATATGTATATGTACGTGGCCTGTTGAATAACTCAAAGGATCTCTGCAACCTTTATGCACTCTTTGACATGAGAGTGGCTGTCTCAATTTCTTGAGTATGCTTGTTTTGGGTTACTGGTTCTGACATGATGTTGGTGTTTAGAGCTGAAGACAAGATAGCACAGAAGAGCCATGCACGCGCCTCTTTGCGACCTAGTTTTCTTGGGTATAACTGGACTGTTGGAAGGACTGTTTGGGAAGCAAAAAGCCTATGTCACCTATGTAAACCACTGTAATTTATTAAAATTCATTCATTAGGACAACTGAGAATAACCAGAGAGCCTTTTTTATTCATTAAAATACCGACTGACCTGAAAGTAAATTTTTTTATTCATAGCACAGATTGTATTTACACCTAGCTGAGATCCGATCACATCACTGATATGAGCTTACTGCAGGGTTGGGGTTCCATATAACCATATAAATCCTTTAATCAAGCTATTACCTTAATTGGGGTACCGTAATGCTAGCATGTACACTGTAATAAAGTAATTTTCTGCTAAATGAGCATAGAATTGGGTCTCTTACTTGTTGCTTGCGCCACAACTACAAGGAGCATAATCACTTTTTTGACAAGTTCTGCAGCACATCACAGTATTTGCACATTATTCAGCTGTTGAATGATTTTTGTGATACCCTGGGGAGGCCCTGTGGTCTGGTGTCCATGTATTCTGTACATAAAAGAGCAGTTTATTTTAATTGTCTCTTTCCCCAAGCCAAGTTGGCCATTTGGCTGACCTAAAGGAAGATGTGGGTTGTAGAGTCTTTGTGGCAGTGCTGACGGGCACGGTCTCCACACATCATAGGCAGGAGCACTTTTGCTTTAATGAAAAAAGAAAAGAAGATTTTGTCCCATTTGTGAGGGTTTACAGGTCCACACAATACAACACATACAATTTGATGAGAAAGCACGGATTGAATACCAGCATACCTTATACCTTAATTTACAGTACAAGTTCTGATTTTTACCAAACCAACTAGCTGGTTAGTGTTATCCGAATTCTAAAAATGAAGGATTAACAACATATCGAGGTTGCTAACAAGAACAAACAATGCAGTTGATTGGAAATTTCATTGATCTAGTTTATGAGATATATTTACCAGTTAGTGATGATCAGAACCAGACACCTGCTAAATATGAAGCAGTCATATGACGCTATCTGACTTTACGAAGTGATGAGGATCGCCTTCACGTCATTCATTCTTTCAATCCATGACATGAAGACATAAGCATGGGACTCTCTCGGATCTCTACCACCCATCCCATATGCCACATGGATGTGGCATATTCTTTAGAATGATACTGACTTCAGTACTTTTTCATTATCTGTTTGTCCTGTATGCCTTGTAGCTTGTATGTCGCAAATGGAGTTCTGAAATTGTGCTTCGCTAACTTTTTGGGCTTAAAATTAGTCTTTAAATGGTCTGTATTTATGGGCAACTTGTATTAGACTCAACAAAACAAATTCACCCAGCACACCAAACTATTATACAGTAAAGCTTTGTTAAAAGTTTGTTTAAACTTTTAAACTTTGTTTAAACTGCAAAGCAAAGCAAGTAGCTGACTGTTGGACATTACCACCCTATGAGTTCCAAGGTCTAGCAAACAGGCCTAAAAAGTACTGCAGTTCGATTTGGGTATCAATTTTAGTTGTACTTTTTCTGTTCTTCTTTTCCTCCATCTTCAGTAATTCTTGAGATTCATCAAGTTATGTTCCCACAGTGGATTCAAGAACGAGCAGGCGACGAACATCTTTGCTTTCCGTCTTCTCTCTGCATCTCCATATCTCTCGGTTTCTGCCGCTTTCTCTTTAACTCCGTCTTGCCTTGGTTTGGAGGAATTTATTCCCATGGTGCCTTCTGCTGCTTCAAATGCGCTGACTTCAGCATCTGATCTGAGAGCAATGCTTGTGATCAGGCAGGATTCTTGCTTGTCAGGATCGCCTACTGCTTCAGTACCCCTTTCTTTCTACCCCCTCTTATTTTTATCACATCCTCTTTCTTCTCTCCCTCAGCATCATTTCCTTTTATTCTGAAGCCACTTGTCTGCAGTCTGTTCGTCTGTCTGCCTCTGCTTCTTTTGCCTTATTATTACTCTGAGCTTTATAACATCAGCTTTACAACTTTTCATGATGGTCCAGTCTTGTATGTATCCAGCCTGAATTTTCTCTTAGGCCACACAGAATTCATTCTACAGCGTAGAAGTGATTTCTCATATTCTCATAGTTTTTCATTGTAACTGTATGTACAGAAAAATAAATGATCTTGTTTTGTTCTGTCAAGGGTTTCAAAGTTATTTGAGCAGTTTTAATAATTTCACATTTCCAATAACTTCTGATCTACAAAAAAGTGATGTGTCATAAACCAGAGTAAGAATTCCTGCAGCAGTCTAATTCAGATATTAAACGAATGATAAACGAACCCACACAGGATAAAGTGGAAGCCATCATCCCGTGTAACCCAGATCTATTTGGGCATCAGAGTGGCTAAGTGGTTGGACTGTCACCTCGCATCAAGAAGGACTAGCGCTCGTCGCCACGGTGCTTTCTGTGTGGAGATCACATATTCTCCATGTCGCCCTCGTTCTCCAGCTTCCTCCCAGACTCTGCAGACATGCAATTCAGAGCAACTGGGGATCATAAATGACTTACAGTTAAGAATGGTACCACTTGTCTGTTCAAGTCGGTTCCCTCCTTTAATCCAGCATTTGCTGGGATAGGAACATGACGAATGAATAAATTAGTTCGCTTCAGTGCACCTCAACACTAAACAGTGCATGATGAAACCACTTCAATTTAAATGTGTGTTCAGCAGCCTTGCACAGCCGTGTCAAATGCTTGACTTTGAACCTTCCCATGTTTGACACTTGAATGCTTATTTGCAGAAGTTGCTAGTGAGAAATAATGAAAGAAGAGGGTGTTTGTGCAGATGATGGAGGGGTAAAGGGCGGGGGTATGGGACCTTGATTCAACCTTATCTTCTAAATCACATTTTTAAACTGCTAATTTACAACAGTAAGTGCATTTTTAGACGTGTTTTAGGTTAGGGAAAGACTGTGGTCTTGATTAAATATTTAAAAAGTCAAAAGTGACTTGTAGCACAAGACACGGCATGTTTACTTTATTCAAATTTAATCAAAACCACAATCTTTTCCTAACCTGAACCATTGGATTTATGTCACCTAAACTTAACCACACACTGGAATGGACTCAGGATGCAAATCCAGGTCTCTGGTGTCAAAGTCCCGCACTTTGTACACCAACCACCTCGACCACCTCTCTACAAGAGAAACTGATAGAAACTTAATTTCTTGAAGAAAGTGTTGCTTGATTAGATTACGGGTCAAATGATGTAGAATCACTGAGAATCAAAACTCTGCTTCGGGCCAGAGGTGTTCAGTACATGTACGAATGGATCCTTAACAACTAATCTTTACACTGATTGACTTTACTAAATCACCATAGTCACTGACAGAATCAGTAGCTTTCAGCAGTAGAGCTCCTGACTGGAGAGATGTTGTTGACTCAGCTGTGAGTCTCAGTACGTTACTTCCTTGTTAAAAGCCAATTAAATGGCCGCAAAAGCCACAGAAACAATCATAATCTGGTAACTTGTCGTAAATAATTGGCTGCTGAGCTATTAACCTTTCATGCAGTGCTTGTAGAGGCTAGCTTTGTACGGAACTGAACGGGACAGCTTGGACTAGCAAAAGACTAAACGTGCTGCTGAACTGAAGGCAGTCAGAATCAGCGCTGAACATAATGGCAGTATGTACAGTTCACTTACATACATACCAAAGTGCATTTGAACATGATGCGTTCACTGACTTGTGCGTACTGTAGCAGATTTGAGCAGTGATGCGAGCATTTAGCTTAAAGAAAAAGTGAATGAACTACACAGTAAGTGAAATGAAACTGAACGAAATGATTCGAATCATCAAAGTGATTTGTGACTTTCACCTCTATTTTAGGCGAGAATATCGACGAGCAGCAACAATTTCAACTCCCCATGCAAACTCCTTTGTTACGCGCTCCCCCCTTTTTGTGTTCTTCTCTCTCTCTCTCTTTCTCAGGTGCTCCTGATCAGGGAATTAAGCGGCCGGCCCCTATTTAAGGGAGGTTGGGGGAGGAGATCTTGCTCTCTGACAGATGAAGGAGCTTTCTGACCATTTGGTGTTTTGTTGCTTTGGTTCCTTGTTTTGTTTCTTTCTTTTGAGGATAGAGGTCTGGTATTCCAGTTTTCGCGGCTTTGTTTGTTCATATAGTTTATGCATTATTTTGGTAGGTTAGGGAGGGCAAGTTCGGGGTCCGACGGCCCGTTATGCGGCTGGCCCAGACTTCCCCCATCCTTCTGTTATGTTTGGCCAGGCATCCAGACTCCCATAGTTTTGATTACTGTGCAGGATAATTTGGTTTATTAACAAAATCCTCTTTTTTGTTTCAACAAACTAATCCTTGGGAATTGCGTCTTCTGTATATGTTGCTGGCCACATGGTTGAGCCAAACGTTTGACTTTTGGTGGTGGCCGTAACACCCTTAATCACCTTCTTTGCTTCTGTGTGAGAGAAAACATTCACATTTTACTCCACCGGCCAACATGTGTACTTTTGTTTTCTGTTGTTGTCTTTCCAATGATATTTGACAATTCCATTTTGAGAGTTTAACTGCAGCTAAGGTTAAAAAAACAAAACAATGTAGTGAATGCTGTCTGACATGGGTTGTTTGTTTGGGTGATGGAGTGCTATCAGAGCAGAACCCCATTATGGTTTCTGTCTAAAGATCCGCTCCTTGCTGCAGGCAAAAATCATACACACCTGCTCTGCTTCCTATCTGCACCAATTGAATACACTGATACCAACAACAGATAAAGTTAAACAAATATGCTGCTTAGCCAATATACCAACATACTGTATACCTGCATATTAACCGAAAAGACATAATACTAACACTTTTCCTTATACAAAGTGACTAAGTCTCAGTCCTCTTCTTTTGGTGATACAAGTGGTGCATTAATGGGTGTCTGATTAGGATGATTTTATGCTTGCATTTCTCACTACAGTACATGAGTACTACTATTATTGTAGTCAACTTTTTGTCAACTCACATGTTAATCTGCTTGTAGTCTGATCCCCCAGATGGAGAGCGGCGCTTACAATGCTGTATAAGCTCGGAGAAATCAATAAGGTTTTTGAGTCGTATTACTCTACTCTGTACAAACTGAACCTCCAGCAGAGAAGAGTTACATGGGATACTTTCTAAATAGCCTTGAGCTTCTAACAATTACCAAAAGGCAGCTGCAGAATTAATTCAGCCTACAGGAGTCTTTGAAATAAAGTTAAAATTTAAATAAAGATTTCCAGTGAGTTTTTGGAAAACTTTGGATCCTCCCCTTCTCCACACAGGCTTTTAAAGTAATATTAAAATTGTCACCCTCTGGGCTTGCATATTTGATGAACGTGACAAAATATGGAAATTACCACGCAGCCTTGTCATTACACCAAACGAGGAAATATTTCATGTTGTATGTGTTGTATGTGTATATGCATGAATAAATATACAGCACATTCCTTTAGTTTACCAAAAAGTCATTTACAGACAAAGACATGTTCAGTATGTTATCCTACACACCCCGAGACATCTTACTCCTGATAAGACATCTTATAAACAAATGTTATGAAACACCAATAACATAAATTAAAGGTACTCTCAACACCAATCACATATATAAAGCTTGTAAAAATCCATTGTATCCACCATGTTTTTTAAAGCTGGAGTACCTGAGACCATAAATTAAAACCATGTTTATAAGCAGTTCTCATATAATTGGGAAAAGTCATGAAGTATCAAGCTGATAAAACAATATAAAGTATGTTAATCTCCAGGACTCAAAACACAACATAATTAATTAAGTAAATTAACAATATTAAATCTGGGTTGTGTGATTGTTTGGAAGAGAGAGAGATATTGATCAATTCCCAGACTTTGATTAATGCTAAAACATATCTTCTTACAGTCCTGATCCATTTAATTCAAATATCATGCTGCAGACTAAAGTACATTCACAGTAATTGAATGTATTTTATGGCACAAGGCACAAGCCAGAATAATGTCATCCCTCCCTGCCCACAACTGGCACAGTCACTATATTCGCAGGTTTTTAAACATAAACTCCCTCCTCAGTCTGGACGTGTTCCAGAAAAAGCTGTATGAATGGAAGAGAGATTTTGTGGATGCACAGGATGTTTCAGTTTTTATGCCCGAAATGAGCTTGTTTTACATAACAGCCTTTGGTTCTGCACTTGTAATGCACACTCATCGTTTGCTCAGTGAGTGCTCACTCTCAGTCACCTTCGCCATTTCCTATTTAGTCTCTACATTTTTATTAACAGGGACCAGACTGCGGTTTTATCCCCGCTTTGTCTTCTGTCCCATTCTGTTACTCTACGCTCTATTGTTCATTTACACGAGTCAGAGCACTCAAAACGCAGAATTATTTTGATATACAGTTAACCCTTTACAGCTACAACATTTTAAATCTTTACAAACATCTATGCGCTTGTGTGGCCGTTTGCATTTTGCAATCCATTTTTAATAAAGATAGTAGTCTTAGTCATTTTAATAGTGGAAAAACTCAAATGGTTTGCTTTCAACATGGTGCTCTGTTGTTAACCAACCCATTTTCAGTCCTGGTGATACTCTAATTTTATGGGTTAGAGACCCAGTGCGGTGACATTTTGAGAGCATGTAGTTTCCTTAAATTGATGTACAGTGTTTCCTAATTACATGGGATGTTAGGGCAGGGAAGGACACAGGGAGGGATCATTTATAGAAATTAAAAATGACGGCTAATCAGGTGGAGAGAGACACATATATTTATGTTTGATTGGAGTGGCAGGATTGTTCCAAACATCTGTGATGAGTTTACCATTAAAGTTAAAATCCTTAACATTTCCATCTGCTGATGAAGATCACGTCGTTTGACTAAAAGCTCCAGAACAGCCACTGTACTAAATGTCCCTTGTGGTGAGATGGTTTTCTCATTTCTGATCATTGCGACCACAGAATGAGGAGTAGTTGAGGTTAGGGAAGGACCATGCTGTTGGTTAAATGTTAAAAATGTCAACACTCACTTATTTATGAGATGGAACAGTCGCACGTAATGTTTTAATAAAGTATAGTGAAGCTCCTCATTTTCCAGGACATTTCTTTCGCTGGTGTTTTCAGGCTATTCTTTTAAAACCTCACTTAAGGACTATTTGTCTGGCTGCTGTTTCACCTGTAGGCTCTTATCTTTGCATCATGTTTTTCTTTTGCTATTGCCTACAGCTGTCCTCTCATTTGTAACTCGCCTGCATAAGAAACACAGATTACACGCTGCTGATTAATGAAATAATGGAAAGAACATTTCTTACACAACACTAGTGTGATAGTTCTGCATTGTGCTCTTTTTCCAATAAACCACAAAGACATGTTCAAAGCACAAAAGGCTGTCTTTGGGGGAGGGGGGAGGGGGGAGGGCTCAATACAATGTGTAATGGAAGATCAGAGTCTCTGGCCTACTGGGGGGATTACTGCAACCTCTGACTGAACAACACACAAACAAATGAGCTTTAGGAATTCTGTACAACTGAAAACTCATCATTTATAAAAGACACAATCCGTATTGTGCTGGTCCCTGCTGTAGATGACAAATGTATAATTATAACCTTTTATTATTTCAGTCGTAAATGTGACAAAGATAGAGATTTGAAAGTTTTAAATGCTGTTGCAGCTTTGAAAACTGAAACTCACTGAGGTTTATCCATGTTTTAATTAAGAATTTATATTGTAGCAGTTTAAGATATTGGCTAGTTTTCAAACATTTGATTCTAAAAGTTGTTTGGGTGCAAGTCTTTCTTACACCAAAAGCCAGGTATTTTTCACATGAGTTAAAGAAAACTGTCTCGTTAATTGATTTTTATTAATATCTAAGTGGCGATGTATCTTCTCCTTTTAATCTTCCTCAGGTTCATTGGACGGCATTAACCTTCGATTGAATTCTAGCACACATCAGCGACCTCGAGAGAGCGCAGGAGGATCTTCAAAAGATTGATTTCTTTATGTTTTTTATAGATTCACTTTTTTTTTTCCAGGTACATTAAAGTAAACTTAACTTAACTGGTTCCTCACCTTCATCAACTCCCCCACTTCATGAACCATAAAAACAGGACTTCACAACACTTTGGAGAAATTGTACAGAAATATAGAGACATTGAGCTTTTTATAAGGGCTAATTAGCATTGGGATGTCAGTCTGCGGCATAAAGAGACAAACAAATACTTGGGGTGCAGATCCACCAATTGCAAGGAAAAGTTTGTTAACAGAAGAAATAATTTAGAGGAAAATATTGTTTCGTCTCAACACAGTTTGAAGGACTACATGATTTATGTAAAGCAGCAATCACCATGCACTGGAGAGTGCCAAAATCCTCGACCCGGTGTGGATGTGACCTTTCATGCTAATTCAGAGCTATTCATTATAGACAAAAAAAAAACAACACTTGCATCTAAACAAGACAGACTGTGATTTCCATATGCAACACTTAACCATTTATCATTTAATTGTGATCGGAGTATTCCTCGTCGGTGGAAATTAATAGAGGCTCTCAGGAAGCCCGGCAAAGTCAAGAGAATTCCTTTGCATAATCAAAAATGCAAATTAGAAGAAAAGTGGAATTAATCGGCAGCCGTAGACCGAGCCCTAGATTAGTGCAGGAGAACAATAGGGTGTGAGATGCCAGAGTGTGCAATTGCATGGTTGATGCTTATTGACACAAGCCATTTTTTGTTCTTTATGCAAATGTTTGAATCTGAAAACTGGACTCGTTAAACACAGATGCAGACCTGGTACAGGTGTTAATCAACTTTCTTTAAAAAATAACTTTGGGTCTTTCATAACTGACAATTTGGCAGTAATAAATCAAACTGTGATCGCTCATAGAGCTCGTCAGATAAGGGGAAGATTCATGCATCTTTAAACCACTCAGTGGAAAAACAAGCTGCATTTATGTATATTGTGGGTTTAGTAATTAGTTCATTAAAACATTTATATTGTTTATATTATTATGGTGTATTTACCAACATGGGGTGACATTACATTTTTGGGGTTTGCAACATTACTGCTTTTACTTTTAAAGGCATTGTTGTAAAATGATGTGATTGGATAGAGCTGACTTCATGCAGCTGAGCAGACTATTTTACATTGTATTGATGTTATTGTTTAGGCCACACTAGTTGCTTGCCAGTGTTGACTCACAGAATAGTGCAAATGGTGAATTGGTAAATATCATTGTGAGACTCATTTATTCATTGGAATGATACTTTGCATATTAACCTTGATAGCATAGTCACCTATGGCAGAACTGGTTTCAGGTACTATGCACCTTTTAAATGGAATGAACTGCAAACTGCCCTCAAGCTAGATCCTTTGGTCCCCCTTGGAGATGTTAAAGCTTTAATATCTGATGTTTTTTATGATCCCTGTAATTGTTTTTATTAACTCTATTTGTTGCTTGATTGTTGGTTGTCTGACTATGTATGTTTCTTGTTCTCAGGTCTCTTTTGAAAAAGAGATCTTGATCTCAATGAGACTGCCCGGTATTATTTGCCTATGTACATACTTTTTTTTGTTTTTGCTTTTTCTGCATTTTGAATTTTGCTATTGTTTAATACTCCAAACTGCAACACCTGCAAAGTATACATCATCAACATGTATACTTTGCGAGTGAGAGTGCCATAAAACGACAAGATGTACTGTATCAGTCATACAGTTGGCGCAAACTTATGAAAGAAACTTCATAAATCCTACTAAAGTCCTACTCTGATAGTTCTCAGTCCGAGGTTAACTTTGAGCGAGATTCCTGATTCAGAGTGATTCTCAGAAACTTACCTAAGTACGGGCCCAGAATGCCCAAAATTATAAAAAGTTAAAGTACATCAAACTGTTAAAGTAAAATTTGTGTGAAAATGCGCTTTCGTGTATGCATACGGCTATAATACAGCACACCCTCTGCTCATCTAAGAATGTAACCCCAAGGAAATATTAGCAAACACTATTATGAATCAGCTCTCACACACACACAATTATATGCAGAGAGGTCAAATTAATAGTCATCTAAAATGCCACAGGGCACTCCTTTTTTGTTTTCTATTCATGCCCACAGTGCTGGAGCGATCTCTGTGATGATTTCTTATCAACGTGCACAAGTTCCTCGACCTTTGAATACAGAAAATAACCCAAATACCTAAAGAGAATAATGATGATTAACTGCAGGCATTTCTGTAATTAATGAAAATTACCAGAGAATCCATAATGAATGTGGAAGAGCGAGAAAAAGTCATTGCCAAGTCTTGATATGTGATTAGAACTTAGAGAGAGGCATTTATCTGTGGAAAAAGGAATTTTTTGAGAGAATGTATCTCAGTCATGTAATTCATTCAGTGCCTCTTTTATTTTCATTTGTGGCAGAGGTGAATGTGAGATTCTATAAAACAGAAAAAAGAGCCTTTTTAGATACAGAATTTTTATAGAATTCTATAAAAAGATTTTAAGCTGATAAGTCCAGTTTCATACATTTGTGATGCTGTGATTCACCTGACTGAGGTTAACATACAGTGCTATAGTAAGCCCATAAATCAATGTTTACAGCTGAAAACATAAGCTAGTCTAAAGAAAGACATAAAAAATCATCTCACACACAGAGGCAGGGGTCAATGGGATTTCTGAGAGCCCTTGACAAAAGAAACAGACTATGCATATTTCCACTTCTTCAAGGATGACCTGCATTGTAATGACTTGATGATTGTGTGCGGCCTCCCCTTTTTCATTTGATTTGACACTCGCCTGTTTCCCCCGTCGACAGGATCCGTTTCCCCTCCACAGGCTTTTGAGATCCCAACCAATCAGGGACGACAAGGACGACAGCCAAAATTGCATCCAGGTGAAGAGGCTGAGACCAGCAGAACTTTGATTGATTTGATATTGTTACCTCTCAAAATGAACGCTTGGTTGCAGGGACTAACTGTCAGGAATACAAGGTAAGAAAAACAAGCTCAGAGGAACCAGTTCAGTAAATTAAATGGATTTACGGAGAGCAGGGAGTCCTCACAGAATGATTTTCAATAAGAAGGAGAAGGATGAATATGGTGAATGACAAACGGCTGCCGGATGCATTTGTTTTGAATCCTTTCTGTGAAATTAAATCCTCAACTGATTATGAGAGAATGGTATTACATGGATGAGGAGGCAGGAATAGAAATATGAAACAATTCCAAACGTAGAGGAGCGCAAGTGTTTTCTCTGACCCATTGGAAATAATGCTCCATGCTGATGCCACTACTCTGTGCAGAATTGGCTCTCACTGATAGAAATCATCCAAGAAATGGCTTTCATGATTGCTGCTAATGTTTGCATTCAGCTGTTTGCCAGTTTGAATACAATCTCTGCTGCACATTTATGCATTTTTTGAGTGAAGATTAGCTTCCTGCGAGATATCACGCACCTGCATTCTGGAGACTTAACATTGACCAGGCATGTTTGTTTGACAGGAAACACAAATTGAACGTTTAAAAGGTCATGTAATTGCTTTCTTATCACCAGAATCTTGTGTTGTTTTGACAAAGCTCCCAATAGACTTGCAACTTTCAGACAGTGATCTTGCTCTACTTCTGTGGCGAGGCTGGCAGCGTCTCTGAGCTCCAAATCCTGGCCAGGAGGCCAGTGTGTACATAGATGTTATTCACTGTTAATCTGATTAGGGTGAGGAGATAGGGATGCCTGGACTATATGTCATCTGAGTACAGCATCACCACTATTGATTAACTGAGCAAACATCAGATGGAGGTACCAAACATTTACACAGAAATGTACACACACACACACACACACACACACAATCAGCTATTCTGGGCTATGGCAGATGGTGATCAGATAGACTCACATACAGTAAATGGGTTCATTTTTGTAGGGCATTTTCCTGTGTATTTCCTGCCAAACCAGCACTGTCTGTCCACTCCACCAACAGGCTGCTGGTGATAATACATTGGAACTGAGACAGATGTCTCTCATCAAATAACCAACTCATTCATAATGGAGTGAAAATTAGAACCCTAGGTGGCTGTAACAAGCAATGATTGCGAGGGCGAGTGTTTCAAATCCAAACCAGACGTTAAACCTGTCAGCGGGCTGACAATACCTGATCAAATTTTGATCAATGATTCCCAGATTTTGGAGGCTTCCTGCCATCACACCTCATTGATCATGTCAACTTGTTTTCTGATTCAAACCGCACCACTTTTCAGAGAAGCAGCATCCATCTGTCATGCCGATCAGAGCCATGTGTGTTTGGGCAAAGTTGTTGTTGTGTGTAAACACTGTAATGCTTATTTGTTCATGTGTGTCGCGAGAGAGAGCGACGACTGGGATTACAGAAGAGAATAGACAAATAGGAAGTAATCTGTCAGGGGGGGAACAAATTCCTGCCCGGGGGCCAAATGTCCTGACAATTAGGATTTACATCCCCTTGTAATTACCAAATGTTGTTGACTCCCAGACAGTACAGGGCTTCAAAGCTGTTCCAGATGATTAGCAATGTGCGCACATCAGAGGGGTTGGTACTGCCAAAACTGCATGATTTACAAATTTTTAGCTATGCTAGTTGCTTGGGTCTATGGATGGCAATGACAGTTGGTCAGTCGGCTTGATCCCAACTGAAATATTACAACTAACTATTACATGTACTGCTAGGAAATTTTGTGCGGACTTTCATGGCCCCCAGAAGATGAATCCTACAGACCTTGATGATCCCCTGACTTTTCCTCTAGGACCACCATGAGGTTGACATTTGACATGGTTTATAACAAAATGCCTCGACAACTATTGGATGGATTGCTATGAAATTTGGTACATATATCCATATTCCCCAGAGGATGCATCCTAATAACTTTGGTGATCCCCTGACTTTTCCTCTAGCACCACCATGAGGTTGACATTTAAAATGGTCTCTTTCTCCTGATTTGTGTTTCGGGCTAATTAGCAAGTGTTGGCATCTTAACAAGATAGATTAAAATGGTGAAAATGGTAGACATTATATATATAAAACATGAACATGTTAGCATTTTCATTGTGAGCATGTTAGCACGCTGATGTTAGCATCTAGCTCAAAGCACTACTGTGCACAAAATACAGCCTCACAGAGCTGCTAGCATGGCTGAAGACTCTTATTCTTGTTGAATCTTTTCAACACTTCAAGGTTAGATTTAGATTTCCACCCATCTGCAATCATCACTTTAATTGGAGTTAAGTATTGGACCTCAATCTTCAGCCTCTTTCATCTCATCTCTGCCCTTTGTTTGTAACTTTATATCTTCAAGGTTTGTTTATGCAAGCTGTTAAAATTCAGTAGTTGTGGTATTTAAATAAGGTAAGGAATTGCAATTGAAGTGCTAACTAGAAATGTTGGAATCTGCCCATGAGAATACAGTCAGGGTTATGGCGTGGCAAAGAGAAACTTGGGAATAAAGAATAAAGGTTAGAGTGCAAGAATGAGACTCTTCAGACTCTGCAGAGAATACTGATCTAATGTGAGCATTTAAAACCATTATAGAGAGGGCAAACATAGCAGTGTATTTCAAAGCTTACTCCTCAGCTGCATACATAACATTGATGCTTACTCACTTATGTACATCATCCTCGAGCACAGGTACATGGACACACATGTTTCTTGTATGCCCGTATTTTGCTGAATTTGTGACAAAAAGGGAGGATATCAAATAAAGTTTTAATGATTTCTGCATTTCTGAGTCAGCTAAGATGGATGCACTGTAGATAAAGAAGTGGTGGAAATAGCCAGGGCTGAATGGAAGAGTGACTATCAGATAGAGATTCACTTTCTCCTCTAAGGGAGGGGAAGTGGCCATTAGTCAGGGAAGTAATCTAATCAATGTTGTTGTGCACAACAGTGCAGACAGCCGCAACGCATCACTGAGCACTATTATTCTTAGTCATGTTCTCATTGAGGGAGAAAACACCAGCTCCCGACTGCCCAAATCTCCTTCCTCCCTGTGTGCAGGTCCTGCAGACTGAGGCTGGTTACATGCCGTGCTACAGACAGGAGGAGAGAGGGAGGAAGCTGCACTGACTGTTAATATCATATCTTTGTTAATGCATTTGAAACAGTAATATAAATGTAGCAGGTAGCAGTATATTATCAGCATCCACTCCTGCACAGATCGTACTCAACCTTCATTTTCCTGCTGTGCTGGTTTATGTCTGATAATCTCTGACCGGGCTGCAGGAGAGATAGGTGAGAGATGAAAGAGGGGGAGAGTGGAGCGCGGGGCTTTTGATGGCCAACTGCCACAAGTTCAGCCGGGGTCAGTCTGCATTACACCACACTTCATAAACTTTTGGAGCTGCAAAGCCAGAGGGAGCATGAGGATTAGACAATATAGTTTAGTGGCAAAAGGTGCTAATAGTTCATCTGTATTCCTATATTTAATGGCATACATCATTAGTCTCTCCTTTTTACATCTTTCTGCCTTGATTTTCTATTGCTGTCGCAGTTATATGTATGAGAGAAAGAAAGAAAGAGAGAAAAAATCCATTATTTAAAATATTATAATAATTGTAGCATATCATGTTTAAAATTGTACAATACCAAAATACAGTACTGTGTACATAATTATTGATTGATTGTCTCTGCTTTAATCCAACAAGGTTAAGAAACAACTACAGTATGTATAAGGTATTTAATGAAACTGTGGCTAAAGATTTGTGGCTGTAATGCATTTATTCCAAATTTTGAATAATATGACAA
Organism: Maccullochella peelii; assembly: GCA_002120245.1. NCBI lineage: Eukaryota > Metazoa > Chordata > Actinopteri > Centrarchiformes > Percichthyidae > Maccullochella > Maccullochella peelii. The sequence continues at coordinate 161,887 of LKNJ01000170.1, read as the reverse complement.
TAAGCCTGTTTCACCTATTGTAGAACAGTATGAGGAAATTACATATTTATCACGGTTCAAACCCTCACACGGTTAAGTGATTTTTTGATAGACAATTCATTTGGAATATAAATTCCTTTGAGCTCTGCAATATCACTGAAAGCACATTTATGGCAACAGTAAATCATCTGGGGCTCTATCATAAAAGAAATTCCCCCATTGATTTGGAGCCTGTAGAGCCCGGGCCGTGTTAATGGTACACCAATTTCTTGTCCTTCACTGTGCAACCCTGTCCTGATGAGAAGGTCAACCTCGGCATCCTGAGCAGCAACATAACATGTGACTGATGGCAGCTTGTATACATGCAGGGAATTCACAATTGAGTTAATCCAATTCAACCTTTTAAAATGTATGGATGTGATTAAATTATACCTTTTAAAAAGGAATTTGACTTGGACAAAAAAAAAAGGAATTCGACATTTTGGAAAACATGCCTATCCACTTTCTTGCAGAAAGTTAGAGGATAAAATCAATTCCACCCTCATATATTACCAATAAATATGAAGCTACAGCCAAGAGATACTTAGCTTAGCATAAAGACTGTAAGCAGGGGGGAAACAGCTAGCTTGTTGTTTTTTTCTCTTTATTTGAATGGATTAAACAAACAAAATATAACATGTTAATTTGTGAGCTTATATTTGGATGGAGCCAGGCCAGCTGTTTCCCGGTTTCCAGTCTAAAACGGTAAGCTAACAGGCTGCTGGCACAAGCTTCATTTTTAGCGTATGTATCACAGTGGTCTTGATCATCTTGCCTAATTTTCAGCAAGAAAGCAAATAAGAATAAGTCCAAAATAGAAAGAGTTGGTAAAATAATGTGTTTGCTTTCTAGCATTGCTTACAACAAAAACACTGTACAACTGTTTTTCAGCTTAGAGCACCAGGATGCAAATGAAACCCACTGCTGCTAGCATAGCTTATGCTAGAGAGGTCAAAGATCAAAGATTCACATGCTGGATGAAAGCCAAACAGCAACTATTCCATTTAGTCATAACTTCTTTGACCCACAGGATGCTTTTTTAAAATGACTGACTTTTCACTCCGAGAAACCATCCGGCTCTGATCTGAATGCTGTGAGAGCGTGGAGGTGCTCTGAATTTTTGAACACCACCTCACTTGGTGCTGCACTCAGAGTTTTCATTTCCAAACAGGCTTTAGAAACCAGAATGAAGCCTCTGACCTGGAAAAAGAAATACAGGGGACCACAACAAACCAAACGGGACAGATATCATTCCACCATTTAGACTGAGGACTGTTGGTTGAATTACACTGAAAATCTTACATGGTTACTTATTGCTAAGGTTCAAATGGAATACAATCCTGTGCTCATGAGCCTTAAGCCTTTTCAGTCCATTTTTATGGGCTACAGCTAAGTGATACAGCATCACATTGAGATGCAAAGACAGAAAGTAACAGACTAAAACATCAGCCAATAATGCATCGCTACAAGAGCTGCTATTCTTGGGCTACAAAGTAAACTTGAAAGCTCCCAGGAAAGGGAATGTGATCGTGGTTAATGGGCCTCATGGTGCTCAGTGATGCAATGAGCTTGTTCACAAAGTTGCCATTGACAGAAGTGATCAAATCATTTTCTTGACTAATGGCCACTTCTCCTCCCCAAGGAGAAAGCAAATCTGTGGCTGATGCATGTGCTGTTCCCATCGCCAGGGACGTAACTATGATCTGATTAATTTATTCAAACAGGGCAACTGTCTGGGACAATCATCACATGGAAAGCGTTAGAACTAATACCCATCCTCCTAATCAGTGTGATGAAAATGTTCTATTCATGGAAACAAGCCTCTGAAAAGATGACGTGGACACAGAAAAAAATACAATGCATAACTGATTTAAGGAAAAATAGTGTTCTTTTCCTTGCAAGATACAAAGGGTTGATTAATTTCTCTACAGAGGAAAGAAATTCATTCATTTCAGTCTCAAAGTGACTTGAGTTTCAGAATGTAGTGAGTTTGAACATCATAAGTGGATCATGCAAATCAATTGCTGCCTTATCACATTTAAAGCTAGAGCATGTTGGCTCTCAGCACTGGTGGCCCAGGATTCCTGAACGACCGCTTTACAGTTCACCCAGGAATAGAAGTGGTAATTATTCTTCCACTGTCTCTGGAGAATTTCTCTGAGTCACTGGTACATGTTAAAATTGTTCCAACTGAAGTTTATGGTGACGGCAAATGGGTAACAACAGAGAACAGAGTGTATTTTTTGCAGTTATTTTGTGACAGAAAAACTAGTAACCCTGTATTTAAAATGTTTGTGTTTCATATACATGTCCTGTTTTGATGATGTTGGGTCATATTTCTTCTACAAATATGTCACAATGATTTATGCATATGTTTTATGGTGCCACAATTGAAGGAAGGCAATTGATTAGCCAGTAATGACAGAAGCTTCCAGGTTAGCAGCCATCTATAGAAAGCAATCTTTGGCTATTATTTACACAAATACCATATGAAAATGAATTCTGCAGTACTATCATGATCAAAGGCTTATGTGTTTTAAATTTGTAGCTGTGATTCATTTATCAGACTGAATTATACAGATATGCAAATGTGTTAGCAAACAGTTGGCTATTTACACCTCCAGCAGACTTAATCCAAACTTACTACAGACTCCAGCAACATTAGCATTCATTTGTTCACTCTTCTTTTGGCTCTGTTTTGGTCTCCACCAACTCCTGAGGGAAATATCTGGTTCTTTAGCTGCTAAATGCTCCACTATGTTCACCAGCTAGTCTCTAACTGTGTCTGTCCGCTGTTTGGTGCTGAGCAGGTAGTGTCTAGTGGATTTTTTGTTACAAACAGCTGCCTGCTGTGGCTGAAAACAACGGAGATGAGAGCGGTGAGAATGAACTAAAACACTAAATTTGCCGGCTGGAAAACGAAAGCAATGAGCTGAAAGATGCTAAAAAGCTCTGGAGAGCTAGGAGGAACTACAGTCTGTTGAGAATTATCTGTGGGTTCATTACTAAGAGGAACCCCTTTCACATACAAGTAGTCACATGATCCATTGTTAATGTGTGCCACATCTTTTGGAAAAAGAGTTGAGGTGAGTTACAACAACCTATCCAAGCTGGTCCGCACTTTGATGGCCAAGCTGTGATTAGCTCAGTTACTTTTCCAACTGGGGAATTTGCTGTTAATGAGTACAACGGCAGACATATTGAAATCGCTGAAAAAATCTTAGACGATTGGACGACGATTCAGAAGTCTGGCACCAGAGCGTTAATTTATGATTTTATTGCATGAAACTTATATTGCTTCATGACATGATTAGGATTTATGAGATTTGATTTTCTACTTTAAAAACGTTGTTGTGTTCAAAAATTCTTCAGGCTTATCTATGAAAAACCAACAGTGGTGCTTTGTTCTGCTGCAGCCTGCCTGAGTTAACACCAGCATAAAAAAGCAGCCTGAAGCTCAACTCCCTCTCCCAAAACGTTATAGTATACATCAATATAAATATTGTATGAGCCGTGTTGTTTAGCCTTAAGATAGGTAGCTAATAGTAATGTTGAGAAAATTTCTCACAATAGCCTCACCATTGATTTTTGTCAGCACATTCATTGTTCAGAAGAGTGAGGCCTTCCTTTGACCCCCAAACTGCATTTTTCTCACATTCCCACGGCAGTATCTACTAATTAGAGGTCACATCAGCTGAAAGAATTTATACTTTTGGTCTCTATTCTTGTAACTTGTATTCTGCTTATTTTCCAGCCACAGAAGGAGGTGTTTTCACATCCAAGCTCCTCATTTTCCCTGGTCTTACACTACACAAATTCTTTCTGTCTCTAAAAACCCACAAAAAGATACACAAATCCAGCATTCTTTGTCTTTTTTAACACTCATCTATCTGCCACTTCTTTTTGATAAAGTCTGACAACTATTGGAAAGTTAGAGTTTGTGTAAAACATGGACTTTTTGATCTGCTTTACTAGATCTCTGAGTGCATGAAGAGCCTATACCTTGGGGTGATAAGAAAGTAAGGAGCACCAGATTAAATGGACTCAGGGTTCAGCCTGAGGGTGCAGTTGTGCTCATTGGTCACTGTCATCCACTAAGTCTTCTTTTTCCTTACTGCCTTTTGTTTAGTGCAGTTGGCCTCTGTGGTCTCTCTGGCACAGGGAATAATCCTGAAACAGTGTGATGAATGTGATGCCACATGATCTGTGATGTTTTTCCTCAAATTCTTTTTTATTCACTGTGATTAGCAGATGTTCACTGGAGCTTATGACTGCAAAATAAATAAATAACCAAATGGCATGAAAGGGCCCTAAATACAGTTCCTATGCAGAAACTATAATGGCAACATGGAGAGCATAAACCAAACATTTAAATGTATAATAACTTGGCAAAACCATTAAGTAGAATAAACTTAAATTTGAGGAGAGCGGTTTGCTAAACGTTTTGGCTGTGGTGTGACTTATGAATACACTTGTTTTCCTACACATGATTGACAGTTGCAGCAAAATGGTTATGTGGAGTCGGCAGCTTCCCCCTACATTACAGTAACATGTTGGATTGAATTAACACATGAGTAAGAAAAACAATGAACAGAGAAAGCAGAAGAGAAAGAAAAAGACCCACCCATAAGAATGTGTCTGTTTATCTCTTTTAGCCCTCCTATGTACTCACAAGTTGTCCAGGGTATTTCCCTGACTTCTGCCCAGAACATACTGGGACAGACTCCAGCCCCACAGCACCAAGAAAAACATTAGTGAAAATAAATGTGCTCTCCTGTGTGTGTGTGAGTTGTGTGTGTGTGTGTGTGTGTGTGTGTGTGTGCATAAGCATTCGTGCAGGGTCTGAAAGATCAGAGTGACATCAAATTCATTGAGTTGCTTTTCTGTCAGGCTCTAAACAGTCCTCTCTCAGCATCCCACAGTGTTATTAGAAGCAGCCACAAAGACAGAAAGGAAGGAAATAGGAAGCCCTATAACTCAAATTGCCACCCGGAGAATGCATCTCAAACCGAACGTGATCAGATAGAGGGAGGACATTACCATTTCTATTACAGCTATTTTGCCTCCAGCTAAGCAGTCCATCGTCCATCCATGGAAGTAATCTTTTTTTCTCCCCACCAGTAAAATAAGGGCGCTTTGTCATAGATTTGATATAAAATAAAAAATCTGGAGTACATTTATAATTCATAGAAAATGTGTGATATTCAAGAACTTGTTTGCACGCATGTTTGTGTCTCTGTGCAGCCAAGAATAGCATTTGAGTCAGAGAGGCAGTGGTGAAGCCAACAGTGAATGGGAGGTCCACCTCCGTCTTATGCTCCATTAGCAGTCAGTGTGTAATAGCACTGGTGGACATGTGTTCGGTGCAGATAACAGAGAAGTGGCTGAGACTGTGACAGAGAGAGACAGCCCTAACAGACTGGCCCTGATGTTCCAGCACCAATGACATGTCTGCCTCGTTCTCTTCCACTTTCTCCCTCTCCCTTTGAGAGTCAGCCCCCTTTCAAATAGCTGTAGGTATGACAGAGCCAAAGAGGGAGATGGAGAAAGAGCAGAGAAAGCTCTTTGGGCTGGAAATTATCTGGTTATATTGCAATTATTAGGCCAGGCTCTGACTAATTGATTTAAAAATTCTATGCAGATCTTTACCTCATTCAACCCAGAGAAGCTTCTGGGACTACTGGATTATGCAGACTGCACTGAGACCTCACTGTTGCTTTATTCACATTGAATCTTATTAGATTTCTGTGGTGCCACTGCTTTTGACAACATGCCCACATGGATACACTTAAACAAAATATGAGCTTAAATATTTATAGTGTGGGTATTAAATCATGAAATTGAAATATAGGTTCGTTGAACGGACAAAAACAAACATAGTTTGCAATTCAGATAGGGTTTTCTTTTGATTGCTGTATAAACTGTCTTCATAAGTCAGTGAAGATGTTTTTAGTGCAGTATTAAATTTGACATTTCTACCAGTCTACATGGAAAGAAACGGCCACCTTCACTGACATTTAAAATTAATTTCCTGAGTGATCAGTGCATCAAGATTTCAGGTCATCAGGGTGGAAACATGAACTGGCACAGCAGGTAATGAGCAAAAAATACCATCTTTTTTTTTAAAAGAAGTTATCTTTTACTGAAATGTTAAACTCCATGATGTGTTAACATAGAATCAAATGACTGGATGTAATGTAAAAATGTTGCTAGTACCGTTGATCCCACTGAGAACACCCTGGTCTGTACTGCTTTGCAGCTTTCATCTCATTGTTTGATGGTCCATATGGCTGAGTCTCAGTGGTTTATAACATGGGCAGCTCTAAGCTCATGAGCTCCCATAACCCTCCTTGCCAAGACATTGCAAAGTCAACGTCTAGCTGGGGGGGGTTTGAACATTTCGCAAGCCAGAGATACAGATATTTTTCTCAGGAGTTGGTGGACCAAACCAGAGATGAAAAGTGACTGAATATTGGACTGTTGGACAATAAAAATGACTCACTGGGACTCCCATGTTCCTCTCTGTCTATGGTAATCATACAGTAATACCATTACCATGTAATTTAGTGCTTATTGATATAAGTGCCTCTTAAACCTATAATATATCAAGGCTGTAATACTATGTTTTTTATTTTTTCTGCCCCCTTGTGGTCAGAAATGGTTTGATGCAGCTTTAATGTATTTTATTTCCTTAGGAAAATGAAATAAATGGCAAATGGACAACTTAACAGCATTTGGTTTCTTCACTGCAGGACAATTTCAACAACCTAAGTGTGATTGCACCTTAAAAAGATGCAGAGCATGTATATTGGAATTTGAAGTTTACAGACATGTAATGTGGGAGAGAAAACAAGCAAGTAGCAGACTGGATTAAATCCAAAATTCTAGTAGACTGGGCCCCCAGACAAATAAAAAATGTACAAGTTTAAATTTACATTATAAGAACTTCTCACTGTGAGGTCCATTCATTTAGCTGAGTGCACAACAAGCTTTGTTGGTCAGCAAAAATATTGGCCAACAGCCATCATCATCATCAGCCAGTAACATTTCTGAGCTCCTGTCTTTTTCCATCAATATGAGTCCATTCCATGTCTAACTAGTGTAACGTTTAATGCATAATGCTATAGCACGAAGACTGATGTACATTGACAGTAGTTGTAGTAAAAATATGTTGTTTTCTTAAGCAAAATATATACAGTAGCAAATATTGTAATTACATTTCATTACATTAAAGTACAATGCTTTATTCGTTGGCTAAATACAAGGTATAACTAGAGATATCTAGGTATCTACTGTAACATTACAGTAATAATAGGTCTTTAGTCGCTGATGATTGTTTATGCAGATTTTCTCACTAAACTCTACGGGAAGATTTGCCTGCAAAATTGCACTCATTAAAGGCAAATTATCCATTTAAATTGCCGTGGCAGGAAGTTTTGGCCTTTTTGGTCATGATTCTATTTTCTGCAAAGGTATTCTACAGAATTGTCTTTCACTCTCAGGAAAAGTATATTCTCCTCCATAAAAAAGGTTATCTATCAATACTTTATTGTGGTTGTCTGTCGAGATGTAAACAACAAGTGGACAGGTTTTCCAGGAAATCTGGCAGGCGGTAGGCCTTGTCTCTGCTGAAGGATTCAGATCTCAGATGTCATCCTTAAATGCACTGTTCCTTGCTGCTATTGGATAACAGAAAGACAATGACTAACACAAAGGCAACAATAAGAGGTTGTGATGAATTACTAATTTCAAGCAAGGTAGTTAGTCACCCCAAGCTGAATTTTTATTGAGAGTCCCGCTCACAATCAGGTTCAATTTTTAGTGAGTTTCTTTCATCATTAATGAAGTATGAGGTTTTTAGCCATGCTAGCCATCTGGTCTCTGTCAGTTGGTCGGTCGGTCCACCACTTTATATCAACATCTATGTGATTATGTCCTATTGACTGACTTCTCCTCCAGCGCCACCAAGAGGTTGACAATTTAGCTTTTTATTGAAATGCCCGACAATTATTGGACGGATTGCTGTGAATTTTGGTGACCAAATGCCTGCAAATCGAATTACAATCCCATCAGCCTTAAGCTGTACTTTGTGTTTAGGGCTAATTAGCAAATGTAAGCATGCTAACATCCTAAACTAACACACCGAACATGGTAAACATTATCATTGTGTGAGAATTTAGCTCAAGTACAGCCTCATGGAGCTGCTAGCATGGCTTGTAGACTCTTAGTCTTATAGTTTCATTGTCTGGTTTCCATAGTGTTATATATTGCACTGGATAGTTAAGTTGAACAATCAAATGTCAAATATTTTGTTAGTATTCTACACCTACAGCTGTTTTGACCTTGTGTTAGGCACATATTCACGCCAACTTGCACTGACGCGTGCGTCTTTGCCACAATTTGTGCCGCCCCGAGCGAATTTGCATTTATTCAGGCTCTCATTCCATTGACGTTGTATACAACCATACCACGGACAATGAATGTGCTGACCATGTTGCAAATTTGCTTTGCATTTAATCTGAACACATTTTTAGACATTAAATACAATAAAATAATCATTGTACACTTACTGTATATAATTTTTATTCTAGGTTAAATCTTGTTGTGTTTTACAAACATAGGACAAACATTGTCATCAACCATGGGCACTATGAATTTGATCTTTTGGTTTCTTGGCATGAAATAAACAAAAAGAAATGCTGTTTTGTTGCCCTTAGCATTGTCTTGATATGTACCCCATTATTCATCTATTTCCTTCTCAGAAACTATTATATGACAGTTAACCTTGGACATTGAAAAGCTGCCAAAAAGGAGTCTAAAAGACAATGATCGTCTGCTTAATCTGTTTTCGTTCTAGTAATGTTCCTGCTCTTGTGTCAGATAGTTTCTAGGAAACTGACTCATGACTGGCTATTCTCATATACTTTAAGGACAATGAACTCATCTGTTTTCATCTGTGAGTGCCCAAGTTAAAGCTTACCTGAACTTCTGATTACCATTCCCTTTCTCCTTCTCTTTTGTGTTCTCCCCTGCAAACACAAACAGCCAGCACAATGCAGACATTTTTTACAATGATGGAATACCCAAGCAGGTCCAAAACGAAGACTCTCGAGAATGGTTTAGATGGATTTTCTTTACTGTTTTGGATCTACTAACACAGTATAGATGGGCTGCACTGGAGTTTATCTAAAGAGACAAACAAAATGAGATGAGGAGAACACTTAATTACTCCAGTATGGAGCTTAAATGGGAGCAAACAGATAAACTGATATTTCTCTTTGCCAGAGGATATTGTGATTAATAAAATGTACATATTTACATTTAACTGTGTTTATAGGGTGTGACTTACACAGCTCTGTCCAGGGAGCCCATATGTCTCTTCTGGAACCAATAGTGAAGTGAGTCGAATAATTGTTACTAATATGTAATACAACAAATGCAGTTGTTTTGGTGATTGAAGTCCCTGGAAGGTACTTTTAAGGACCAGCACACTGATATTTGTTTCAAACTGGAGCAGTGAGTGCTCCTCGATGAGAAACAGTCTGGTCAGAGCCGTCACAGTTCAGGAGTCAGGTCCAGGTCACATTCATTAGCAGAGACAGAAACAATTTATTCCAAAAGGATATGGGTCGAGAATATACATCAGGAAAAATTGTAGGGTTGGAGGTGACAGAGCCTGTTATTTAATTGGTGAACTACTTTAAAATATTGGTTATAATTGGCCTCAAGTGACATTTTTACTTTGGGTTGCTGGGTTTGCGCAAGGTTGACATTTCCACAATCCACACTGACAATTGTTACTAACACAAGCAAACTAGCACAGTGTTTACTTATAATACTACTTATCAAAAGAAGCATAAGTTTGATACAATATGTCATCGTGACGGTTGATGTGGTGCTGCAGGTTAATTGTTCCCAGCGAGGTTTCTTCCTGCGATATTTAATACAACATAAGTTACATGATGCAACATGTCAGTTTAATGAAAGACTGTCGAACTTATGTGTATCACCTCTTTAAATGTAATTAGCCATCATAAAAGAAACAGGATATTTTTGCACCAGCAGTCTCAGCTTCTGTGTAAGATTAGTTTTTTGGGGGGCTTTATCGTAGCACAACCAATGAGCTTTTCTTCTTCTACAAGTGCACTTCCAGCAGGGTAGACAGTTGCTACACATATTGTGTTGAATGTAACTGTAAGATTTGACAAGGAGAAGATTGTAACTGCCTCTATATTTTCTGAAGGACACGTCAAGCTTTTCTAATGTCATACCGTGTCTTTGGACATAGAAAACCCTTAAAATAATGAACAAGAAAGACTATTTTTGAGTTGGGTATCAGGATTCATGATTTTTATGTGTCTGCAGTTGTTTTCAATGAGTAAAAATCACATGGCTCTGACTAATCACCTGAAGTACTGCATCCGTGAGCATAACAATATTTATTTATTGTTTGTAATGTTTATTTGTAATTTAAATCATCAAATTATAAAGTTGAAAATAGTCTTAGCCTCTAAGCTTCTGCTTTGTTACAGTAATGTTAGCTGGCAAGCTAATGTTAGCTAGCTATAAAGTAGGGAAATGTGATTACAATAGCACTCTTGCACATATTGTAATCAAACTATAAATGTGGTGTAAAACAGCTGCAATTTAATGAACTGAATTTCTTTTAGGGTATAAAATCTAATAAAATACATTCAATGTAAATTTGTCTTGCTGTGTAAAATAATGTATATGTAAGTAATGCCCACTGCCCACTGTAAATAATATAAACATGACAAATGTAACTGTTAAGGAGGAACTATCCCTTTGAATTTCCATAGGAAATATGGGATACCCGTCAATTTGACCCACTTAAAAATATGGGGATAATAATACAAAAACTTAAGTTTCTTAAAAGTTTCTTTAAATAAAAAATGTTGAATGGGGGTGGTCAAAAACAGTATATATGAGAACAACAGGGTCGTTTTAGACTTTACTCCTTTTACTGTAGAGCATGACAAGCAGTTTTGCCTCAGATGGTTTAATTTTCAACACCTTGTAGAGAACAAATTGCTCAGGCACAAATCTACCATGCAAATGTTGATGCATGTCTGTGCAGAGTACACTACAGTATGTGCTACAAAGTCTATCCTGAAATACTGACTACCTCTTATTGTAACGTATATACAGTGCCACTTCCCTGGACAGCGACTGGACTGTTAAGTTCCAAAATAAATTCTTTGTTGGATAAACTTTAGTTAAAAATAACCTTTTAGTCACAACAAAAAGAAACTTTTTTGTCAATATAAGTAGTGGTATTGTGAAGAAACAAACAAATAAAACAAAAAAACAGTGTAAATACATGAGGTTGGTCTGTCTCTTCCTTCGTTCTTCTTGCCAGTGCATTAATCAGACTTGATGAGGCGTTAGCTACTGACTTTGCCAAACAGACTTGGTGCTGCCGGCAGTTGTTGTGGGCATCGACTGTACACTCGCTGTAATTGTAGATGCTTTAAAAATGTGCCAGCTTCATCTGTTTTGCTTGGAAATTGGAAGCAAAGTGAACAAATGTTACAGCATGGGATTGTTTTTTTTTTTCAAAATATAATTTTCAATCCAAGGAAACTGTTGCTCCCACAGCAAACGAAAACAGCTTTCTACTTTTTAATTCAAAGTATCGGCCACCATGGTTGCTCCACACGCGTCTCCTGCTAATTCAGATGTCCAATCTGATGTGTCAGAAAAGGCAAAACAGAGAGCAGAGTGGGCACATGGCAGAGCAGAGAGACAAAGATAATGGGCTTTTAACTGGGTGAGAAATAAGAACCCAAAGTTTAGCTTCTGGCTTTGGCACCGTTTTTTTTTTTTTTGACCACTGATTGATCATCTGGCCGCAGAGAACACGTTTGGATCTCTGGGCCATCAAGAAATCCTTTTATCAAATTCTTTATGAACTTACTTTTTAATTTTTTGATATAATGGCGTGTTTTTTTTATATGTTCTGGATGGGAATGGTAACTGTAAAATGAGCTGAATTAGTTAACTTTACATTTTCTCAGCAAAATAAACACGTTGAAAAAGTCCGCAACTCATAAAATCCATCTTATAAAATGTAGTTAGAAGTAGTACTGAAGTTTTGAACCCAGCAGTTATCAGTGTGTAATTCAATAAGATAAAAAAAAAGATATTTTATCTTATCTAATCTATCAATTTCATTTACTGAATTCAGTGCTGACCTCCACTATAGGGTTCAGGCCTCGACTTCATCGATCCCAAATCCAATACTGAATCCACATATTGAATTTAAAATCATGGCTCTATTCCATTAAATGTCAGTAGTAGATCATGTCATTGAGTGAGCATACACAATACCAGAGCCCTGGAACAGGCTCTCCTAAATGGAATGCAGCAATCATTAATGTTATTAATCCCACCTGTGCTTTTCCTGCTTTGACAAGTCAAAAAGTATGCTGTGAAAAGGGTCTATTGACATCCATAATCACATTTTGTTTGCTGGTTAAGCAGAAACTCTACAGTTCTGACTGGTAGCATTATTAATGTTCAAAACCTGTGGCTACAACCTTGAAATGAGATGAACAGCATGAGACAAGAAATGCTGATGATGAAACAACAGCTGCAGCCTGCTAACTTTGCCCACCATATTTTTCAAGCTACTTGCTTGAGTACTGGAGGTCCTGATACAGAACTATCACGCTTAAAATATTGATATTGAAAGAAAGTCTTAGGAACTGAATCTCTATGACCTTAAATTCTCTGGTTCTGTATGTTGAATAACCACAGATGTCATGAAATAGTTACCACACCAGTCAACACACTCCACTGTCCACTTGTTGGTTAGTGTATGGTTCTACACAAAAGTAATGATAAGCAAATCTTTGGCCAAGCATATTCAGCCTAAAGTAAATCAACCCTAATAATAAGCAATTCTCCATATCTACACAATGGCTAAATAAACATGATCATATACTAAACTGGGAGGAACAGCATACTAAACATTGTTAGCCTTCCAGAAACAGACAATAAAACATACAATTACTAATGGAAAGGTTTGGCACTGACCACTAGCTGCACGCACACACAACCGCAACAAGCAGCTGATGAAACAGCCCAAAGTGTTATTTGGCTTTTGGTCAAGTTACTTACAGAATCAACGTTGAGTCGCTTTAGCTGCTAACTGCTGTTTTCAATGTTAATCATTTCAAAGAGTGAAAAAGGGTGATCCGCGTCGGCTAAAACTGACAAGCATGCTAACGTTGCCTAAATGTTTTCTACTGCACGTTGCTCTTTGCTAATAAAATGTAGTGCGGTGAGATAAATGGATAGATAAAAGATTCGAGCTGGAATTTTTCTGTTGTCTTGCTGTCATGACACCTTTACACTTTCCTGTATTGGTTGTAAAAACCCCAAAACAAACAAAAACGATATCACTATTCAGCCATTTTTTTTAAATCACATTAGACACAGGAGAACTTCTAAAGGGCTTGCAAGATGCTCAAGCTTAGTAAAATGGTGCACCAGTTTATCCACTTTTGAACACAAACCAGCTCGCACAGCGTTAAGATGCTGGCTGCCCGTCCGCACAACTGGCATAAATCATCATGCGCATCCCTCGTCCAGATGGAAGGATTTAGACGTATGGGAAAGGAATGAAACAAAATAAGGGTAAGACAGTCTTGTCAGTCTTGGAGGAGGGTGATGGGATATGATTTCTGGAGAGCGCACTAGCACAGATGTGAGTGATGAGCAGGTGTAGGGAAGATAGGACGCAAACATGGAATTATTTGGCTGATGAATAGGAATAGGTCATTTTCATCCAGATGTAAGCTGTCAGAGGGCTTTTCTTTTCTTGCACATATGGGGACTGATAATGTGGTGTTGCTCAAACCTCTTGATGTCTAATTAAACCCTAATAGGGTGAGGCCAGTTCCTGTCTTCATCAAAGACTCTTTCCTTCGCACGCAATGTTTTTTCTCTCCAACTTTTCAGCACATTACGTGGTAACTGTTTCTAATAAGCGGTCAGCAATACAGCCTGCACAAAGCATATTAGCATGCAGTGTGGCACGCGGTGCAGTCTCATCAGCTTGTCAAACAAAATTACCGGTGCAGAATACACAGTGAATCATTCATCACCTCACACTGTCCTCCCTGGTCTCCAACTGCTTCCTCTTTGTTTAGCAGTGGCGCTCTATTGGAGATTCGTCCAATCAATGTAATTGTGGGTGATTGTTTGACTCAACCCAGTGCCTCCTCACAATCGCCGCTACGATCAATGACCATTGCTCTCATCTTCCTGCTGTCACAGTAAAGGAGTATTCAGGCACCCTACAAGGAGAGAATATTATTTTATACGAAGATTCATCTGATTATTTCTGAAGGATAAAGCATTTTTATACCTGTAGTACAGTGCTTTTGTGACCTCTTATGTTATGCGTTATGAATTGACTACATTATTTAACAAGCCATACATAAAAATGCTGATTAATATTGGAAATCAAAACCTCTTCTTTAATAGGCTCCGCTGTCTTTTCACATTCAATATGTATTGGCCCCAGAGAAAGAAGTCTTTGTCTTGGAGGAATGAGGAATAACGAGCATCAAATACCACATTTGTCTCTGTGGTTTTACTGCTTTTTAATGATTCTCCGCATCAAGTATTTTACATTAGGTGACATAAGCTTTTAAGAGTCTAGAACCAAAGGATTTGACTGCTCAGCCTTACACTGAAATCTTGTGAGATACGTGTAGCATTTTCATGATGAGCTTTGTAATAACTCAGGGAAATTAATCACCAGTGGTTGTGCTATTTACGGGCCAGCGATTATGATCAATGAAACCGTGAACTTGTCTTGAATTATCAAAATAGATTTTAGAAAGAGGCGATTGAGCTAAATATTTCAAATTTGAGGCTATGACTCAGAGTCAGATAATTCTTTGCGAGACAAAAAAAAACAACAACTTAGTATTTGCTACATTGATCATGTGTGATTTATTTGATACTGTATTTCCAAATCCTCATTAGATTCTTTAATAAAGATGAACTTTGATGCCACAGACAGCTACGCGAGGCTCTTTCTGAATGTTCCTCCAGCATGCTGACAGGCTGCTAATCCTCCTCTCTCATATCAGCTTCTTCTGAAATCACGGCTTAGTTTTCATCAAGTCGGGCCGGTTGATGGTAATGAGCTTGGCATTTTCAGAGCCACACTGATACGGGTTGTAGTACATAACACTGGGGAACTTGTTTCCCCAAATATCCATCACATAGATAATTGGTAATAATTTATACAGACAGATTTGACTTTTGTTTTTTATTTTAAATTGCTGGAATCTTTTAAATTAAACCTCTTGGACTGATGGGTTAACCAGCAATAAAAGCATCTATTAATCTATTGGGAGATAAGTAATTGCAGCTATTTTTGGAGCATATTGAAATGTCAGAATATAATACGACTGGCTGCGCGTCATTCCCACTCTGCCTCCTTTCTCGCCCTCTAAATGCTGCTCTTAGATAATGAAACTCCACATGTACTGTATAAGTGCGATTTGTCTTTGCATTTCCAGCCAGGGCAGTGTGTGTCAGCCTGCGCCTCTGCCACGCTGCTGAGCAGTAGCGATGGCCTAAGCTGTGCTGATAGATGTCTTGGCTGCAGGCTGCCAGGCGCTGGTGCTCGCCTTGGCTCCCACCGACACAACGCGACCCTTTAGCCCAGGGGTATGGCTTAGAATGCAGCTATTAGAGCAGTCTGGAAGATTTCACAAGCTCATTATAGTCAAGTGTTGAGCACACATGCACACACACATACACACTGGCAGCTCCACATATGTGCACACAAACACAGTGGCCACTTAGGATGCAGGTCCATTAGCACTGAGGCCAGGATTCACTGCAGCTTCACAAAAAAAAGAGGTAAAGCCATGCAACTGGGCGCGGGCACACCATGGGGTGTTCTGAAACATTTACAGAAAATGTATCACATTTTACACAAAACTGAGACTATGAGACAATTTTACAATTTTAGAACAGTGGCATCATTATAGAGAAAGCAGATCTGCAGCAGATTTACTCCTCAGGCAGGAATGGTTTTTAGGACTTTCACAGGTGCACTGTCAGATTTTGTGGCCGTTAATTATGTTTGCTTGCGTAAGTAGAGCTTGTAATTTTGTTTGCTTCCTCCGATGGCATTCACAGCTTCTTTTGCATTCACTTTAGTCATGTAGAGAAATAGACATTGTCAGTGCTGAAAGGCAAGACAGTATTACTTTATGTTGTATAGTTTATTATACAGGTCAGCATCAATAAAGCTTACTTAAATGGGTTTGTAATGATAGACTGCTGCTTACAATGGCACCATTTTAAACCATGGCAGTATGTTTGTTCTTTTTGTTAATTCGGTTCAATCCATCTTAGTTTAAGGATAACTTCTACTATATTAACAATTATCACACTAGAATAAACAGGTATATAGCATTTGCTCTGCACATATCCCTAAAGCACGTACAACACGATAGCTCATATGTACGAATGTCACCAGAGAGCGGAGTGTGGAGAGTCGGCCAGGAAGCACAGAGCAATTAAGGGTTTAGTGTCTTGCTCAAGGAGACTTTGAGAGAAGTTGAGACTCGCTGGGGAACTGGAGGCCACCTTTAACCCAAAGCCTGTCCCAGTTATGACCATTACTGAGGGGGAAAAGAGTCCAAGACATTGCAGCGATACTGTATGCCAAGGCATTTTGTTTTCCTCACAATATCTGCTCCTGAAAACCAAAGCAGGATGAACATTTTATATATTTAAGAAACTAACAGCAATTAGTTAAAGTGAACCTGCAGTCCTCCTCAGCTTTACGTTGCTTTGTAGGGAGCTTCAGCTCATTGTTTAGCTGTCCGGCCCACAACTTTGTCCTCTGTCTTGGTTCACTCTCACTGCTCTCATAGGGTCGTTTTTAGCTGCAGCAGGCAGCTGTTTTTAGCAGCAAAAAGCTCTCAAAACCCTCTGCACACTACCTGCTCAGCACCAAACAGAAGACAGACACAGGTGGTCAGAAAGACAACACCAAATGAATGCTATCTTTGGCAGCGTGCCTTCTAGGGAGGTAAATTATCTGCTAGCTTGTTCTGAGGTCCCTAAGTGCCCAAAAAAGTCCTTAAATGTTGAAAATGTCTATGGTGACTTGAAGCACAACATAGGTTGGTTTGACTTGACAAAATTACAATTTTTCCCCAAATACTGAAACAATCTATATAAATCCTGTGCTTTGGATGCCCAGCCATCCACCTAGACCTCCACCATATGTCTTCTTCATCTATATAAACGTATTATGTATCCTCAGGATGTGAAATTCCAAGTTAGTCAGTTAAAATAGACAACTAGGAAAGGAATCTCCTTAGCCTAGAAAATCATTAGCCAGTTAATTTCTGCAGTTAGCTTAATGTTCACTTGTATTCTTACATTTCTGCTTTTATTGAGGAGTAAATCAATTAAATAGCATGAATACTTTCTGTGACTGAACTCCCTTTTTTCTGGACTGGTGGCTGCAGAATTTGTCAAAGTACAGAATTGTTGATGTTACAGTTCAGTTAAACCTGTTGTGGTCAGTAAATCCGAAACCGGCTTACTGTAGAGACAAATCAAAGGTGAGTGTTGATGCATTGTGGGAAAACAGGTAAAGTAAGGAATCTGCAGTAAAGTTGCTTACAACGTCAAATGTGTGTAGATTATTCCCTGGCTCCTCTCCAAACTGTCACTCAGCTCTTTGTTGACTTACCCGGCTGTAATGAGAAACACTCAGCCATGGCCACCCCGTGAGTCCAGTTAGCGTTTTGATTTATTGAAATCCACTGCTGGCCTGTGCTGAGTCACCATCTCTGTGGTGAAAGCCAGACTGATACTTCACAGTTCTTGTCCCTGCTTTCACTCTACTTAGTATCACCAGACTGTCAGACCTTTTACTTTGCCTCTACTGTAGCAAAGGAGGCAGTCATTTATCCAGCAAAGCCACAATTGACAAGGGACACTTGAGTTGGGCAGCTGATGCCTAAACTTTAGACATTATTACGCTTATAAATCCACTGCTTTTTCTGGCTTTAGAGAATATATATACCAGCAATATCAGCAAACCATATATGTATTTCTTTATTAGTTTCTGCTGAAATCCTCATTCTGAGCCTTTATTTTTAAATATTGTGCAAATGGCAGTGAAATACAACTGAAAATACATAGAGAAGCGCAGACGAAAGGCAGTGCAAGAAGACCTGCAGAGTAACCCTGTCTCCTATGAATTACATTCATTTGCAAATTTGCAGCAGGGATTTAGATTTACAGGCAACATTTAGTCACAGTGCAGTCAGAGTGTGATTGCTGGGTGCTGGGAAAAGTCAAGGTGATGGGAGCACAATGAGCCTCATACTAGAGGCTGCAGGGTTCATGTCATGTGTCCAGTGGCTTTCGGGGTTAGGAGGGTACTGTAGACATGCACACGCATACATAAATGCGCCCGCCTACATGCGATAAAAACATACAATACATATCAATTAATATAGAGAATATTTAGCCTGGGACAACAAAGAAACAGAAAAATGGTTCACGGTTGCAATGTTTTTTAATTGCTCTCTGCCAAGAAACAATAAAAACGCAGTGGACAGGCAATGATTTGCGTTACTTTGTTAAACAGACCTGACATAGGTTGCATCCCATGACAATTATAAACATGCGCCGCCATGCATGCATGGCCACAGGAGGAATAGACAGCATTGTGTTCAGTAGACACAAATTATAGGAAATTGTAAACGCACATTGACAAGTACTTACTTAGGTTTATTATTAGCCTATTATAATAAAATATAAATATACAGGAAAATATACATTTATAGAGAAAAAAAATTCTGATATTTTAGAGCTCCCCCTAAATTCCTTTCTGCTGTCAGGGGAACCCTGTAGCTCCCCTGTATTTTGAACCGTGCATGTGTTGTACTTCAAGTCAGTGTAGACTTTTCACTTTGCAGCCGTGACCTTAATGTTTCCCTAACCATAACCAAGTGGTTTAGTTATCTAAACATAACAATACATTTGCTATGCAGGCTTTAGTTGCCATGCAGATTTTATAGGGAAAACTAATGGAATACAATGATTGGGAACATTTGGCAAATACAGTACGTTCAGTATGAACATTGTGCATATGGTGTCTTAACTAATGTGTCTGCAAATGTAGATACATCTGCATGTATCTACTGCAGATATGTTTAATGTGATTTTTCAATCAAAACATAATCTAAGAGGCATTACTTTTTCTCTAAAAGGTATTCACCTGAAGAATTGTTGCATAGGAATGTACAAGAATGGATTAACAATGATGAGAAACATTTATACAAGCACTAACGTTCTGCTGTCATTGCCACCCTTCTCTCTTAAACATTTCTCTCTCTAGTAAGTATGAGTTGTAGTACAAGTAAATGCTAAAATGTCATATTAAAGTTTTTCAAATTACACTTTTTTCATTATACTATTAAAAATTATATACAGTGTAGTGAAACAGATATGAAATAGGGATAATTTAAGTACATGTTTACAGTACACAGTATGTGATATACAGTTTACAGCATATGTTGCTTTGTTGTTCATTCACTTCACTATTTTAACCCACCCGGTAATTGCATATCTTTTATATCATGAAATAATGAAAGAATGATAAATTGTACATTACCACCATTGTACAGTAGCGGCCATTAGACATTAGTCTAATAATATAATGTTTCAAAATAAATAAAATAATATTCTTAAAATGACAGATTGCTCAATTGTGTTTATTTTTTCTTTATTATGACAGCAGCCCGTGAAGCCTTCTGCAATTTCTGACACACTTCACTCACCAAAATGCCTTTGACTGGCATTTCTGATAACTCTTCATTTAGTATGATTTTCCTTCAGATAGGAGCTACTGGTGGTCACAGATTAAACGTTTTTAAAGTTCAAAACCTGAAGGGAAAGTGTTTGTAACTCATCAATATCAACCGACTTTTCAAACAGTTAGAACAAGAGCTTGAAAACACCAGTTTGTCTCATAAATTCTCTAGTTGCTCTTTACTGCTTAATTACATTTTCAGCATTTCCTAAATGGTCCTAAACCCTTGTATAGGCCTTAATTTGTGTGGTGTTTTAAGTCCTAATAGCTGCAATGGTGGGATTGATGCTTCTATTATGTTATGGCTGAAAGAATAAAAGCATGATTATTTCCATAGCTTATCTTTTCTTGTCTGTTATGATTCCATTTTCACCACAGTGCAAGTCCTGGCAAAGACTTATACGTTAAGAAGCCTTATCAGAGCTTCCTTTCAGCCTTACTAGGCCTTTGTAGAAAATTCTCTCTCTGCACTTTCCTCTTCCACTCGCTCCATCTTCCTTTAGCCTGAATCTCTGGAACATTGATGATAATCGCTGGAAACCTTAGACATAACGCCAGCGCCATCACAATCTCCGGACATCCTGTTTTTTCCATTTTGACCATGTAAACGTCTCTCTCTCGCTGTCGTGTTGCTTTGCTTACAGAAGTTGTCAAGTTGTTATTTATCGCTTTTAGACGAGATACTTTAAAGTCCTCATTTGTTAACCTTCATTTGTCATAGACTCCCCAAGCTGATCCCAGGCAATTACTCATTGTTGAGGATGGGACGATGAGCAGTTCATAATCAAGCAGCTCAGAGTTAAGAAACTCTTTGTGATTGATAGCCTGTTGTCATTAATGGAAAAATAATAAAGGCGCAGCTTGCCACAGGGATGCCTGACAGCAATGAAATTGAGAAAAGATGAATAAATTACACATCTTCTCATTGAAACAGTCTATGGACCACATTACCTCTGCTCACTCATGTTAAGTGTTTCCTTTTTGTCCTTGGAAAAAGTTTCCTTTTCAAGTTTTTACCACCTGCGGTGAATCAGGCCTCAGAGACAATATTGTTTGACACACATTCAGATATTGTGTTTGGGTTCCTTAAATTGATTCTGTAAGCATGCGAGCGAAGCCAAAATCAAAGGAAATGCGAATGAGAGGTTTTGAAATGAAATTTGGGTTAAGGTTAATATGAGAAATCCACTGCCACACATACACATTGCAGCCACAAAATTACCTTCTTAATTTCTCATAATCACTCCTCAAAGGTGTTTTTTTTGGGGGGGAAGAAGGACATGAGCAAACAAACATGTCGAGATTTCTGCACCATGCTGCATTAACTGTCAGAGATGTTCTCAGGAGGAGGTGTGAGAGGAAACAGTTCATTTAGATCTGAGCGCACACTGAAACATAAAAGAGATATCACCTTGCATTCTTCAGATAGACAATCAGTGAGCACCAAACTGGTTCCCTGGAGGGCTGTAATGCATGAATGTCAAAACATGTCAGGCTGTGAATTTTGCCAAAATGGATCCCACATTACCTCAAAATGCTGGGCAGAAAATGTTCTTTTCTTTCAGTTGTTTTTCTGCGTGATGATACATGTTTGTACTTAATTCACCTATTACGGTCATTCTGTTGCCATCTCAGTTTGTACTCTGTAAATTCTGTCAGTTTGTAGTGGTTAAGGAGGTACTGCACACTTAGACATGTTTTTGGAGCTGCAAACTAAATGATATGACTGTGCTGTCATGAAACGCATCAGTGCTTGTGTTAATATTGACATTTCTTATCAAATGTATAAAAAACGGGTTGAAAATGGCTCAACATGCCATCTACTGTTTTAAATCAGCCCTGAACCTGCGAGGCCTATGCTGACATAGAGTCAACCAGTTGAGACTAATCTACATCATGAAATTTATATAAATAAAGACTCCTGAAAACTTCAACCCTTTTTTTTTTCACAAAATCACTGCTGTAGTTACTGCTCTTTGCTTAGGGTCGGATTCATAAACGGTACTTGATGCTGTCAGGAAAAGTCTGTCAAGGTCGTATACTCTAGGATGCATTTTCATTTTCATCACAGTTCATCACTGATGCGTCTCATCTTTCTCTAAGTGAAAAAAACAACTGCCACTACGTATAATGACTCTGCTGTGAAGTGGAGAAGCATAACAAAGCACTAATACATTTCAGAATTAGGTTTCGTTGTTCCCTGATAGATGTAGTGAATCCACTGTCCTACCAGAGGCCCAACTAATGAGCAGTTGAGGTTTCCGAAAGCCTAGAATTTCCACACAAAAAAAAGTCAACGGAAATGACCACGAGTTTACACGGAGTTCAGTATGTGGCTTTCATCGTCGCATGACAAACAACTGAGGCGCAGAAGGGGGTAAAGCCCCCCTTATTAGTAATGTGTATGTAGGAGGAAGTTCAGTGAGGAATAAAAAACCAGGATGAGAGCAAAGACTTTTGAAGGGATGGAGGTCGAAGGAAATCTGTTTCAATTATGTTGAGAAAGGTCAACTGTTGTGATGACAGATTATTAAACATGCAATGAGAGAGCACATTATTAATAATCCATACATCTGTATAGTGAACATTCATGAATACCAATTGTTGAAATAAGACCCAATTTATATGGCTTCATTTATATGGAACACATCCCCTCACGCTCAAGTTTTTTTCCTCCCCATGTTTTCTGTTTTTCCCTTGATGATTCCTATACTATGATACTGTGAAGCCCTTTGATTCTAATAGTCACAAGGAGATATACCAATTATTTTGACTTGACTTGACATGTAGGTCAGACATCTAGTCTCAAAAAAGTACTGTACTTAGTGCTGTGGAGTCATGTTGAAAGAGGTGAATGATGGGTAGAGATGAGTAGAGACTCTGAAAATCATTAGATGTGATTGTTGTATTTTAGGTTGCATACAGTATATATGAGCTGATTATTTGACTACTTTTTTCTCACCTTTGTTTTCATTGTTTTATCTTATTTCATTTCATTCTTTCTTTTTTGTGGACCTTCTCGCACGTTTACAAGTGCAGTTGTTTTCCTGTTGATTGCATGATGTGTCCTTTAAAAAGAGAGCTGACTTCTTATATATATATATATATATATATATATGATCTGGTGAAGGCTTCATGCTGATTTGCGTCAACTGTATTGTCGGTCCATTAGTAAATAAAATGAGTTCTTCTGCTTTTTTTTAGCACTGAATTTGAATTGCATTGTTGTTTATCTCGTAGTTGATTGCCATGCTGACTGTTGATTATCTTTCACCTGGTTCAGATGATATTTATTAGAGACAAAGAAAAAATTTATATTTCATTTAACTGTTTGAAGAATGATGAAGGCGAAGATGATGTTATTACAACAATACATGGTGTTCCACAAGGGTCAGTACTTGGTCCACTCCTGTTTTCTGTGCATGCTCCTCCTCCTCCTCCTCACTTTTCACCGTTATGCTGATGACACACAGCTGTATCTCTCTCTTCAAAACTGCCTTAATCCTTTGGAACCAAAACTACAACTTATCAGACAAAACTAAAAATATATGTTTCTTTCTTATTGTTATGCACAGTGCAATTTAGTATTGTACTTCCACAAAGTAGGACTTGTGAGAGACAACTTCCAATAGCATTGTTTGTTAGACCTCCCCTTCCTGGTAAAGGCCCACATCTTTCAAACTCACTAGCTAGGCTCACATTTACAGATTTCTCAATGGGTTATGTGATGTGAAGATATGTGATTTGTTTTTTGTTTTTTTACAATTAATTCAATCAATTAATCTATTCTGAAACATTTTAAAGCAGCCAGCTAAGTGAGCAATGCCCCAAAACAAAACTAATTAACAAAATTGGTCCCACAGCACAGCAGTAACATGACATAGAGGCCTAATTATCAGCTTATTGGAACGTGATTTCGACTGTCTGCTTCTCACATTTATCAGTTGCCTTTATCTCTTCTCTAGCTGTAACTAAGCAGAGCTTTGTGTGTGTTTTGTCTTGCAGTCATGCCAGTGATGAAAATTAGCTGTAATGTACATTTTAACATAAAAGCATGAAATCACATGTTCCTCCATGGGTTCAGAAATGTTATCCTTCATACTATTGGCTCATAAAACCATTTCAAAACCCATTCAATACTGTAAAAAATAATTTTCTTCAACCTTTTAACAAGGCTGTTTTTCTTTTCTTCTTCTCTTTCTATTGTGGTGGTGCAAGATTGGTAAAAACCCATCTAGATGGAAATGTTTATAGATGGATGTTTATTTCATCAAAACATGGAAAATAAATACAGTTTTGCTTGGAGGCTTCAACTGTAACTCAACTGGTAAACGATTAAAGACATCACTAGACAAAGCATCTTAAAAACACGAAAGGAGTGGGCATTTCAGCATAAACTAAGATGTTTTTTGTTTGTTTTGTGTTTTCACATGTGCAGTAAAAAGAAAATACAATCCTAGCTAGTGAATATGTGATGGCTGTCCTTGACAATGACGCTCATCTTGGATGGATGCTGATGTTGGTGAAAGGACACATAACAAAAACCGAGATCCGTCGCTATGGACGCAGGATGCCGTCATGGTGAGAAAAGCAAGTCTCTAGATGTTGTGTTTGTTTTTGTGAAAGCATTGCAGTGTTCTTTGCTTTACATCTCACTTTTCCAAAAGTCTGACATTTGAAGATTTTCAACCTGTAACTATGTAGCTTGGTTCACCAGTATAGGTTCTCCAAGGCAAACTGATCCTACCTGTGGCTGGGATAAATAAATCATCAGCACTTTCCGCCCTGTACAATGTTGCAACGGAGCAGGTTTTCTAATATGTGACATGTAAACAAGGTTTCAAATTTAACTTTCCCTCATCTGCTTTCACTATCAGTGTTCTGAAGATTGCATAGCAGGACAGACTGTTAGGGTGCCCAGTAACTAGGGGAACTGCCGCGTACTCGGCGAGTTGAGGCTTACTAGTTTAGGGGAGCAAAGTAGATGATACAGTTCTAGTTTATCTGGTTATGTTGATACCCTGTTCACAGTTGATCCACTACTTGTATTCCTGTGTGTGCGTCCAGAGAAATGTAAGTTTTGATGTTTACCTATCAGATACATCGTCATTGCACTGTTGAGAATTTGATGATTCTGTAATTGCAGTGTAAATGAATAGGTGGAAAATCATTTATTGCCGCGAACGGCACCAGAAGGTTCTGTTACATTCATGCTTACATTGACAGTTTCTTGCCGTTTGCAATTTATGTGTATATGTATCTTTCTGAATGGTTATTTAAGTTTCTAGCGAATGTCTAGGTTAATATTAGCGCACTGTAACTAGGATACAGTTTCATGTTAGTTTGTCAGCTTGTGTGTTGTAGCCAAGGTATAGGGTATTGAATTCTATTGTGTTTATTAGGGGTGAACTGTTATTAATGACTACCTTGTACTGTTTATCTTTCAGAACCACACACACACAATGTTTATATTGCATTAAAGTGCAGTAAATTGATCAACTGTCTCAAGAATCATTATTGACCACAAGTCCTGGGGGAACACAGGAGTGCATTCTAACAGATGCACTCTCCGCGATTATAACTGAGAGCAGCCGGACTGTAATTTTTGAGGCTCCGCAACAATCAGATTTAATTTTAAAACAAATAATAAGAATAAAATGTGACTCCGTCCAAGTGGCTTGACAATTCAGCTGAAAGTGATAATTAGATGCAGACTAAGCCTCTTGTGTGAGGCACATAGTTTGAAAGCATAATTAATATTCATGTAGTTAGCGTATAAGCTACAAATCCCTGTTGAGTAAGTGCGGCGTTCTTGTCACAACCAGCTGTTTATGTGGAGAAGCAAGTGGAAAAAGAGCCTCAGTCAGCATCTGCCTCTTCTTTCCAGTGTTTACAATACAAAGCTATTACTACTATTAACTATTATGAGCAGATAGGTATCTGTAAACGGAGTGAGAGTAGGTTAGAAATTGTCTCTCAGAATATTCCAGTTTTTGGCTAACGCAGCCAATCAGAATAAAGAAAAACAAAAGGAACATTAGCGTTCTCTGTTCAAATCTACATCATGTTTCGTGTGAAAATTACTTGAATTCTGTCCTGAGATGAAAATAATGAATAGTGGCTGAAATACAGGATTCCTGGTCTTAAAAGTTTTAGGAGACAATAAGTGCAGATAAATTAAGATTTTCTAACAGTTTGCCTGTATAGGTGAGTTACTAAACTGGCCTGAAAAAAAGAGAGAATTCTCCATTAAGAACCTATTATTAATTAAAAGTTACATACTTGAATGAAATTTGGTTTAAAACTAGTTTTGTTTCATTCAAACTTGTTTCTGTTTCCTAACTGAGTTAATGGAAGAGCCTGAGGTAGCATTGGTATAATAATTGCATTTATGATGACTAATTGCATGAATAATTCATTGTTGAGTTTTTTTAAAAAATGCTTGAGAGAAATTGCTCCTACGAAGAGCAAAATAAAGAAATGTGTCCTTGAAGAAGTTTTCAGTTATTATGTAACAGTGCTCAATGAGTGGTGGGTGACATGAAGTTTTAATCTTAGCTCAGCAAACGTTTCAAGTAATGTATGGTACTATATGTGAATAAGATGTGGAAAAGGCAAAGTAAAGAGCCCCCTGTTCTCAGGTCCAGTATTGCTCCATGATGTATGTTTCCTTCAGAAAGGTTTTTAATGTAATTATAGCCGTGTTTCCTCAGATATTCAGCATGTTGTTCTATGTAGTATCAGTCCAAGTACTTAAGCACTAGCATCTACATTTATTAACCAATAATGGCTCATGCAGCCACTTCAACCCCTGAACCTAACATTTACTTTGCTTGAATTTGAAGCAGTGGATGCCAGATTTCTGTTGACATGTCATGACACACTGTGGGCACTCCAATAAAAAACTACACACTAACTGCCATTTAACTGTGTTTTTAAAGAAAATGTAAGACCTTCACTTTCCAGGGTCTGAGCTACTCCGAAATTAATTGTCCAAGGCCACAAAACCTTTTTCGAAAAATGGAAGGTAACACAGGAATCACTCTAATATTTATTGATTTTTGATTAGTATTAATGCGAATCAATGATACAACATAGTAATATATGGTTCAAACTACCATAGTACTTTCTACCTACAAAAACAAAACACATTTTTGAGTGTGTTTTGTTATTGTAGTACTTTAAGTATTGTACTTTGTCCAACCTCAGTTTCTAAAAATCCATTCAGTTTTCATGTCTACCCTATACTTTGTGGAATTTAAATAGTTTAAATAGTTTTATTTTCTATTGCTATCTTCTCTTCAATTTTGAAATAATCCAACCAAAAATTATGGTTTTCAGAAAGCAATTCTTTCAACAGATTATATCTAAAAGTCCCCCTTTCCCCTGGATCACAGGCTTTTTTTCAAGCTTTCAATAACACTTTCCCCCCTTCTGTACTATCAGATCAACAGACCAAAACCAGCACCCAGAGTAATTTTACTTCTATAAAGTATTGGCCCTATACATTTTTTGTCACACTGTACTTTTCATTTTCTCACTTTTACAGAGCTTGTGATATTGCAGGATAGCATCTTGAAAGCCTACAGGTTGTGAAATTTAAATCATGTCAGTACAACCTGATCCTGCAAGTCCAAGTGGCCTTGCAGCTCAACGGGCAGTGCATTTTAAAGCCAAGAGGCTCATGGCACACAGCTGAGGCTGGAAGCTAGTCAGCTAGCTGCAAGCCTCACATGCCAAAGGCACCAGAAAAAGCCATTCACTATACCACTGCAAGGCTCAATGGCAAGGAACAATAGCTGGAAAGCATCCTTAGACTCTCTCTTGCCCTTTTCTTTCAGGAGAATGTGTATAAGGAAGACCTGCACGGCTGCCAAAGTACTACTGGCCTCTTTTCACTACCAGCTTCTGCAGAATCTGATTAAGAAGGATGTCCATGGCTTCTGCAACGGCCGCTGGGAGCCCTCCTTCCAGAAGCACCTGTGCCTACAAACTGAAACCAAAATCCCCTCCAGTTTGGCTGACGCAAGGGAGCATGTAGCCTTGCTTGGAGATGAGCCTGGACACACACGCACACACACACACACACACACAATCACACTAACCACATTCCCCTCTTTCACCCCCTTTATATTGGTCCACCATTTAAGTGCCCTATTATTAAAACGTACCAAAACTAACCTTTACTCTACATTAAGGTTGCAAGTTAGAAGAAAACATATATATCTATACTGTATATACACAGTATAAACAATAGTAGGTAATGTGATACATGTGTTAGAACAGTAGAGTGTAAATCACATCTAGCACAATCCTAAGACATACTAACAAAGCCTTTTTCAGCATCATAGCCCACCATGTATAATAGGTTTGCATAATTGATTAACTTACCCTTACATTTCACCTTGACTTTGTGAGTCTAGAGAAAGATCTCATTACTCATGACTCCCTACCTTAGGGTTTATGCTAATAGATGTACTGTACATGTAAACTGTTAACCATTTTGCCTTTACTGCTTTGCCGCAGTCACAATTTAAATATAAAGAATATAGTATAATATATTAAAGGAATAACCAATAAAAATGAACTCTCTGTGTTATGCATCACATGTTGGTGGCAAAAATCCACACCGCAAAACATAAATATATGAATAACAGAAACTCTGGTTCCAGTGGATTTCACTTCTTAGACATCAGTCTAACTGAATCTGTCAGCAACACTAAATCGAGCTAAACTTTTAAATGGAAAGTTTTGAATATAAAGACAAAATCAGGAATGAGCTGGGGCACATGAGGTCACCCAGCACAAAAACAAACATTCAATAGTGACCATGCCCGGTATATTGTACAGCATATAGATACTGAGCAAGTAAGATATACTTTAAATGGATTCTTCAAAAACATAACTGACTTCTGTGAATCTCCACTCAGCTATGAAATTAAGAGTAATCCGTCTAATGATGCAGTGTTGTTTCCTAATATAGATTATGAATACAGTATATAGCCTAGCACAGTGTCCTATCTTGTCTATTAGCCTTAATGCATCAACATCAACTGTAGCTTTAGAAAACTCAGCTCAATTTACCTGAACGAACAGTAGGCCTTTGTTTTGCAAGCTAGTTAATTAGCCATCAGGCTGTTGTCACTGGCAACCAATACTGCTAGCATCAACTGCGCATGCTAGCTTGTGTGCTAATCAGATGACACAGTAATGATTAGAGTAGCTTTTAGCTAACAAATGGACCTGAATGAACACGTCAGCCCAAAATATTTCCTTGTCAAAAATAGTAAATACATTAAAAAATGTGAAGAAGGAAATGGCCAAGAGCTGAAGATATATATGTATGTATACTGTATATTTGCCTTTGTCTCTGACAACCGAAGCACGAGTTCAGAGGTAGAAAATCAGAGGTGACAAAGACTAATGCAGAGGTCTTTAATATATCAAAATCAAATACACCCCAGGTGTTTTTTTCCCACACTTGCAGGCAGACATAGAAATTGGAAACACACAGGGCTTGAATACCAAATCGTGCTCCATACATTTCATAAATGGCCTTGAAAATCCTGAGGACAAATTGACAATTACATGTGATTTTTTTCCCCAACATCCACTGCTGACAAATAATGACACTAGCCATTACATAATCTCACTTTGTGCAGTAGGTTCAGTCGTACCTAGCAGCTCCTTTGCTATTATGGGCACTCAGAAAAGAGCAAAGAAGGAGAGGAGGCAGCAATCATGTCCATCAATATATATATATATATATATATATATAAAACCATATTTTCTCATCTAAAATTTGAATATTATATATCTATTTGCTGTGATGAATACTGTATATTCAACAGAAATGCTGGGTGTTTTTTCATATTAAAGCCCCTGAAAATGCGATTTGACATCTTCGAATCTGTCTCTATTATATTAAATATCCATGACTATGCTACAATTAGAGTTAAAGTTTGGAAAACAACATCCTAAGTTACTATTTATTAGGAGGTCAACTGTCAAAAACTCACATTTTGATTCAAATGTTGCTAAACTCTGATTGGTGCGTGGAAATATGTGACATTATGTTTCACCAACTGAGCCCAGCCCACTTCAAACCAGTGAGAAGAGCACAGACAAAACAAAAAATACTGAAATCTCTCCTGTGAAACAACCAAAACTGATGTAACTTTGTGTTCGTGTTGGACCTCTTTGCTTATAGTAAGAAGTTGATCAAGAAAATAGGTTTTCAGGGCCTTTAAGACTTCAAAAAAGACTACAGTATTCTGGGGAAATGTGAGAAACAACCATGCACAAACTGACAGATGCAGCAAGTAAAGAGAAGTAACACAGAAAAACAGTTAACTCATATAGTTTTAGCCACGTGGAATTTAGTCCTAACAGTCACAGTTGGACCAATTTCATGCTCCTGTGATCGAACAAAGCACTTAAATGGTGTAGCATCTGTGAAAAAGTCCAATGAGATGTCCATTATCAGGAATCCAAAGCAATCCTGTCCCTACCTGTATCTTCAGCCACACATACGTATGCTCTAATGTACAATGTAATAACGCCATGGAGAAAGGGCAAGGCACACAGAAGAACAGTAGCGCTGCATGAAAACAAATTAACTGTCATGTACTTATGTTAATTAATTATCAAAAGGGTACGTGCAGCACACAGCACAATCAGCCTGTCTCAGTCCCACAATGCTCCTGACCGTGTAGTGGCCAGGAGAGTCCTGCTACTTTGTGGTGAAAAGGTCATCCTGCCTCAGTCTCTGTGGGGGCCGGTGGCGGTCACACCGAAATGCAAATGTCCCTTTGTGATGTGACAATTAAACTGACTGCTGTTAACAAGGTAAGTACATCAGATGTGTGTGCATCTGTTCAGAGGGACCTTTTTTCTTCTTCCCTCTGCTTCCTCCTTTTTTTGTGTGTGTGTTTCAGTTGGGATAGGGCTGTTGCACTGTCGAGCTTCCCTTTCAAAGCCAATTATTTTGTTCATCAGGATGTAACGATGTGAGCTATTTTTTCCAGCTCCTTGTCACCGACTGAGCACAATTAATTCAATGCAGAGGCCAACATTTTTCTCAAGACACCGCTTTCTCTCAACTTAATTGGAAGCATAAATGCTTTTTAAGATGGCACTGTGATGCGCTGACAGTAAATTGGTAAACTTTAAGTTTCCGTGTGTGTCTACATGTCTGTCTGGCTAACTATTTGACTGTCTGTGTGTGTCTGAACCTTTGACCTGTCAATTCATACTTTTGTTTACCTCTCTTGACAAGACATCAAAATGAGTATTACTTGGAGGGGAAGGAAAACACAGTGTGAGTGAATACAGAACGCCTGTAATTGGGTCTTATTTCACAGCCAGACAACACAGAGGAGAGCGTCTTGGTTTGCATGAGAATTACAACTGTTGACTGTTATTTTGTTCAGAAACGACTTTGACTATTCAACTCCAGTACATATATAGCATGCAAGCAAGCAGACAAACAACCAAATACAGTCCACAGGGGCATAGGTAAAAATAAATCTGGGCCTCTCAAAAAGAATATTAATCTGGGTTTGGGATGTCTCTGGCCTTCTTAGCGTCTCAACAACCATCATTTAACTCCAGTAGTGAAGCAGTGACAATTCCTTATTTATTCCACACATCCCTCTTCCTTGTCAAAACCTGCCACCTACATTTCCCACAATGCAACTCGACCGCACACAGTTCGGTGGGAGATTCGGGTGTGATACGGCAAGCAGAGATGAGGAGTTCTAACTCCACACCCCCCAGATGTTTTTCATCTTCAAACCTGTAGTCTTCAGACCTAACCAACTTTGCTTCATGTAAAATCACTGTTCCCTGTGGAACTTTTTTCACATGTGCAGTAGTGCTCCCCAAGACCTGTAGACTTTGATCTGTAAAATCGGCGGAGCTCCGCTTTAAGGAGAAAATCTAAAACAGATAAGAGAAAACACTTGAAAACACTGAATATTGAAGCTATGTTTTGACAATATGTTTTAGTCATTACAAACATGTCTAATATTAAACTCAGAATTCCCTCTTACGGATATCAGGCCGGAGTATCCTTTGGGCAAAGTAATTTAGACAGTCGGTATATTAAAAGTATTAAGCTGAAAATAGACAGAAGTGACCTTCTGAATGTCAGGTTCAATGTAACATAAAAATGATCTTGCACTTACTTTGTATAATATAAATCTTGAACTGAAAATGTATCCCCTGAGATTTTTACTAATCAGCATGATATAATATTACCACTGACAAGTTCCACATAAAAGGCTTTACTCTATTTACCTGACTTGAGGAAAAGATTATGGATCATGACTTAAGAGCTTATGTTTCGTATCTCCAAATACTGATACACCTATCTCAATTTGTGACTTTGATGACACTGTTCCCTGATGTACAAATGAAAGTCAAAAAGACTGTTAATCTAATATAAACTGGTTCTAACATCTGCTTTATTGTGTAGATCCTGTTTAAATGTGTATATATAAAGCTATAAATGTACAGAAATATGCAGCACAAATTAAATAAACAGACCACAGTATCTTGTTACAATAAGAGCGTCCTTTTGTTATAATGAGATGCTTTTTTCACGAGACTATAAGCACTGGTTCTCAGCTGAAGGTTAGACAGAGGAACAACGATAGTGGAACATGCTGTCCCATAAAGAATAATGCCGCTCTCAAATTTCACTTTGCTTCTCTTTCAGATAGACAAAGTCCTTTGTAGTATCCGCACACTAATGAAAATCCCATTGAATATTATATTGCTTAGCGAGGGCACAATCCTATTGTGCGTTAGCTCTGAAAGGGCTAGTGACTGTTCTGACTAGTTCATTAGTGGCCTCTTCCTGTTTTGTCTTGTATTGCATTTTAACCTGATGGTTAACACAGCAGCTCAAAGTATAGTCGAAGTTGCCAATCTTCTTGCTGTTTGTCTTGATTGTTGTCAGCCATTTTCTTATAATTACTGTGATATACTGATGATGTTATAATATTACACATAGTAGCTTTAGAGTTATAATCCTTAAGATTTCACTCCTTGAGCAGCTACTCAGAGATACAACAGATGAGCAACTTGTGAATATGTTTATAGTGCAGCCAAACAAACTCTCATTGCTTTAATAAAGAAGTCAAGTCAATAATGCCATGAACAACTGCCGATTTGATTTCATGCAGCACACTGCAAGTAATTTTCCACACAACAGCAGGGCACATTGGAGTTTACGTTCCTTCTCCTTCTTGTTCCATAACACCCTGTAATACTTAAAACTGATCTATTGCCAAACAAGGCTGAAAATATCCATGTCTCGTTTTGTAGATGCATTTCTGATGGACGATTGCTGTCAGCACTAACCTCAATTAGAAATACATGGCATTCCCTGTGACTTCTTCACAATAAAAGCCACCCCGTGTTTCGCCAACTGAACGCTTTTAATCTGAAGCAGTCGCAGCAGGAAATGTTGGGTTTGCATTAGCAGTAATTTAATACAGCTCTGACACAGTGTTAAGAGAGGGGACAGTAAAAACATCAGACAGATATCATTGAGATAAATTAAAAACAGTAAAATTCTGGATTACATGCATGCATTGTTTCCTGTGAATCCCCTGTGTATGTGAAGGCAATTTGAATCCTGTGTGGGAATGGTGGGCTCCGCTAGTAACAATGAAAACTACTATAGAGAGGTAATTATTGAACATAAATACCAAAATCAACCATTTGTCTCCTAATTGACTAAAGTAAACCTTCTACAGTAGGTCTTAAAACCTAAACTGTTAGTCTTAGATGGTACCAGAGGCTAATGGTTTTCAGTATACATATCTGCAAGACCTTTCAGAGTCAAACATGAGGATTCTCTGCAGGATGACTGCTATTCATGTCAGTAAGCCTGTCTTGTGCCCAACAGGCTGCTGTGGGTCAGTCAGCTTGGATAGAGTGCAGCCATTGACGGGGACAAAGGGAAGAATGAAAGTGAAGGTGCCGCATAAACACATGGGAGATCCATTCAATTGAGTCTGACACCTAAAATGCATCGGTTGACATTTTTCCAACTGACCCTGCCCACACAAGCACATTTCCAACCTTTAAAATATGCATAACGGTGAAAAAAGCCTCCCCTGCGATGCTTTTACTAAACCTGTATTCCGATGTTGATATTAGCAAACAAAGGCAATGCAAAAAGGCTTTCAAGTATATTTTCATTTTGAATTATTTGATATAATCCTTCCACCTCAAGCTCTAGATTTGTAAATGTAACCCATTTATTGTAATGAGCATTAAATCCCCTTACAGTTATGTGTGCACACTCCATTTATTTTTGATTAAAATATCCCGCACGATTTCTGAAGACTCCTTGACAAAATGGTAATTAAAGAACAAATCCTCTCATTGCTTTAATAAAAGAAATTAATTCAGTCCATAGTTTTTTTTGTATTGCCACAGGATCCCATGCGCTTCCGTCACACATTGAAGAGGGCCTCAGCTGCGTGGGGGATGAGCATCCAATGACTGTATAGAAAGTTCATCCAATTTAACATAAAATACCACACACAAAGCAGAAAAGGGGAATTATGTGATATAGTCCTCTTAAAATGATTATATCCCTTTACAGTGGGAATTTTCTAATGTATTATTGAGATGGGTCATGGACATTGGTCCTTCATAAAACACCTTAGTATCACAAGAGGTAGCTGTATAACTGAATCTGAATGAAAACATTATTTTATAGTGTTTTTTTTGCTTTCTTTTCTATGTTGCTGCATGTTGCACTTGATTCCAGCCAATAAATAATGTACTAACAAATATTGATTAATGCACGAGAGGAAACACTTTGGATGTGTGGAAAGGCCCAAAAGCCCACATGTTTTGGGCTCTGCCTCTGATTGGCTCTTTATAGCCAAAGGCAATGAGTGCATAGTGCTATACTAATGGGGAATAGGCAATGAATTTTGATTCAGTTTAGCTTCATACCTTATTTAACTTGTAAAGCTTCCAGTGGCAAATACACTGAGATCCGGGTTAGTACAGTGTTTTTGTTGTGTCTTTGGCCGTGCAGGGGCTGCTGAGTGTATACAACGAGTCCCACCATGTCAAAAGGTTGATATGATTGATATTTCAGATATTCATAAAGGGCATTCCTTAACCTTGCCAGTCTCTTTCTGATGCACCAGCATGGCCGATAAACAGCACAGACCTGAAGCCTGAGTGTGCATTGCAGTAAACATAACAGCATCTCCCATGTTTATGGTCACATATGTATGAATCATGTCAAGTGAGATATAAATTCTTTATTTACCTGTATATCTTCTGCAGAATCCATTAAAAGTCATGCAGCATTAAACTGGAAGAAAGCTTGATTTTAAGCCAAATGACTGGTTGTCAATAAGAATGTCATGCATCAGTCATAGAGTGTGTTGTTGGATTACAAGGAATTATGCTGGCTGTGGTTATTATCTTTGTCACCTCTGCTCTGCCCACGTGTTGGCGCCTATCTCTGTCTTTACTATCCAAGTGTTAAGTTAGACCTCTGCAGCTTTCTGAATCACCTCATTGACAGTGAGTTAGGTCATGAACACCCCCAGGCATCGATAATTACGGTCTGACAAGCCCTGGACAGCAACACGCTGACCGTCAAGTTTAGTTTATAGGCGCAAAAACCAATGTGCTATGACACTGTTGACATATGACACCAAATGCGCTAGAAAAAACAGCTAAATGAAAGCAGAGGTAAACACACTCTGTGATAAGGTGCTAGAATTTGCTTCAGGGAAAGTTTGATCACTGTTCTTGGACACCCAATGTATCCTTTAGAGATTGTAAAGCATTTTACATCATGTCTGGACCAAAGGCCTGGATGCGATCTGAAAAGTAAATTAAATTAGACAGTGCTTAAGGTGGAAACAGTGCACCAACCACGGTTATGATGAATGAATGGTGACAGTTGTCTCCAGCGCTGCATGTTACATGAATTTTGTCTGACAACTGCAGTCAGATGCTAATGCATCAATAACACATTATTACTTTCCTGTCTGGCACAATCAGCAATAACCTACATTTCTCAGGTGTATTTATTTATCAAATGAGAGAGAGAGAGAGAGAGAGAGGGTGGGTTTTTGCAGGTAGTCATGTATGTGCTGTGAATTCAAAATGCCTTTAAAACCTACCACAAGAGTCACCTCTGGGTTCTGGGCCATAAATGAATAATGCAGTGTCGCTGTATCTATAGCCCTTTTTAAACAGAGATCCTGCAATACTGCCGTAAAGAAAACCTGTCATTACGCCGGCATATTGCTGCCCCAGTGTGTGATTTTAAATAGCATTTTTCCAAAGATTTAATAGTTATGATGTTGTTTTCTGGATTGTTCACAAAGCTGTTTAACCATCAGCCGTGAGCATCTCCCCCATTCTCGTTCTGCAGTGCATCAAGGGAAGATAGTATCCATCACCAGCCTATTAAAAATCAAACATTTGTAGTATGCATTCTGACTTTTTTGCATATACTTGATTCAAAGTACTACAGTCTCAAAACCTGTGAGTAGTAGGCGATGTAATTGGGACACCGGTATTGATACCATTGTTAGTTCTAAATTGGACTACACCCCATTAGTTTCAGCACCATGGACAGGGCTGGGCTGGTTATGATACTGTTGCTTGTTTGTCATATTCGCCAAATTTCAGCACCATGGACAGGGGCTGTCGTGGCATTATGGGTATGATACTGTTGTTTGTTTGTCCTGAATGTGCTACACTTCCTCACTTTCAGCACCATGGACAGAGCAGCGTGCTATCCCTGAGAATGATGCACTTATGTTTTTCTTAAATGTGCTACACGTACATACGTTGACCACCCCCACTGTAATAACCCACACGCCTCTCCCTTCATTTCTCATAAGAGGACAGACACATGCAGTGCATAACAGCCCATGCTTCTACTGAATGGAGTGAAAGCATGTCTGAATGCCGCCGTGGCGCTGACACCGAGTGAGCTCTGCATCTTTAAAACAGAAAAAAAAAAGCCAGGGGAAAACACACAACCAGCTCAGTCATAACTGTGGGATGATAAGGACTACCTCTTTTTACTTTTGGAGAGAGCCAAGCCGTTAGGAGAGCATTCAGCATCAGCTGTTCAACACTGGTCTCTCATTGCTGGAAGTCGGGGCTGAATCAGTCACATGACAGAACTGGAGGCAGAGATCTAGAGAAAAGGCACAGCATTTCGGCTTGCACCGCCATACTGTATTTTGAGCCATATCACATTTTTATTGCAACATTTTACTCCCGCTCGGTGAGTACATTTCCAATGGCTTTTTTGTAAGCATTTTTTGTCTTTTTAATTGCCCCCTTTTTTATTTTTCCTCCTTTTGCTGGTGTTTGAATTTGAGCATTGACATGGTGGTTTTGAGCGTTTTTCACATCCAGGCTTCAAGTTTTTAGCATGCAGTTATTCTGATCGAGAGTACCAAGAGGGTAAACGGGTGCGATATCGGTCTTGAGAAAGCCTTTACTTGCTTGCAGTTTTGTTTCGAGGGTCGAAACCAAGCAGCTTTTGTCAGTATTGAGATTTTTCAAACATTTATTGGTGGTTTTGAAACATTTTTATTTTTTTGTTTCTGTCGACTTTTGCTGTTGCTATGCTTTGGTTTGCATTTTGCAGTGTTGTTTGTTGCCTTCGAGTTTTGTGATTTTGATGTCTCGGTGAATCTCACCGATCAAACCCTTTGCTTTTACTTTGTTCCTCTTTTCTTTATAAAAAGGAGTCATTTTTAAAGCCCGATGACGTTTTAACGTGCTACTTTTCTTGCAGCTGAGCTCACAGGTTTGTTGTTTTTGTGTTTCTCTCTTTTTTCGATTTCATTATACTTTTGCTGGTGGCAGTGTCAAGTATTTTTGGATGTTATCATTTTTTGACTAGATGATGCTGGGTGGACGAGGGGAGTTTTGATTCTTGGGGCAGTTCAATGCGTTTTTGTTTTCTGTATCAACGAGGATGAACAGACATTTTCCCTTTTGCAGGTATATAATATGAGTGGATAATTGACACGTTTCTGTATTTACAATAAAGAATAAGGTGACAGAAATATGCACCTGTGGCTGACGTGTTATTTTGTAAGGCTGGCCAAATTGCTCATTAGTGAAGGCATTCTTTATCAATGTTATCTGAAGGTTACCTGATCTGATCGATCTGACCGTAATGCTTCATAAAAACCCAAGTGACGCGATCAACAATTCAAGAACAAGGATTGGAAATCACACGCAGGTCGTTTGATCACAGTGTTTTCTTTGTTTTTGAGTTCAACAATCTTCACGCCGTCGCAGCTGAGGAATAAATGTAAGTAGCTGCATTCAGGTCCCTCGGAAGGATGCACTGTAACGACTGTAATGATCTCCCACAGATAAACTCAATCAAAAATCGACTTGAAGGGGCAGAAATAACAATTTTCTTTGCTGCAGCAGGCGTTTCTTTAAACTGCAGGAGGCTATGCTACCAATTTGGGGAAATAATTAGGATAACCACAGTTTGCACTACAGTATGTCATGGGGAAAGTATAGCGCTACACTTAAGTGCCCTCCTTATTGCTGGACAAACTCAAATCGGCTTTTGTAGGCCTAGATTCATAAATACTCTTGGATTTGTCACATCTGATTTTGCAAGTAATGAATAGAGCCACTGACAGGACTAAAAGAGGAATTAATCCCTCAAGAAGCAGGTTTAACTTCAGATTACTGGTGTGCTGCAGGAAATGCAAACATGAGTAAATACATGTCATGTAGCCTCAGAAGAGAGCATGGCTTGCAACTAGTTGCTGGAATTATTTGTCTGTGTTTTGTAGGCTGTAGTACTGCTGTGTGTATTTTCTGTGAGTAGATTTTGAGCCACTGTATCATCGCTGTGTGTGCATGAATCTTCCTCAAGTTCAGTCTTTTTTTGAGATGTGTGCAAAGTCAAAAAGTGCTGCTACTCAACAGAAATCCACAAACCTGATGTGACTTTTTCTGGACTGTTCCTGGTCTAATCTAAACAGCTTCTCTGTGAGTGCTGGCTTTAGCATTGGCTTTCTATTGTAAGAAAGGAGTTCAGCTTGTGCATCGGATCCCACCAATTTGCTTCATTTTGATCCATATGTACTCAGTTTAACAGGAACACAGGTTTTGTCAGTGTAATTTTGTAGGCCTATAAAATATATGAGAGTGGCCCATTAAGTCTGAGTATAGACCGTTAAGTCCCAGTGTCATTAAAAAAGCTGACATGGTAGATGAGAATCAGTACAATTTAATGTGGTGAAATGGAATATTGATAAATAATGAATGCAGAACTAGGTAGGAAAATTTACAAATTTACAATTAAGATAATAAATTGTATCATGTATTGAAAGGATGTTATCATGTATTGATTTGCCTGTAAACCAGATGTAAATAAAGAGCCACAGGGAGGATTGAATGGTTTTTAAGTTGTGTGATAATTTAGAAACAGCATGTATGGTCCAATCAGGGAGACATCTCTTATAGTCTTTGCATTCAGTGTCTGGTTGTATCACAGGCCCCTTAGAGACAGAGCTGTCAGTAAGCAAGTTCAAGGTGTGAATTTACCAGCCAGTCAATTATTGAGAGGAGGGGTTTAACAGTTCTTTACAATAGTTTGATTCTGCTGCACTGATTCAATGCAGTCTCATATCTTGCCTATGATTAGATTTGATTAAATCTGATTCTTCAAAAAAGAAAGCTTTAAAAATCTAAAAAGCTGCTAAACT
This sequence comes from Maccullochella peelii, assembly GCA_002120245.1. NCBI lineage: Eukaryota > Metazoa > Chordata > Actinopteri > Centrarchiformes > Percichthyidae > Maccullochella > Maccullochella peelii. Next base: position 122,212 of record LKNJ01000170.1, on the reverse strand, counting down.
GATTCAGTCATCAATAATTATACACATTTAAGTCAAATTCACACTAAGTCACTAGTTGAAAGAATGACTTTCATTTTCAGAGCCTTTCTGAGTCTCGTGTCGAGATGATGTTTTCAACAACTTCTTCAAGGCAACACACTTTCCTCCTGTTTATCTCTGCAGAATGGAGCACAAACATTTGCTAAATTCAAATGAGGCTTTTACAAAACATGTTTGGCTGTGTAAATAGTAGCCTGTTGGAAACTCCTTCAATGGCTTTCCGTCAGTTCAAATAGATTTTGATTGACCCAAACATTTCAAGCCTTGCCTTTCAAACCTCGAATCGCAGCATCACGACACATCGACATTTCTTCACGCCCGTAGCTGTGAGGTGTTTCTGCCACGCCGCCTCAGTATGAGCTCCTGGACATCTCTCCTGCTAAGCATTATGATAGCTTCTATTACATCCTGCGGTGTTGTGTCTCCCCTCCAGGCAGGTTTCCTGTTATCTAGGCCAAGCCAGACCTGCACAGGAGACTTACGGAGAAATATGATAGCTCATGAATGGATATACTTCTGCTACCATGAATAAAACATCACGCAAGAGCAACTTGTATAAGCATGTGCTTAACTATTGAATGTATGTGTGTCTGCATGCATGCTTGTTGGTTTGAATGGTTGTGGAACTGAAACAGCAGTTTAGGTTTCAGCATGACAGAGTTGGACAAATGGAAACATAATTAATATGCTGTGTATTGCATCTTTTATACACATGTTGTGTAGCTATGATGGGATGTTGGATTCAGTGGCACATGGTATGAACACCAAATAGATAAATGATACAAGCAGCTGCATCTTCTGTTATATTTTTAACAAGCCCTGCATTAGCCCAGCTTGTTTAGCCTCAGTGTTAGGACACATACGCTGCATACTTTTAAAATCAAAATGTCAACTATTAAGGCTGAAGAATATGTAGAAAAGAACCTAACTTAAAGATGACTGTAATAACAGATAATCAATGTTCCTGAGCAAATTCAGACTTTATTTGTTTTGACTATAAGATGTTGGAAGAGAGTCTGAAAGAAGTTCTAAGTTATATAAGAAGCAGCAGTGGAGCTTTAGTGGGTTTATTGGCCCCCTTGTTCCACAAATGCACCCAAGTAGTAAAAAGTTTCATTGTAAACGCCCCCTTTATGACCTAACACTAACTGAATGTGTGGTACCTGCAAAATTAATCTAAAGTTCACACTCATACATACTTCAGTCTCTATAGTGTTTTTAATCTGAGCCCACTGATTTCCTGAATCCATCATTCATATATAACTCATATCTAAAGGAGCAGGTGTGGTTTCAGAAGTGGGTTTTTTTTGGTTCTTCAACCAAACAAAAAGAAAGAACTAAGATAAACTGAATGCTATGTTCTGCATTTATGTACATTTATATCAATCTAGAAAACAAATCATGATGAAATTGATTATTGTGGAACAAAATAAATAAATGAATACATTTTATTTAAATATCTGCATTATTAATGCACTATATCTATTAAAATTCACATTTAGCTTTCTTGACTGAGACCTGATACTTAAGCCTACTGATCTTTACATCAAAGAGCACTGTCTTTAATAGAAGACTATTAATTATAAATAAAAACATAGATTAAATGTTAGATTTTTTTTTTTTTACATTCAGATGAGGTGGAAGTACTTTTTTCAGCTCCAACAACCTCCACCAAAAACAAAGGGCAGCCTTTACGTAGCCGGAGAGGCAAAATCCGGGGCAAAATAGTTAGAAAATGACTCGTTGCTGCTCCTAAAGCTTTATTTCTGTAAGCGAACGGTATTAACTCAAGGTGACTCAAATATCAACATTTTTATCAAGTCAGAGCTTCTTTCATGTGGATTGTGGCAGCTGGACACCCTTGTCCGTATCTGCGTGACCTGGAGTATCAAACTAAAACTGGCATGCACGTCATGTTTTACTCTCTCAATGAGGCATTCTCTTCCTGCTCCCCCCCTTTTAACAGATAAACAGCTTACCTTTGGCATGAGTCATTCTACTGAAATGAGTGTTAAGTACTGTACTGTCCTTTTCTGAGCTGCGAATTTGACAAGTGAGGGGATCTCACACTTCATATTCTGGGCAATTAAACCCATATCTGAAGGATAGGGTCAGGCTGAATGACTTTCCAGTGTCGATTATGGGAACCATTTGAGTTATAGTGCGTCACTTAAATGAGCCATCTGCACTGACATGCTGAGACCTGATTGTACTTCTAGAATTTCAGATGAAAGCAAAATTTCGTTTTAGTTATATTTCATTAACATTTGGTCTCGAGTGCGTTGCCCTTCATAGCATGATAAGATGCTAATGAAGACATTCAGAGAAGTTAGAAAGCTGTTGCTTTACACAGTAAATGGATATTCTTTCATTTGACCTTTGATTAGAATATATAAAACAAGATGCAGAGTGAGAGCTGGTGTGTGTGCATATGTGTAAAAGGAGTTGCAGTGTAAATGCAGTTTAAAAATGGCCAATTAAGCCGTAATCACTTCTATTTTTACAAGAGTTCACAAATTCACAGAGGAATTACTTTTTCTTTTTCTATTTTAGAAGGAAATAAGGTTCATGCAGTATGATAAGGAGTATAAACTAAACTCACACAGAAAGATAAACCATGGAACATTACAGTGAAATTCTTTACGAAAGGAAGGAAGTAGAGTTTATGCACTTTTACTACTTTGTCAGCTCAGTGTGCAGATATCGATCCAGCCAGCCTGATAGCTTCCAGGCCACATCTGTTTCAGGTCGAGTCAACACAGTCAATACCATTTTCTAATCATACTGTTCATCAAATTACATTCAGCAGCATCAAAACATTCAGAATTCGTTTACGTGTAGATTCAGCATCGCCGCCCCCTGATACAAGCGTGTATTGCCTTTCTTCTTAGACAGGAATAAATCAAAATTCACATCATGGCATTTTCTGCAGCAGCATCCCCCAGCCCCCGCCCCAAACCTCCCTGTTATTAAACTGTAATTTTAGAAAATGGTAGGTCTCATTGTTTGTACACAAGCTTGTTTCATCACACTTAACTTTTTGGCGTATTAATACGTGTTTTTCATATCTGTCTGTGGTGCATAATCATTAAAGTTTAACCCTCAGCCAGTAAGACGACTGCACTAAAGATGAGTCGCCAGTTTTCTGCTCGGGCCTGTCTTTTCTGAAAATAATAGAAAGTTTCCGCTCGGGTATATATAGAATTATGGAAATGTGGCTGAAATGTTTTGGCAGAATGCAACACTGTTGCTCCAGAAAACATTATGAATATAATACATACATATACCCAAACTCACACACACACATATATATATAAAAATGATTAGACAGGGAGCAGGAGAATGAAACAGAGGCAAATCAAGCTTTTGCAGATTGAATAGTAGGACTTTTCTTTCTTTTCTGACTTGTGTGTATTTGATTTTAATCCTAGTGATAAAACAAAATCATCATAGTTGCCTGACACCTGGCAGCATCAGATTAGTTTGTTTCTTGCATATAGTACAAGCCATTCAATATTAAGCAGAATAGTAGAAACGTGCGAAATGCCACATGAAAAGGCAAGCTGATCATTTGTTTACAGCAATAGATGACTTTTATTTCTCTCCCACCAGTGAGAACAGTTGTCTTTACCTCACTGAAACATTAAAAAAGCACAACACCGAGAATATAGCAGAGCAAATAATAGTAACAGAGCATCGTCAAACAAAGGGCACTATAAAATGCTAAAAGCAGCATTAAAACGATAATTAATACTAAAGATATAACTAAAAAAATAACAGGTCTTACAGGTCAATGTGTAGAGTTTGTATTTCTGACTACACTTGCAGAAAGAGACTTAAAATCATTCTTGGCTGCCAAAGGCAACCTATAATGCACACTTAATTAATTTAACATTAAGATGCAAAAGCGAGTACTACTGGCAATTTAGAAATGACCCGGGCACGAGGATAATAAGTGTAGAAACATCATGCATGGGAAACATCTAATTGGGGAAATCATTTTTGTTTGCTACTAGATAAGTAGCAGAGCATTCCCCATGGCAGTTAGGGCAGAAGAGTCTCAGTGTTCCTACTTTATTGGTAAGATAGACTATCAGGACTCAGTGTCTTCAGTAAGGAGACCGGTTCAGACAAACAGGGACGACGGCTTGATCTGTATTTCTCAGGCACATATCTGATATGTCTAAGTGGCTGTGTGATGTCCGCTGAGTCCGGGAGAGAAAAGTAAACAAACAAACCTGAAATAAAAAGAGGCAGAGGAGCGGCGTGAGGCCTTCCAGAGCAGGTGGCGGAGCCCTCCAGATGCTGCAGAGAAGCAGCGAAGCAGATAATGTCCTGCCTAGATTACCTCAGGGACCCCGATTACAGTGGAGCGTCCTCATCTGGGTCAGCTCCAAGCTGGTTCTGCAGGGATCAGCTGTTCTCGCTGTCGTCCTGCTGGCCTCAGCTGTCTCTCACCTGCTCATGACCAGTTGTGGATGCACTGACAAACTGAAAACCACAGTCTCAACACACATGATATACTGAGCTGTACCTGGTGCATAGTGACAACCATATTTGCAAGCTTATTGCCAGCGTGGAAATTGTTTTGATTACATCTGCATAAAGACATTTTTCATAAGCATGGAAGGATTACTGAATGGGCCTACTGGGCCCCCTGACCCCTTAGGCCCCTCGGCCAGAGCCTCTGTTTGAAGTGGAAAGTCAGTCAAACTGACTACAAAGAGACGCAAAATGACTGCAGAGAGACACAGAACCCACTGCAATGAGATGCAAACAAACCACAAAGAGATACAAAGCGACCATAAAGAGACACAAAACTACCACAAATGATGCGGCCAAATGGTTTCTAATGAATTTTGTGTCTTTTTCAGTCTTGTTCCTATGTAGTTCGGCTTGGGGTGCTTCTGCATGTCTGTGCCCAGGGCCCCATTGTCTCATAATCCGTCCATGTTCATAAGGCAGTTTGAAACAGGCGTCAAAGGTTTAAAAACTCTGAAGTTTATATCCAGAAACAGAGTCACATCACGTCTGCACACAAAGGAAGGTTTAGGTCTGTGAAAAGTAAACTATTTTATGTTAGTTTGCTGTGTCTTGACAGAGTACTCGCTTCTTACTACTGCTGTTAAGGAGACAGTTGGGATTTCAAAGCTAAGTTTCAATTTGTCTTTTTCTGTGAGTAGAACTGCACCTGACACCAAACCTTAACGTACTTACAGTGGGTGAGATGGTGCCCTTTATTGCTATGGCGATTAAAGCTAATAAGGCAGGTGTCTTTACTCTTGTCAAGTGATTAGATTTAATAAAGGAAATCTTCGTGAAGTATGCAGACCCCTTCACTTTTTGCTCACTTTATTGTGTTATACAGTATACTTAATTCAAAAAGGATTAAATATACTTGTTTGACAATACATTCTACACACAATAATCCATAATGAAAAAGAAAAAAAAATGTAAATCTCTCATTTACATAAGTGTACTGACTCTTTGCTATGGCACTCCCAACTGAGCTCAGGTGCATCCTGTTTGTATTAAGAGTTCAGTTCATCAGTGAAATTCAGTATAAAGATATACTGTAGATATTAATACAGATATATAATTATAAATGCAATACTAATGTATTAAATCTACAGTATACAAAAGAGAAGATAGCAGTGAATTGTGCAAAAATGGTTTCATAGTATGCCTTATATTTTGTGTACTCAGTAATGGGGAGAAGGTATATGTGTAGAAATATCTCGAATAGATATTTCAAGGAGATGTACCGTGAAACAGAGAAAAAAAGAAAGATATTTCAATACAGAGGCGTCCTGACTCACATACTCACGAGGATCATGACCTCAATTTTCCATGTCTGCCACTAGGAAAGCACAGGTGCGCTCAAGGAGAGACGGCTAGCTGGCTAGCTAGCTAGCTATTGAGTTTGTGTACCCCTGAGGGCAAAAACATGTCCACCGAGCAAGCCTTTTATGTTTCTCTCAACAGACGGTTCACTCAGGGGTAGCGGGGGACTGTTGGTGATGGCGAAAATGTATTCCGCTCCACATTCAAACTTTGATTGAGCCTGACAGGGAATCCTTAACTGACTACAGCATATGGTTTCTCATTCGGAGAGGTTCACATAGTGATTTAAATGTTGTCTGCCTTTGTTGAGCTGCTTTGTTCTGCAGGGTTTTTACTAAATAGGAGAATGTCATTTTCAGTCAGCTTTAACTTCTCAGCTTTTGGTTTATTTTGGTAATTTATTGTGTGTTTGTGTGCGCGCACACGTCCCTGCAATTATGCATCCCGAACAGGATTGCATGCTCGCCGGATTGAGATTAAGAGTGGCAAATGTCTGTCAGATTACAGGCTACATAGACCCGCTGAGCTAAATCTGAGTTTAAAAAAAAGACAAAAACATCTGTCTTGCTAAAATGTAGCCCTACTCACCAGTGTGTTTATAAGTAAAAATAGATCTCCCGTCATTTAATTCCCCACTTAGCCTCAAAAAGCACTCTTCTCTTGAGACATTAATAGCTGCACCGTGAGCCACAGTCTATCAGGTGGCGTGTGTAAATAAGGCTTCATTCTTCATATTGATTTTTCCTCCAGGTTTTGACATCAGAGGAAATCGAGGAGCTCATTGCTGTGTGTTCTTGCAGATACCGCCGGCTATTACAGCCTTTATTTCTGTTTCCATCCGCATTCTCTAATAAACACCATGAGCCTCCACTCATCACTGTGCAAAGGTGTGGTTTGGACTTTTGCCTCATTTATTACAAATCTAAAAAAGATCTATTATAAAGCACCTGTATCACTCAAGTAGTCTGGTTTAGCGTTATTAGAGGATATCGCTTTTACTTACTTATGAATTCCCCTGTTTCTTAAAAGTAATGAATTTCTGTGGATTATGTTTATTACCCAGTTAGTGTTTACGGTACACTGCAGCTTCCAGACATTTGAGTAGCACATTTAAAAAACCTACAAGAGTTTTCAGTTTGTGTCGCTTACACAGGTTATGCCTTTGAGACCCCTTAAACAGAAGAAATGTCTACTTGTGACCCATCATCACCAGTAGCATGGATTATGACCAGGTGACCCTGAAAGTCTGAGGCTACAGGACAGTTGCCCACTTTCCATAATCTAGCCATGTCCATCATGTGGCAACCCTGTCTCCTAGAAATCGTACGTTTATATACTACTAATTTCTGTTGCGAGTTTTGGAGAAAACATAATTGCTGCCTGGATTAAGTTCTGTGGTAAAAAATTGTTTGAGTGACGGAAATGTACATATTTGGACCATACGAAAGTTGTAGGGAGGTGGTTGGGGTGGATGGTGGACATACAAAACACAGGACTGTGATACTTGTTGACATTTTACTGATAAGTTTAGTATCAACATTTTTGCATCTTGCCAGATGCGTTAATTAACTCATTATATTAACAGAAAATGTTGGCATTGTGTTTCTTTCAAAATGTATTTGCTGTTGTAAACTGGTTGTATATAAATGTAATTTCTAGGAGACAGGGATGATTAATTCTGTAGCTAGAGCCAGCAGCTGGTTTGCTTAGCTTAACATAAAGGCTGGAAACAGGGGGAAACATCTAGCCTGGCTCTGTCCAAAGGTAACTAAATCCTCTTTCTGCACCACTAAAGCTGATAAATTAACACATAATATCTCATTTGTTTCAACAACAGTTTTTGGTTTTATGGAGGGTTATTTGCAGGACTATTTATTGGTAGGCAGTGACTTTATGCTAAGCTAAGCTAACCGACTGCTGGACATATATGTAACGGGCAGATGAGAGAGTGGTATCAAACTTCTCAAGCAAGAAAATGAGCGTGTTTCCCAAAATGTTGAACAATTCCATTTAGAGCACGTTGCTCCCAGTAGAAGAGGAAAGGCTTACTGCTTACTGGTGCTCAACTCATTTAAACTAAGTAATTTGAACTGATTTCAGTTCAAACTTTTACCCCCCAAAATTCCCCAGGTTTTGAGTACTAGATTTTGCTCACAATACAAACCACCTACCACCTCAGCTTTTTAGGCCACTTTGTCTTTGAAACAACAGTAGTCCACAGTTGTGACCAGATAACTTAAATAGAAGAAAGTTCAGTTGTTTATATTATTCATTTTTTTCTTTCTTTCTTTTTTTAGAGCCATAGGGAACTAACCGCAAGGAAAATCAATTTGTGTCAGTTTCTGACAAGTCAGTGGATGACAGCGAATATATTTGTCAGGGTTAGATGTAAAGTCGTTGCAAGCCGCGGGAGCTTGGCGGCTCTGTAATTCAGGTAGAGCCACAGTTCCTGTACGAGTTCAATCAACTAGGACATCTGCTTGGGTCTCTTCTTATTTTACAATACTCTAAAAGACACCTGTCAGTGACATCATCAGCGAATACAAACATAATTAAGTAATCAAGCAGACACATTACATATGTAAATGACATTAATTGCAGACATGGGTTTGAAATAGTCATTCAAATTAGTCATTCATCATTTGGGCAGGGATTTCTTCCCAGTGAGTGTAATCATTGAACTAATTAGGTCAGTAAATGCAAGTTGAAACAATTTGAAAAGCAATTTCAGTTTCCAATTATTTATTGTTATTTATAAGAGAGTGAAAGTAATATATGATGCAAATGTGTGAAGCAATAGCTTCTTCAAATCAACACACCACCTTGAGCGGACTGACAGAAACTGAGTGAAAGACTGCGAGAAATTTCACCTTTAAACCTGAACCTCAGCTGTTACTATTTTTCAAGATTCATGGGTCAGAATGTGTGTTTGCCAAGCTGACAGTGTGTATGGATTTTGGAAGTATCTCAGGAATGCTATTCGGTGCTGTAGCGCTGAATAGTGTCCGATGAAAGTCAAGCACTCTTTCACCGCTCTGATACAAAACAAACCACTCCACCAGGAGAGTTCATAACCAGCTGGAGAGTGCATATACCGTGTTCAGAAACAGACAAAACAAATAGATCTGATTCACTCAGCAAACACTTTGGTTCAACACATGATGCTGGGTCACAGTTTGATATTACTGTAACAGTTAATAATAATTGATAATAATGAATGGTACCAATAATGACGATTAAGGTCAAAGCTGTGGGTTTGTCAAAACCTTTCACTTTTGAGGTGTAAACAAATATGAAAACATTATTTGTGTATGATACAGATAATGCACTCTGAACAGCATCCAAATGTTTCCTCCCCCCTCTGAACTGAAGACTGACACAAACATCACACTACTTCTTCTCAGTGAAATATATTGCAATCAAACTGAAACACACAGACATCAGGATCTCAGTTGTCCATCGAGGATAAATGTCCATAACTGGTTAGAAATGATAGAAAAAAAGGTTGCTCCTTCATGACTCATAATCTTTAGATCAAGATGTTTTTCTTCAGTATCAGAAGTAATCCAGGTGATTGCTGAAATGTTAACAAATAGGCTAAAGGCTAAAACCAAGGAGGTATGCATAATTTTAAGTTCACTATTTAGCGAGGTTCATCTTCAATAGCTTTTCTTCAGTTTCTTGACATGATCAAGTTTGTCTAATGTGTTATTTTTACCTCATGATCCGATATGATGACCTGAAGTTAGGGAACGTCTCAAAAGTGCAAAATGGCCAACAAAGCGCTTTAGGTTTTGTTAACTTTTAGCTTTCTCTTTTTTGGTTTTCGAGGGGTGTCTTTCATGCCTTTATTAACAGCAGACGTGACAGGAAACAGAGGCAGAGAGAGATGCCATAGCAATAATGTTACAGTCATGCCAATAAAGCTTGTTTTGAATTTGAATATTACTTTGAATGTGATGCAACAAAGGTCCCAGTCTGGCTCAAACCAGGGACGTTGCAGTTCATGGTCGGGGCCTCAACCCTCAAACCTCGGGGGAGCCCCACTTTTTTAATCATAGACACTTAAAACCAACTTTATTTTCGTCTGTATCATACACAACCTCATTTTTAAAAATTATGCAATATGACTCAATGAGCTAATATGGCCCGTTATTTTGTCAATACAACAAACATAGATCCTGCAGACCAACTTTACATTAATGTGGGCCTCAAAACATCCAGTTTTTAGAGAAAAATCATCCAATATGGCAAAAATGCAATTCTGACCTCCGGTTCTATTTCCACTATTCATTTCCATCTCGACCACAAACAGTCCTGCAGCTTTTTTCAGTTTCAGTTTAGACCTTCCCTTTTAGGATTCAGATACAAATCATGTTTCATTATGTCATTAATTTAGGTACATGGTTCAAATATTAAGTTGTTTTGTATATTTTGTTTGCAGCTAATAAAACAATTTAACACAAACTTCTAACAGTATACATCCAAATACAGACATTTTTGTGACATAAACAGAGTGCAGATTGTTACATTTTTGGAAAATGTTGTTCGGTTTCTCCTAAAGCAAATTTACAGTAGTGCATTGATGAGACTATGTGCTCTTCTGCTCTTCTTCTGCCCTTCATTCCTCCACCTTTTCCCACACATTACCTTCATTCTCACTTTCCACCTCCCCACAGCTCTGCCCGTCTCTCCATCCTCAGGGATCCCACCAGAAGCCTCCAGAAAGACAGATGCCTTGTCCATTCATTCAGTAATTACATTCCACTGCCAGGTCTTTGCAGGCTGATTATTTAGCTGTCTGTCTCTTTCTCTTCATCTGTTGGCAAGCCACTTCTTCTGTGTTAGCTCTGATTCGGGCGCTCAGGACAGCGGCACATTCACAGATAAGACTCACATCCAGTAACATCGTCCTGGCTGCGTTAAACAATGAAAAGAGTTGAAAGCAATTGACCTGCCAGATTTAGGTTTATTTTAGCTCCCATTCATGGAGGAAAAACAATAATCACTTTATCACAAACGACAAACAAATCCAAAGTGTTTAACTGCATTGGACATAATGAACTTATTACAGCGATGCAATGTGGGAAGAATCTAAACAGAAACATATGGAGGATGCTTGTTGGTGAGCTGCAGCAATTAATCAATTTATGTAGCCTATACAATCACATTAAAGCATCTTTACTGTGAAAGCATAAAGTTAGTTCTTAGAAAAATGGGAACAAATGCCTTTGGGCTTTATTTCTTGCCTTTCTGTTTCTTTTTCTTGCTTTTGTTTTGTTTTTTTATATCACAGCATCACCAGCTGTTATTGCAGATGGGAAAAGCAGCAACCAATTTAACTCCATTTCTATGCAGGCACACAAGAAACTGCCTATATATATAGTCTCTTCTGGCACTACCTGTCTCACTCACTCTCCGGCTTCAGCTGTCTCATCTATGCTGATTTTCCCTCTCTTTTCTGAGAGGTGAGGTGCTACAGGAGGTGTTGAAGTGGTTTAAAGTGGCTTCAGATGCCATTAAAGCAAGGTGTAGCGAGTTAATGGCAGGGAGGAAAAGTTTATACACATATATATATATATATATATTTACAGTCAGGCTTAATGTGTTGCCATGGTTTTATTGCTTTCCTCACGTCTCTGCTGCTGCTATAAATGGTACCTAATAAGTTCTGGCTCACATGTGTCCCCGTCCAGCCACTTGGCATAAAGTGCACGCGTGGGAGGAAGTGGAGAAGGTCACTTTAATAATATTTGTATAGACTACAGCCTCTTAGTGCAAAAAAAAAATGCTGCAAACCCAACGACACTGACTGAGTTGTTTTAATCAATTTCAATTCAGAAGCACTGCAGGACATCTCCACGCTGGCAGCTGATGGAAGGACATTGCATGTGCTTTGGATAAGGAGCAGAAAGTGTGACCATGGTGACCTCATTGCTACAGTACAGTACAGTAGCTCTTACAATGGGAATGGACAGCATTCTTGTTCTTGTTCACTCAAAGCAAACATTTGTCTTTTTCGGGGTTCATTTTAAAGTGAAACTAGATAGACATGTGATAAATGTGTATCTGTAAAAGCTACTGAGATAACATAATAGGAGTTTCAGATTTAGCGTGTTACGTTGTTAGCTTTCTTGCTGAGAGTTTGATGAGAAGATTCATACCACTCTCATGTCTGTACACTAAATTTGACTCTACTGCTAGAAGATGGTTTGGTTAGCTTAGCTTAACTTAGCATAAAGACTGGAAACAGGGGGAAACAGCTAGCCTGTCTCTGTCCAAAGGTAACAAAATCAGCCTACGAGCACCTCCCCTGTGAAACCAGAACGTGTTGTTTTAAAGATTTTTTACAGATTAAACAGATGATGATAATTTAATTTGCTAATTATTGAGCTTAAGAGATATTGGTAGGTGAATTTTGTTAATTTTGGACAGAGCCAGGCTAGCAGTTTCCCCCTATTTCCACTCATTGTGCTAAACTAAGCTAAGCTAACTGTCTCTGGTTAGTAGTGAATAAGCGTATTTCCCAGTGTCAAACCTTTCCTTTAACTCTGCAGAGGATGATGATAAAGAAGGTTTAAGACACAGCTTTCTGTATAGTAGTTCCAAAAAAACAAATCATAATGTCCTGACATGATACAGTACAGGGAAAACAAGTTTCTTCTTGCTGTGACAGGAAAGTAGTGAAGTGAAAAAAACAGCAATGCAAATGAGAAAGCAGGGAGAAAGGCTGAAAAGAGAGATTCTTTTCTGATTTTCTTTTCTGACCAATTCCATTACAATGTGGTCATAAAAATCAGCTGAAAAGCCCTTAAACATAGGGGTTCTAAAGTTGGAGAGTACTGTGAAGGAATAATTCAGATCAACTGGAGGGTCATTACGTTTTCTGAGTGGTGTGTGGATACTAAATAGACAGTTATTTTACCTAGGGCAGTGTTATGTAGCCAAGAGCAGGTCCAAAAATGTGCCGAAGGGTTTGCTGGGATTGGTCCTGCCTTCCAGACATCTAGAGCTGAACTTCTCAGCCTCAAACACTGAAATAAAATAAATGGACTTTATGCCATAGTATTATTTCTTTCTTTATTTTTTCCTTTGCTTTTTCCTAAATATATTATTTACTGTTATTTATTTATGTATTTATCACATTACCTTAAGATAAAAAACAAAAATACAAATAGAGTTAAAGATAATAGACAATAGAGTTAAAGGGGTATTGTATATTAATATTCTGGGTTATGTATAATATAATTTGGTTGCTTTGTATTCATGTCCTGTAAGAGTTTCCTGGCCAATTAAGCTCTGTTTTTGAAGGAGATTGGAGGAGCTGATGGAATTCATCCTGCTCCAGCCTCTTTTAAATTATGTGCCTACTGTACGTGGATTGCACTTGTGCCACCGGTCACCAACAATACAAAAAAAGTCACACAATTTGGTCACACCCAGGGCTGTAAAATTACCATGCGTCACCTCTACACCACCACCACCAGCCTCAGAACATTTTGACCAAAAAAACAAGGTCTCTGTTTTTCTTTAATTACTTCGATTTTTCATATTTTCTTTACTCAGTATAGCTCTCAGTTATGCTTTATGTAAATTTTATTTCCCGACATGAAAGTCTAAATGCTGTTTCTAAAGCTTTCCCACACTACCAGGAAAACAAATGCTCAGGCCTTTTTTTAATATATTATATTTTATTGGCCTAAAAGTCGAAGACAGTGTCAAATTTAAACACACTGAGTATAGAAATAATGGAATCACCTTATAGTATACCAAATATGTCAAAGTTTTTAATTGTAGAAGGTAAACCCAACCATCCCTAAAATACATTATTTCATTAGAATTTAAGTCAGTGTCTGAATATAATTAGGACAAAGTGTGGGACATTGTGTATCTTATTAGCCTCTTTCAGGGTAAAGTACTAATGACTAATGACAATGAAAATAACAGCCCATACAGCTAAATACTATATGTCAGGATTAACGTTATTGTACAGATGTCCAGTTAAGACTGGATAATGGTGAATAAAGTCTCAACGCAAAGCTAAGCCAGTGAGATGACACTTCCTTTCTTTTAAAAGTATTGGATTTTGTGAACAGGACACGCTTGCCAATAAAGTTTAAAATATGCCTTCATTGCCGGTGAGGGCATTATAGGTCCAGTTATATCTTGCACTGGCCCATGGTGGGAAAAATAAATGTACAAAGTTGCACACTCAACATCTGTGAAAGCATCCCTTGTTCAATCTCTAACCAGACCTGTAAACCATGTTTCTGCTCTACGCACGGATCTTTATTTTTTCATTGTATGTGCAGTGATGCATATTTTACAGTTCTGATCAGAGATGGCAATTCTGCGGCCCACATTTGTAACTAAAGCAATACCTCATTTCCCCAACAACAAACCGTCTCCGAAGCGAAGTAAAAATGCAAAACATTTTCAAGCAGTGCTGAATCACCCTGTCTCATAAGGGAAATCAACACATTAAAAGCAACAGAAATACTCCATGTAAACTCTCAAGATGGTTTTTCCATGGCCTTGTTGCTTTCAAGTCTCTTCTCCTGCTTTGGATCTCTGCCAGTGTCATAGTAATGTGTCAGGATGTGTCATCGTCTTATCCAGGCAACATTTTTTTTCAGAGGAATCTGTAAAGGGCTCCCTGTTTGTGCAGGATTGCCGGAGTGCTGCACAAACACACACCATCAGGAGAGTGTTTATTTTTAGACAGCCCAACACTGATTGTATTTTGAGTGATTTAATGCGTGTCGAGAAATGTGGAGAAACTTTGCGAGGTTTGAGACACCACCCAGAAAGGTCAGCAGAAATTAGTGGAGTAGGAGGGAAACTTAACCTTTCCCTGGGTTGACTGACAGAAAGACAGAAGTGGCTTGATTGCAGCCATTGTGTACTCTTGCGTTTGATGATAATTACACATCCTGTTGTTTGCCCGGCTCCATAAATATTTCATGAGCTCCTATTTAGACAGAAGATTTTCACTGTCCCATAGCAGAAAGTGATATATCGGCGAGGGGATGTTGCTATGGTAGTTACTAATACTGATGATTACTTCTGGTGCCGACATTTGTGACTTTCTGCCCTGACTCTTGCCCATTTTGTAAACTTCTGTAGCTGTTGTTGCATGTTCTTTGTTGCACGTGGAGCCTGTTAAAAGTATTTCTTTACTTAAAAACCCTTAATAAGAACTCCTCCAAAGTATTGCTAATGAGAATCAAACATAACATTACAGTGCCCAATGTACACCACCGCCAAGTGTGTATCGAAGATATGTGATAGTTTGAAATAGGCCTATTAGATTTCTTGTCTAGGTTAGATGAGAAGATCAACACCACTCTTATGTCTGTGTATTAATTATGAAGCAAGAGCTGGGGGTTGATTAGCCTAGCTTAGCATAAAGACTGGAAGCAGGGGGAAACAGCTAGCCTTACTCAATCCAAATTCAAAAAACACCCACCAGCACTTCTAGAGCTCACTAATTAACATGTATCTTGTTTGCTTAATCCATATGCAAACAAAAATGTACAAACAACTATCTCTTGTGGACCAGTGGCTTGCAGCCTCACTGTGACAGCAAGACGCTAGGAAGTACGAATAAAACAAATGAGTAACAACGTTTTAATTAGTGAGTTTTAGGCATGTTTTTGATCTTTGGACAGATCCAGGCCAGCTGTTTCACCCTGCTTCCAGTCTTTATGCTATGCTAAGCTAATCAACTCCTGGCTCTAGCTACATAGTTAATGCACAACTTAAGAAATTTCTGTAACTTGTATATGTTACAAGGGTACTTTCTTTCATGTTAACATCTCAGTCAGCCTCAGGAGAGACTCCCAGTTCAATCGGAAAGTCTGAAGCTTCTGAAGTTTTGGTATTACAGGATGTTACGTACTGTAACTGAACTATTTTTTTAAATAATACTAAACTGATGCAGTTGCTATGACAATAGACAATGTTTAAGCCACAAAACGATGCCAAAAAAATATGCCTGAACCAAGAAACCAAAAGTGAAAAGGGGATTACAAAATCAAATCCCCCCCAAAAAAAAACAGTTGAAAAGACTTCAGCCTTTTTAAACAAGCCAACGTCACATATTATACGTAAGTAGTGAAAAACCATGGAAAATGATTGCTGTGTAATTTTACTTTGTAAACATAATGTGTGCTGTGTTGCTGTAACATTACCATACAGTACATGTGAACACAGGACAACTGCAGTACTCACTGAGCACTGAACTACAGGATGGTTGCAGCAGTATCAGTTTCTGCCTGCTCTGTATTGTTCAAAGATAATTCTTTACGCCAGCAACTAGAGATTTGTGTCTACTATATACACTGCATAGTAAACATGACCCAGCGGCACACACCAGCATATTTCAGTGCTTATATTGATAACAGACAGAGGGGTAAAGAATGTAGCATATGGAGACACAGTTGGGTTTTGATGAACATACCCCCTTTGGACACTAGCTGGTAAATTCAGCTGAGCGTTAAGATGCACTTCTTTCCTGATGCACTGTACAGTACAATAGTGGCATCTTTTCAAAACATCCCTAGGAAGTGCTTATTTTATTGTCATCTATTTTGAATTAGAACCATTAATACCACTGATTAAATCATAAACTCAGTCATAAACTGCAGAACTTCCAAACTAAGGACCCAATCAAACACACTTTTTAGATCTCCAATAATGGATGCCATGACCCCAAAGAAAAAAACTGTGCTTTATACTATAACCTGGAAAGTCCCAGAACTACAAGCCATGTCATGTATTTACTGTGACTAATTAAACAAGCAATATTTGCACACTGTAATTCATAATGTAACTAACCTTTTACATTTACTGACTACATCTGAGCTATATATTCATATAGTATCAGTATATGAAACTACATATAGTTTGAGAATTTACTTAGTGTACTACTTTGATGATACAGCTTGTGTATTCCTGGTTTTAAAGGCTTAAGTGACACCCATTCCTGAGCTTATAAAAGTGCTGTGAATGAAATGAATAATGAGTATCCCCTTTGTGAGTCATCCTGTTTTTTAAGATACACAGGTCATGATGTTTACATGGAACATGGAGTAGCCTGGTTCTTCATCTGCCTGTATTGATTATCATGTTCTCAGAAATGCTCAAACATGACTATAATGTCTACACCGACTGAGTTTTTACACCAGTTGAATATTTTGGTTTCGATCTGCTTGAGAGAAGAACCTTGACAGTGAGGTGTTTAAAAAAACCCACATAGACCAGTACCTGACCATCCTATCTGAGCACAAACTGGATGTAATCCAAACCTTCCATTACGAGACACCATTAACAGCAAACTCAAAAGCTAAAACCAAGAACAGAAGCACATACAGCAAGAGGTGAAAGCATACAGTTAACTGCCTGGGCCACAAATAAGGTCGACAGAAAAGAAAAAACAGACCCAAAATACTATCTGAATATCACACAAAAGCGAAATCACACACACAAACCAGGCAACAAACAAAGACAACAAAGGCCGCATAACTAAACACCAGCAAAACAACACTGTCTATGCCTTGAATATTTGTACAATACAATTTCACTGCAGAGGGGAGTGAAATCTATAAGATCCAGAATCAGAGGACCCATTTAAAGTATAAGTAACACACTTTCGAGGATTACAATGAACACATTTTAGAAAAAAGAAGACAAAGTGCTAAAGAATCCATATTACTGTACTGTATGTCAGGCCGGAGGCTGAATGGGTGCTGCAACAATAGTCTGCTGCTTACAACTCTGTTACAACTCTAACAACTGCCATAAAATCAATACCTTGGCATTTTTCCAACTCACCTACTGGCCTAGTCCGAGGAACGGGGACATGACCTGGAAATGTGACATCACATGCAGAAGGTGACAAATGTGAGCATCTGTCCTCCGCCACGACCTCATGCAGCAGCAGTCATGGGTCATGAATACAGAGGATTTCCCACGTGACGTCAGATGAAGCCATTCAGAAAAACAGCAAAATGTTTTCCACTCCACAAATGCAGTGCATTGCTTCTGTTTGCTCTGATGTCTGACTACCTGGATGAGTGAGATGGATCTACACAAGTATGTACTTTGGGAACCATTGGGAAAAGCAATAAAACTTGTAAATTTGTCTTTAAAAAAAGTAACTTTAAACCCACATATGTGTTAGCTTTTGAGATGTTTGTGTGGAGATATTTGCTTGTTGGAGTATTTTCAGTGAACACATTACATGTACTTCACCAGCAATTCTGAGATTCAGTTTGCATGCATAGGAAAGGGTATAGCATTGGACACAGACAGAGCTAAAGAAAATGTTTTTAATTGAGTCTTTGGGTTGTGAAATTTAAATGGTAAATGGCTACACTGATATAGCGCTTTTATCCAAAGCACTTTACATTTTTTCGCTGCTCATTCACCCATTCACGGCGCTACAGCCCCCTATAGGCCTCTGCTAATTTGGCACCATATCGGGTTTTCTTCAGTGTAAGAAAAACTATTTACATTTTTACCTGTCTAAACCAAAGTGGCCAAACTAAACTATTAATGGGAAAAGAAAAACACTTTTCTGTTGTGCTTTTCATGTTGTTCTGAAAGTGACATTCAATTTCACTATAAAGTATTTTTCATCATGTCGTCTTTCATCTCCCGTCTGTTACACCCAAATACACTTTCATCAGTAAGCTCCCGGGTGAGTCATTAGTAGAAGGAGAAAGCCATTACATGTCTTCTGCATACTGAATAATGGAGCGGGTGCTAGTCGTCTTTGTCATTAAAATGTTCATAACCAAGATGCAGCATTACCAAGTGGATTCAGCAGGATACTCAACATTCTGAGTCAAAACACTTCACTCATTGCTGTGTTAGATTCAGATCATTGTTTCATAACCAAAACAGAGACATTTAAAATGATTGAAATGATGGCATTAGCAGTGAGGTTTGCAGACTTCCTTGCCAAAATTGCAAATTGCTGCTCATATCTGATAAATTTTTTTGGATGACTGTTCATATCTTCTGAGATTTAATGAATATCTGAAGTGACAGCGATGTCAAAAAGACACACAGACACATGTTAACAATAATACACACTTGTTTTTGTAACTTCTCTCACTTGTTTAGGACAGTCGTAGCGTGTGCCTTTTAACTGACATAAAGCATTTGCCCAAGAAGCAATCATGCTCTCTCCATTCCTGTTGTTGTCCTGACAAAAAGTTGCCACTATCTCAGGTAAGCAGGAAATGAGGTTTCCTTATAGTCACTGATGACAAAGTCGAATATGTTGGCCTAACATCAGAATTTGACAAAGTGCAGTCCACACTTCATCTCATTAGAAAGCATCATATTTTTGTGACAGGAGAGGAAAGATTTCTCAGCCTCAGTTTCCGTGTGTGCTGTCACTGTCTTTTGAAATAACCACCGCGCTGCTGTCATGAGTGATAAACTTGAAAATGTGTGTCATGTAGCCAAGGACTTCTGATGACTAACTTGGAAGACAGACAGCAACCAAAACGCTTCACCAAGACAGTGAGCAATGGAAGATTTGCTGCAGTTCTAGTTATATGATTTTTCTTTGTCTGTGTGGGGGGCGTGGGTTTGATAAGGAGGACATTGACAATGGGTATATTGGGTATAGATCATGTAAAATACTGCTTCTATGGAACCTATGGAAAGAAAAAGTAACCTAAACATCACCTAAATGTTTTAATATGATTTTTAGCTGACAAGTCCAGATGTTCCTCAATGATCAACTTGTGATCCACATATAAACAAAAGGGTTGCTCCACCAGTGCTGCATAAAAACCACTGTCAACACCGTTTACTGTACAGATATAGAGCATATGAAAATGTTTTACAGCTGGGTCTCTGAGACCTCTGAGTAATGCATACACCTGTAGCAGAGTTCTTCAAAATCATGTTTTTAAGTAATTCTCAAAGAATTAGTAAAAGTTATGAAGTATGTGTTTGTTAGCTGAGGCACTGCACTGTATTTTGACACACTATATGAGACAAACCAAGACCGCTGCAGTCAGATGGAGCTGATGGTATAGTTATAATGTAGAGCCTGCTGGAGCAGGGGTGCAGTGCAGTAGGTATCAGTAATGATTTAGCAAGAGAAGGAGCAGAGGTGATGGAGGGAAAAACATCAGGCCTGTCTATGTGCGTCCGAGCTCCTCAGAGAGATGTGAGGCAGTAAACACTAAGCCGCCTGCAGCTCTGTCATACATATTATTGGGTTAGCTATGAAGGGAACCCGGGCTTAATCCTCTTCAACTTTGCAAGGCAAAGCAGGGAATCAGCGCACAGTGATTATCACATGACAGTGTTTATAGTTTTATTAAAGTAAACTCCGCAACCAGGCAAATAGCACGTGATAAGCAGGAATTTGGTTTTCAGGTGATTCATTTTGCTGTGATTACAGGATTGTAAAACACTGCGTCAAGTGGCAAAAAAGAGAATCCACAAGAGAAGCTTATTATTGTGTAATACTTGTTATTACTTCACCAGCATGACAAATTAACAGGATTCACTCTTCCATGAAAAAGCTGTTTATCTATGTATTTTGCTCCCTGGTGTTGGTGTGGCAAGGCACAAACGCCCCGTCTGTCATCTCACGATTCTTTGATCATTTTGTGACCTCTCCATTCTCCTCCTCCTGCCCTCCTCTGCCGCAGCGGTTTATTCACATGACGATCCATCCAGCACTCTATCAGCATTAATAATGCAATCTGACAGATATTGTATAAGGCTGAGGATGAGGTGTCACTCACAGCAACAAACAAGTGAGGAAATGGATTATGTGATAAGGCTTGAGATGGAGACAGAAACAGAGTGAGGAGGATCAAAGGTTTAGCAGTCTGTTTCACCTGAAGTTATTTTAGTATTTGACAGATATGGAGCCCCTAATCCTCATGGATAAGATTTCATGTGTCACCATTTTTCACCAGTGTGCAAACCGATTTTTTTTTTTTATTTACAGATAGTTTTGAAGAGTCATTTTAAGTCATCTTTTATTCAGAATGTGGGACATGGAGATGGATTTCATTTCAGGTATGAGAAATAGTTGTCACACCGTCAGATGACAGTTGTCTTAGCATAGCTGAAAAAGAGCCCCAGTGGTTTTTCTATTTAAAGGCGGCCCGGCACATTCAAACCAACACCCCCCTTGTATGTCATTTGAGTGTTTGAGTTCATGTATTGCGCTTAAGAGGATGTGAGCATTCCCCCACAGCTATAGTATGTCATTATGTTGTCTGGCGTTTGCACAGTGCTTTAACGCTTACATGTCATCCAGTATGGAAGTGTGGAAATTAAGGGTCAGTCATTTCAAGTGCTTGAAATTCTTTTTTATATATCATTTAGAAAACAGACACGATTCTTTGCTCAGATATAAATAAAGTCTCAGATATGATGTTTATAACCTTTTTTAGTAACTTCTGAGCCAGCAATCACTCTGAGCGAGTCGGTGTCATTTCTTTCCCCAAATGATGGATGTTTTATTTTAAAAAGAAACCCTTCAAATGCATATGATAATGCAGTTTTCTGAACCCCGCCACTGACCCGGTATTTTTTTTACGTCTATTTTTATGTATTGTTTGTTTTGTGTCATGCAAGTGAAGTCTCTCAGGCTTGTGTGTGGTGTTATGCATAAAGCCATATGGCGCGTGCATTTTGTTACTCTAAGAGGAGAAGAAGTGTCGAGGGCAGCAGGCGGACTCCATAAGCCTCTCCTGCCACACAAAAGACAGCATGTGCTGTCAAACTGTCAAAACTTATACTTCAAGGATTGTGATCGGTCCGCTGTGTGAGGTTCTCCATCGCTTTTATGTCTGCAGTGTTTGTGTACTAGCGAGTGTGTTCTGTATGAGTAACTGTGCAGGAGCTTATGTGTGTGTGTTCTGACACCAGTGTATATGCACATGTGTAGTGCGTACACATTTGAGCGTGTATGCATGTTTGTGTGTGTATATTCAATATGTCTGCTTCTTTCTGACAAACCATAGACTCTGATCCATTTTACTGAAGTCTGCAGCTCCTTTGCTGCACGTCAGTAGACCTGATGGAAATGGAAATATGCCAGGGCAAGAAGAAAAAAAAAAAACTGCTACACTTCATGAAGCACGATGACGGCTTCATTGCCCAGGGAGGCCCTTGAGGGTTCCCCTGGGCTCCAACTAGCTCCAACGCTTTAAAAACCTGCAACTGTGCCCTGCAATTACTGGTTGGAGTAAGTAAGCTGCGGTCTGTCTGGTTGAGAATAGGTAGAATTAGCAGCTATTACTACCTGCTGCAACTGCGTTTGTGTTGCACATTTGTAAGAGACACAAAAAAGAAAGAGTAAGTGAGGTTTCATCAAGCTTCATCAAGTCTCTGCAGTTCCTCTTAATTCTGAATTATTTAGACACCAAGTGAACTCTTTAAAGAGTATGGCTGTCAGCAAATATTGAGATTGCTTTAATGGTACTTTACTGTTATACTACAAACACTGTGCAATTAAAGGGAAATAAAATGAGGGGGCGAGATGAAGTGTCTATTTACAGACAGAGGGTTGGAGACACCACATGCAGCCAGACAATTAAATAACGATGTTGAACATTCAATTCCCCTCTCTAAGACATGTTATTTATTGTTTTCTGTCTTTATGTTCTTCTAGTGTCTTCCAAATGACACTACCAATGCTTTGCTTTGAAATTCATAACATGCATTGGTGAGAATATGAGATGTCATATTCTCAGTAGTAACAGTGTTGTGGCTCTTCTGGGACCTGTGGGTTATTGAGATTCAGCCCTTAAATGCAGGGCCTGCTAAGTCTCCTTTGATTTTGGGGAACAGTGCCCTTCACTACAAGAGGCCCTTGACTACAAGAGGCTACTTTGATATGCACATTTTAAATTGAGAGAAATCAATTGAATTGAACACCCAGCGAGCTGTGCTTTTGTCTTGACATCATTCATGCTTGCAAGAAAATATTAGATTTTACACATACCTGTGTATTTCTCAGATCTATAAAACTAAAGAGGCGGTAAAGAAAGTGCACTGATTGTTCTTGGGTTATGGAAAGCTAACAATAAATATACAAATATGCACACAATGTACTGTGTTGGACCTTCTAAACTTACTATGAACATGTAGTCTGTATGTTTCTGCAAAGTGGATAATATTTATTATCTCTGTCTGCCTGTGTTTGGGAGGATGATAACTGTAATGAAGGTTGCATAGACCTTTAAGAGGAGGACAACAACATTAATGTGTCAGTTTCTGAGTGCATATTGCTCACTGCACAGTGAGTTTCAAATTTTCATTTCATTAATGTGTAAACCATAAGTATTTCTTTATATAAAACTCCTTTTTGATACTATTCACGACCGGTATTGTTGTCAAAAGCCATTAAATGTAATCACATTCAGCTATTACCTCTCTATACAGTAGTTTTCATTGTGACTAGTGGAGTACACCATTTCCGCATGGGATTCAAAATGCATGCCCACTCACAAGGAACAGGAAACACATACATGTAGTTACTGGAAGTGATGTAGAAGACAAAAGAATATTCACAAAACCCAAGAACCACTCATACAACCCAGATTTGCGATTTAGGAGAATTTGTTGGGTTCACCATTTTTTCTTGTATTTACAATTTTCTCTTAGGTATGAACGAAGGTCATGAGTGGTCCAGGTCTTTCGTACAAGTCATGCACAGATCAGATAGTTTGTCTTTCTCCACAGCGGAAAAATACTTGTTTGAATGAAGAATTTGAAGGCCTTAATCTGAAGGAATTTGGAGTTAAAATATGTTAACAAAATTAACTAAAATAAACATTAAAAAATAAAACTAATATTCTGTTTACTGTATCAGTCTGATGGGCATCATGGCTTGCAAGGTTTACTGAGAGGTTTGACAACTTTTTTGGGGGGGGCGGGGGTTGGTGTTGCCAAATTGCCCATGACTGAAACCTTAAAGGGTAACTCGGGCATTTTAAAACCTGCGCCCTATTTTCACAAATGTTGGGGTTTAAATGACTAATATTTACCAAAAGTTTTGGAATTGGTCCAATAGATTGCCTCCGCTGGCATCCACGAATGGGCTGCTATGACTGCAACGTAATCCTTGGGGGCAATTGCGCCCATGAAAAGTCTGTCCACTAAAAGTGTTTGTTTTTGCCACTGAAGTGTCTGACATTGTGGAAAGGATCCCTACAGAGATAGAACTTTTTGTTAAAAGGTCTATCTCTGTAGGGATCCTGTAGGGATAAAATAAACAAATAACAATCTGAGCCAGTCAGTGGCAAAAACAAGGGCGCAATTGCCCGCAAGGATTATGTTGCAGCCATAGCTGTAACACTCCACTCTACTCCAACCACAGAGCCATTAAAAGTCCTAATAACAACTAAAGTAGTTTTGCGTTCTGCCCTACTACATCGGATGTATCCTTTGACCAAGAGAAACTGAAATAATTCACTGCCAAACTGTAGAAAGTTATTGAGTCCATGACAAGTATTTATCTCAAGGCTTAACAAGCAAGGCCATTTGTCTCCAGATAATTTCTTGAGATTACTGTGATGCACAAGGCAGCAAAGAGGTAAGATAGATCTACTGTAGGCTCCACTATGACTGGAATAAACCTCCAGGATCACCAATAATTCTCCAATTTACCTTAATGTCTGGCTTCAACCTCTAACGACGTATTCATTTGACTGGTGGCGGTTGTAATTTCCAAATGTCTTCAGCCAGGGGCTTTGTATTTCACACAGGCGAGGGACAGACTTTGTCTCAATTAGCTTTCGGTTTTTATCTCCTCTCCCTTTCTCTACACCTCACACCTCAGTGGCGCTGACAAGGATGTTTGTACCTGCTATACACACCGGCACTATCAGTTCAATCCTTGGCATGACTTTGAAGATTAGTCACCGAACCATGAAGAAGCTTTTGAAGTGTTGGGGATTCTTTGAAGTTTGCGATGCGAGTTTTATTTTTCCCCTTGTCAATGCATTACACAAGTTTCTGCTACCTTTGAACATTTAGCCTGGCAATACTAGGAGGGAGCAGTCACAGGCATAAACATAACATGATGGAGATTTGTATCATCAAAGTCCATCTGAGGGGTGTTTCAAACTGATGTCTTCGGCATACGTATCCTACAGGTCCCTTCACACAAAACTGTCAATTCTGTTTTCTGCGATTAGCATCTCCTTTTTGGGAGTCCACAGGAAAGAGAACAATGTGGATACTTTCATATATCATACTTACTCATGCTCACATATCGAAGTTTTTAAGTTGCCCTGTTTGACCAACCTGTGGTTTGAAAAACTCCAATTGTCTAAAATGACATACCCTTGGCCCTAAATGCCAATATTCCTGAGATGTTTATTCCTGGAGAAATGAATGACTAGAATAAACTTCTCATCCATTTTGCACTTGGCAGGCAAAATGATTATGAATAAAAATGAAACTGACATTGGAGACAGCAAAGCAGGAAAACCTGCCCATTGAAGCCTGATGGCCACATAAAGGAGACCCATGGCCAAATTTTCTTGGCCAACTGAGCATGTGTAGGCTGAGTTTCCCTGGCTGCTTACCTCAATATGAAATTAATGAATTTCCGGTGACTTGATTGATTGTGTTGCTTGCGGTGTGAGCGTGTGGTCTGGCCAGCTGCACCTCACAGCAGACGGAGAGCGCGACTTTGCCTCTCTGTCCGCCGTGCTACACCACCAACAGATATATGTACACAAACCCGAGGAGGGTGATGGGCAATCACCTTCTCATGAAACAGTTTCAGCGCCAAGCGGGGTGCTACAGGCTACAGACGAGGCCTCTGCTGACACGTAGGTCATGGCAAGGCTACAGATGGCCGACCAGCCCCTCTGTGCAACACCACCAGAGGAGAGGCAATGCCAAATATATCTTCCCTATAACCTCTTGGAATTTGACTCAAAAACAGAACCCACTACATTCATATGCATAGCCCACGGTGTGAGCAAAGTGCATATAATTTGAAAAAATAGCTTATTTTGATGACTTTATACTGATAATATCCCTGCTTTTCTGCATAGTAATTCCATAAACGAAACCTGTGAATTTTAAGGTCATTTAAATTCCACAGAGCTGTTGCCAAGCCTTTGAAGCCAAAAAATTGCCTGTCATCCTATTACAATACAGGCTATTGAGCACAGCGCAGCTCACAGGGGCGCCCATAAATAAGAAATATCCTTCTGCAAACTGTTAATTGTAGGGAGTTGAAAACAAGATTAAATGAAATGTCCCCTACTCTGACAAAACATACTGCTGTTTGGCTACATGACTGTTGTGGATACTGGAGGCTGGGGCTGCAGTTTGTGTTTTCAGTACAGTCAAACACTTTTTAAAGTGTAGATTAATGCTCCTAATGAAGAGTTGGGACTTTGTTTTACCTCTCCTGCAGAGTAGATGTTAACAAATGCTAATTTGCCCCCATTAAAAATGTGTCCCAGCTGCAGCTGCAACTTGGAGCGCTAATGATGACACATACCGATTTAATTAGGAGAGCAGAACGGCCAAATACATTAGACCCACCAAATCAAAGCATACCTCTACAATATTTTGGCATGTTTAAACACTTTGATTTCAGTTATGGCCTTTTACATTTTACATACAGTTTCTCTGCATGGATTTGGAACAGCAGACAGAAAAAGTTAGTGTTAGTGTGGTTGGCGGTAATTATGGACAAAAGTGGCAGGTTTAAAATGACAGACACCATTCAAGCTGGTATACAGTAATGTAGCTCGATACAGTGAATTTTAGATTGTCATTTTGTCATACCAACATGCAAAGTATGCAAGTGTGTCTTACAGTTAGTTTTACAGTAGTTACAGTTACTGCAGTGATAGTTTTAGTTACTTCAATTATTATAGTGATACAGCTGGTATCAACTGCCCTAAACAACTGTATCTTAAATCTGCATATAATATATAGTTGGGTGATAGATAAGAACATGATATTGTATCAGTCTTTGGGAGTAGTGACGGCTGTAGCCCCAAGTAAGAATTAAATGTATTATAGCTAATACCTTAGTTTCAGATTTAAAAATGGAGTGTTAAAGTGAAAGCAATAGGCATTCATGTTTGAGATTAAATGCAGTAAGCATGGAAACGTGTCAGTGCAGAGGTGAAAAGTTCAAAGTTTATTTACAGTTCATTCACAGAGTGTACTTAAGCACTGGTGCTTTTCCATTTCCATTTTGTGATCCTTCATTTACACTCCACCATGTTTCAGAGATAATCATTTCCATTCAAAACATCTGATGAGTGCATAAAACATGAGCCATTGCTATAGAAACTGTATGTTTCATTTGTTGTTTTTGCTACTTGTACTAAACTGAAGGATTGCAACACTTTTCAGCCACTGCCTTTAAGTGTCTTCATGTTGATTTTATCCTAAAAAGACATACGTCTGATGTCTTCATAAATACCCTGATTGTGTTTTGTAACTCAGAAACAGATGTCATTTGTCTGCCTGCCCATTTTGAGGCGATGGGGAATATCTCACCGCACTGTAGAGAGAAAGCTTTTAAATATCCCGTGGAGCTATGTTCCATAGTGGAGATGAAGCTTTCAAACAATCATGCAGAGTGGGAATCACCCCGGTGCTATCCTCACCAATCAAATTGGATTAAGAGCAGACACAGATTGATCTATTCTGCACTCGACAGCTCACTGTGTTTGACCAGATTAGTTTCAAGTGCAGCTGTATACTACCATACAAAGAACGAAATATTGTCATTGCAGTTGAAGTGTTCCCCTGTCCATCACAAACAGTGGACTCCCCCTGGACAATAACAAATTCCACTCATATATCATTTCATGTCAGCCACGCCTCGGCACACAGGAGTTTCTCCCACCTCATTTTACCCATTTCCCCACTGCAGGTGAATGAGGGGCCAACTGAGAAATGGTTCCATTTGCATCTTAGCTAATTGTATCATAGCTCCGGGCTGTCTAATACTTAATGAATTTTCTGAGAACAGAGTTCGGAAGGACAAAAAAACGATTGGCGCTGCAGAGCATATAGTCACTATTTGTAGTGAAATGAGGTTTGCTGCAGGTAAGAAGAAAAGGCCCCGCTGAGAAAAGCTGTTTTAAAGTTAGATGAAACGTATGAAGGACATATGGTATAGTCTTTCTCCCAAGACCATAAATATACACTAAACCACCCAAATAAAAAAAAGTAAAACACTGAATATTTAGTAAGTATACCAATATGTTTTTAAATGTAGCATCCTAAAGCTATTAAAAGGTAAAGTGTCACAAGCATTATATCCCAAGAAAGAAGGGAAACTCTCAGTTCTTATTCCCTCAATGGGATGTTCAGTTAACATTGTCTAGCACCAGCAAGCTAAGGAAAAAGTGAGTGACTAAAGCTCGGAGTTCTTGTTAATATAAAGACTTCAACCTCAATAATTTCACCTTTTGGAATATGTTCCTACCAATTTACAAAAATATTATAGGTTACTTGACTGAATTGGCATTATTAATTTAATGATCTGTCTATAATGCATACTGAGGCCTACTAGACAAGCAGTGCCATGATATCAACAAATGTCTTGCTATCAAGATCATGAACTTAAATATTATGATAGAACTTTAGTATCAGTATTAATTGATTGTTTGGCCACAAGCAGAACAAGCTGTAAAAACAACACTGCAGACAATTTCCTACCTTCCTACACTTAGCAGACACTGAGAAACATTGTCTGTTGTCTCTTTAGCTGCTAAATGCTCCAATATGTTAGTTAGTTAGTTGTTAACTTTGTCACTATACCACTTGGTACGGGTCAGGTAGCGTATAGTGGGTTTATACTGCAGCTGGAAATAAATCACTTCAAGCCACCCCTTTCACATTACATGTAGTCATTTCAAAAATAAATTTGTAAATACAGTATCAAAGGTAACAATACAAAAAAATACATAAAGACATAAGACATAAGACAATCAATACAAGGTAGGATACCAGAGAAAAGCCATTCGTCGTTGTCTCATGGTGTTGAGTCCAGTGTGTCCTCTCCCCAACTGATGTCTTCTTCCTCCTCCCTAAATTAAAATACTCTGCACGGATCCATTCACACTGCATGTTGATATCTGATTCAATGTTCTTCTAAAACGACCATGGAAAATGCTTATCAAAGACTTTTGAAACACTAAAACAGTTTGAGTTCCATGTTTGAGGGTAGTAGAAAAAAGCTCACACCCCTTGATGTCTCCTCACACCATTATAGGTTTAAGCTTAAATTAGATGTTGCTGTCTGTCTCTATACACGTATTGTTCAGAAAAAATAATCCCTCACTTATGTAGTAGTAGTAGTAGTAATAGTCATAAATGGTGTTGTGTAAATGTCCCATTCACCGTAATTCATTTATGGTTTTACAGAGCTTCAAGCACCCTTGGCGGGCAAAATTAGAGTTGTTCCTTTTATAGACCCTCTTTGCTGTAGCTGTCTGCTTACTGAGTTGTATTCCAGCCCAACAATGTGTACTTTGACTCATAAAGCCAAACGGCAGGAAGTGATTGAAAATGTGGGGAAAAGTAGGTTTAGACTTTAAGACATTTTTCAAGGGGCAGGGAGAAACGTGGAATGTCCTATATGGCATTTAATTGCTTTAAGGCCACTATCCTGTTTATATACAATCAAATTTCCACATCTGTTCTTTTACCTTCAAACTAGACAAAATGTTGAGACAGGCACTTTGTGGGGCAGAATATGTTCACCCTCTGACCACACTTCACAGATGTGCACAAATTTACGGCTGGTTGCACCACAGAAATGCTCTGCAGCCAACGATACAAATAGTGGCATTGATTTACAAATAGAGGGAATTTATTTCTAGGTTGTTGCCATTGCTTTCACAGGCAGAGAGACACATTTTAAGACAAGATATAAATGGAAGGAATCCATAAAGCAATTATTCCACCTCTGCAGTACATGGCAGCAACGCAGTTGGAAAAGGTGTATCAGGCTACCTTTCTCTGTTCTGTTTCACTGAGCAGCTTCTCCAGCCTTTCCTCAGCCCGTCAAGCTGCCTTGGCAACAATCAGAGCAGAGTGGCTGAGGCATGGCAAAGAGAAATGTACAGTGGTGGAGTGGTAGGAAATTACAAAAGGAATCAATTCAATGAGTTCCCTCCCTCCATGAAAAAATGTCTATAAATCAGGCAGGTGGCCAGACCCAAACAACATCCTTTTAAGAGCCTGTCTACCAAGGCACAATGCATTTCAGAGCAAGGTACTCGGTGATATGGCTACGTGTGTACTAAATCCTTTCTTTTTTTTTTATTTGACTCAATCACTTTCAACTTTCAACACAGCAGTGCTGTCAACCACATGACCTTGGTGCTTTTCCCACTGACCTTATCCATATTTCTTTATCATTGGAATGAGATTGGGATGCTTTTTCGTACCGTATTACAGCCAAAGCATGCCGGGAGTTTCTGTAATGCCAGAAGAGCAGTGTTTCATTCCAAAAGGAGACATCCACCTTTTGAAAAATGTGACACCTATTCTGACACAACCACGCTGGCATGAAAGTGAAAATGAAGACATATCTGTCCTCTGCTCTTTACTGACAAAAAGGCAGTACTGTAGAAGCTGTAATCATTTTTTAAAGAGTGGGCTTTGAACACCAGGTCATCATTTTCGTTCTAAAAGCAGTTTGTAGACTGCATTTATGGGATGAAGCTCGTTTTGGTGCTTTTCTTTTTTTTTGATAACAAATGTCAAGTCCTCGGAACAATTATTTTGCCAATTACACTCCTGGTGCCTATCACTTCCTGTGTTGTTTTCCCATGTTTGTCCTCATGACGCTATCACCTCATAGGATGAGAATCTTAATGGAGGTTGTAAATAAACTAAACGGCAAGGTCAGCAGGAAAACCACTGATGGAATAAATTAGTGTCCTGCTCTAAAGAAAACAAGAGAGAAGACAACATGAAATATAACAGTAAGGAGTGGTAAAAGGGCTCCGTGACTGTTACCCACTCTTGATTTATCTGACGAGAGAGGCAATCTAACGCTTCTTCACTGATTTGTCATGTTCCCCGTGACCTGTCCACGAACATCAATATGGGATGGGTGTCAGACCGTGGGTTTAAACTACCGTTAGGTGGTCATTGTGGAGCTCATTTGAGTTAGCACGTGTATGTGTGTGCCTGCGCCACATTAATTTTCAGTGTCTGTTGCTGATAAATATCAAGGCCACTTGAGAGATGGCGAGCAGCAGTTTATTCCCACACGCAGAAACAGCACACACCAATGCGGCACTGTAAACAGCGAGACCATAGGAGCCGTGATTCATCACACACCCGTAGTGGGTGTTGAATAGTCACGGGAAAGTGAATAGCATTATACTGTAGGTGATGTAAAAACATGTGCTGCCAAGTGAAATAATATATGTTTATCCATTAATGAGCAGCTGCATGTCTAGCGTGATCTCAGTCTCAGGTGTAATGGATGTCTGACAGAGAATCTCTCCTCCTCTGTAAATCACATGGCTGCTCTCGTACTTCCTGGATGACAGTTTCCTCCTTCATCTACTATAGGTACAGAACAAGCGACCTTACGATGGAATTTAACCATCTCTCAGTTTGTGAATTACATCCTCTTTCTGTATTTTTGACATCACATGCTGTGCTGTAATTAGCTGAACAAACCCATTACAGTATAGCACTTCACAATAAAACTACATCATGTAATTGTGAAGGTACTGAGGCCACACAGTGTCAAGTCAAGAGGCTGAGCTGTAAGGATCCACAGCCTCTTGCAATGGAAAATTATGTTGGATAAAGGAAAAAAAAAAGACTGCCAGTGACAAAATGTGTGTGCATGTGTGTATCCACGCGATATTCCAACAACATCAGTGTTACCTTGGTTACTAATCCTATTTACTTGGATCCATTATTCAGGTTCTTCGTCTCAAAGCTGAATAGTTGTTATCACCGTGTGTCAGGGACGGAGACTCAGAGGAGGCAAATATTGAATATTCAATGTTTTCTTCACAATATTTCACAGTATTTAATGCACTAAGTGTAATCCATTTTGGAATATAAACTGTAATGAAAACCTGGATTTCCTCAGCTATGAAAATGAAATGATGTGTGTACATAAAAAAGAAAATCAATGGGAAAAGAAAAAGAAATGTGTGGGATCTATCTATATATCTATCTATGTTTATCTATCTACTTTATGATAATTGTAATTAAATATAGAACTTGAATTGTTCAATAGTGCATCCTTTCTTGGGAGATGTAATTTCCTTGATCCTGCAGTCAGTCATCTTTCATAAAAACTTTCAGGTTACAAAAAGGTCACTTAGAAATAATTACAAGGGAGGCCTACAAAAGCTGAGGCTAATGTACTCGGATAACTTGACAGCACAAAAAAGTCTGAATAAAACTGTAACATGAATTACAGCCTACGCATTCTGTGATCAGTGAAACGGCACACAAAGCATTAGGGATGCAACAATATGGGTATTGAGATAGCAAAGCTTTCCCACTGACAGCTACTGTATTTGGTTTCTCACAAAGCAGAGGAAACTGCTGCGACATTCACATATTGTTGTTCCTTCTAATTCTCTCACTCAGCCATCCAGTGGTAGCATTTCAACCGTGCAAAAATGTGGCTTAGGTAAGCAGTTGACTGGCCAGTGACCTTGCACATAAATTAGATGAAGTAAACCTTCATCAACAAAAACCTTCATAAACAAAAAAGTGTCTATTTAAATTAATTGATTTAGATTCCAGCAGCAAAAAAATCTTGTGTTTTATGGAGCCCTAAAGTGTTCAGCATCAAATAAATAATTAAGACATTTAAAGAATAAAATGGTGCCAATAAATAAGACAATAACATGGGAAGTAATTTAAAAAATAATTAAAACATTACTCATTATCATTAGATGTAATTTCATCATTCTCATTTTCATATTAACATAGTTCATTTTTGTTTAATTATTTAATTTCTATTTCAAAATGTCCCTTTCAAGCCGGTTTTTATTCAATAATAGCATTTTTCCAAGTGACATTTTTATTTCATATCACTTTTCACGACAGTGGAGTTGTCACCAATTGCCCACTCACTTATCAGCCAATCACATTCCTGCAGCTTCTCAGCAGGGTCAGCAGACAGCTGCCAGCTAGCTAATTAGCTAGTTTTGTTAAAGCCTGTTCAGCTAATTAGTTAGCTGGCAGCTCCTCTTGGCTAGAGTAACCACAGAGAAACTGTAACTTTGCTCTTATGAGTTGTGTGAGTTCTCTGAGAAACATCTTTAAAATTATAACGCTGCTGAGGTAACTCTGAATTAACGAGTTAACCCAGGCTCACGAACCAGCTTAGCTAGTTAGTTGGCTAGGTAGGTAGCATGTGAAGCCTTGTAAAGGCAATACAAAAAGAGAGGTTAGTTGTATGTGTACAGTGTTTATTAACTGCAGCAGCTAGTTGGCTCATTCAGAATTACGTCGGCATTGTTTTTGCTTTAGCAGTTGATGCTTTCTGCACATGCTACCTACCTCTCTGGCTAACTAACTAACTAGTTTATAGTGAGTTAAAGTTCAAAGTAAAGAGCCAGTGTTAATGGAGGTAGTTAACTGGTTAACTCAATGTTATCTTGGCAGTGTTGTGATTCTAAACATGTCACAACTCTGAAGAGCAAAAACATACAACTGTATTTCACAATAATGACTTGTTTTTTAAGAATACCTTATATTATTTGACAGTTTAGTATGTCATTTATATATTTTACTGTAGGATTAATAATTTCATAATGTCTTATTTATTTATTTAATATTGTAGACCTTGGGGCTTCATGGTGTTTAGCAGAATTACCAGGACTCGGCCTTTCCAAAACCTCTAAAGCCATATCCTCCCCTCCCCCCTCTGTCTGTGTCCCAGGAGGGCAACTGGAGGAGAATGACTGGTAAAATCCAGACCAGCAACGTGACCAACAAGAATGACCCGCGCTCCCTCAACTCCAGAGTCTTTATTGGCAACCTCAACACAGCCATTGTCAAGAAGACCGACATAGAGGTCATCTTCGCCAAGTACGGCAAGATAGTGGGCTGCTCTGTGCACAAGGGTTACGCCTTCGTACAGTATTTGAACGAGAGGAACGCCAGAGCGGCTGTGGCGGGAGAAAATTCCCGTATCATCGCTGGACAGCCTCTTGGTGAGTCTTCTTTGCTTTCTCTTTTTCACTCTTTAGTGAGAAACTTCTGCATTCCTTGCATTGCAGATTCCATTAGGAACTCATGAAGGGCCAGTAAGATGCAGTCCATACAGCACTTCGCAAAACTTTCTCCTTGAAATACAGAATGTTTTGTTAAAGCCTGTTCTTTGCTAGAGGAATGGATTGTCTCTCTTGGGAACACAAAATGCCTCAGGCATCTCGCAGACTTTTAGTTTAGAACTTCCCTTGGCTCCTAAATGCTGAGGGGTCTGTGTTTGTTGTCACGCTGTTTTGAAGAAAATTCCTACTGAATCTGTTAACTGATCCACTAGTGAATGTAAGCACAGTTTGATTGTAACATTTACCAGGCAGAAACTTGCAAAAAGTATGTCAAAGTTCTTGAGACACACTACTTGAGCAGAGCAGAATATGTTAAGTGGCATGGGATACAATATGCCTTGCAAGCATTGCTTTTCTACTGTGCATGCACTTTGGGTTGTTTTTGTGGATGTTGACTGTGAAATGTTTTTTATTCCCATTTGTTTTGCTCAATCAGAATGAGTTTTGTCTGTGAAGGGCATCGTCTTGAGCCTTATCTTTCTAAAACATCTTTGTGAAACCTAGTGATGAATTTCAAAGATACAGCAGAGCATATTCCTAGACGCACTTGCTTTACATAATTTTATAATTATCATGACTGGATAATACTGCATATACTGTAGGCAAGAGACATTTTGATTGAAGTCTTTGCAGTGTGTTTGGTGTTTCAACTAGGGAACCTGGGGTCCAGAGTGTAAAGAGTGTTGGTATGTTACACAGTTAAAAACATCAGCATGAGATGATCAAAGGGAGCATGATGGAAGTTGGAGATGGATTATTATGTGGATGTAGAATATGTGTAGAGTTGATATTTGGCATTTAGACTCTGACTTCAACATGCAACGTGCACTATAATTGGTGTTTCAACAAGGGAACATTTGTGGTATAAAGAGTGCAAATATCACTTGGTGTCAGTTGATATTTGGCATCTAGGCTCTGACCTGGTCACTCCCCACAAGGAAACACCAAGCTCTACACAGCAGGGATTGGGGAGTGACGATAATAGCTTCCCCCTAAAGGAATGTAGACTCATAACCTACAGGTGGACACTAGGGTTGAGGTGGAGGTTCAGTGGACTTTTGTTGACAGAACTAGCTTGCAGGCTTTGTGTCGTTATAATTTGTCACTTATAATGGCATGAATGGTGTCTGTCTGATCGTAGGGGAGAGAAAGTGTTTGTTCAGCCGTGGTTTTGGTATGAAGATAGTGTATTTCAGGAGGACATGTGTTTTTGAACTCTTGCTTGAAGATGATCTTTGTAACTGCTCATACACTCTGCCACTCCATTATACAGTATCCTCGGGGTGGTCAGGAATGGTAGTGAAAGAAAGTTTTATATAGGAAAATGAACATAAATGAGGTAAGCAATTGCAGTTCAAGGGCAATACCCAATGAAAATAATGTTCCCAAGACCGTTAACTCCTGTGTTAATGAACATTAGCTCTAACTAAAATAATTTATGTGCAGAATAAAAATAATATTTAAAGAAAGAAAACACAGAGCTGCTTTAAAGAATACTGTGTCTCCTCTGCATCAACAGGGCAGGCTATCGGCCTGCCTGTTATTCTCTAGATGGCATTTATCAACCTAAACATCAAACCAATAATCTGTCTCGACTGTCCTAGTCTCTTCTGAAATCCATCTGGCTGCTGGGAGACCTAAGTGGTTTCTTTATTTGCTTTCCTATTGTTAAGACGATGCTGGCTGTTTATGAAGGCCTGTCTGTCTGGATAGGTGTTTAATGTTACGTTTCCAAAAATTAACATATAAGAAAAAGGAATTTCTGATCTGATATTACTGAAAATGGATCAACAATGCTTAATGAAACATTTTGTGCATCTCTATCTATTGTTCCATGTTGACAAAGGCAAAAACCAACAGTCAGTAATGATGAGCTCTCCTTGCCTGATGAATGGTGGCTAATGTGTTTTTGCTCTTTCATTAGTTTGATATTTGGCATTATGGATGCTGTAATCAGCGAATAAGCAGAAAAACACATCGGTTATTAAAACCTAGTCATAACCAGGACCATCGCCAGTGAGAGCCAAAACCATCACTGAGCACTCTACCATATCCATAATAATAGTGTGAGTGATTTATTTGTTACTTCTCTGCAAATCATTTGACTCTCTTCACATGTGATTGCTTGTTTTTGGTTGAGAAAGCAAACATAATCGAAAGTATTTTCATTACTCCAGAGTTCATTTTAAACCGACCCTGCAGCAAGGCAATAGTGCTCTCATTGTTATCACTCAATCTACAAGTCATGTGGCGGGAGTATGACTGGGAGATGCATCCTTAATTGACAATTAAGGACACCCTCAGTCTCATCCTCCCAAGCTGATGCTTTTTATATTAACATGGCGGAGAAATGAATCAGCCACATAATGATTTGGAGTTGAGGAATGACCTCCGCAAAGGATCCATCTTCCTGTTGGAAAACGTTTCATTAAAGTGTTATTACCTGCAAGTTGATTGCGCCTCACTTTCAGAGATCACATCTGTAGGTAAGCTAATATTGCTGTGTTGCTGGAGGAACTGCATTGAAATACTGTATGTTGGTGTTTCAAGCATCGCTGGCTATTTACTGAGATCACCCACAGCTCACATAAAAAAGAAGCAGAACATGTTGTGTAGGCAGAGGCACGTTTGAAAAGCAAGGTTTTCTGCTGGCAGAGTTCACTGGAAAAGAGGTCAGTGGAATAATTACATCATACTGCGACTGCACAGATCCACCTCAGCTGCTCAGACGCACTGGTGATGACTAATCTGCACACTCAATGATACACAAGTGTCAAAGGTCATAGCCTGCCGCCCCCACAGACGATAAAACTGTCACTCTGCGTGTGTGTGTGTGTGTGTGTGTGTGTGTGTACGTATGGATGAAGAACAGCTGATAAAAGAATGCAAAAATTCTATAATAACACAGCTGGAAGCACCTACCTCCCCTCCGCTGCTGAGTGAAAAAATGGATGCTCCATTACCCTATCAAATATGAATAGGAGTTTACGAGATCACATCTAGGATTGTGAGCACAGCAATCATTACTAAATAGCAGTGCGTGCAATGCTATTCTGAATGGCTTAAGTGTGCAGTGTCTCTACGCATTTCAGAGTTACGAGCATGAAGACATTTCTCTGGAAGCACTCCACATGAACACAGATGTTGAATATTGAGTCTTGCAGAGCAGACATGAAGAATTGTTCCTCTGTTGTCTCTTTCTCCATGGTGCTGAAAAATTAAAACCCAGCCGGTGTCCCAATTAATAGTATGACGTATACAAATGTGCATAGTATACTGTTTTGGCATCTTATTACACAAAACCATTAATCAAAGGATTTTGGACCTGCCAATGTGAAATTTAGAAACTTAAAAGAGAAAGCAAACTGTTTAATAAGTTTTACTGTTTTGCAGCTCAGTAGCGCTTCCATCTTCAGTGTGAATGGCAGTGTGGGAAAGTAATGGCAATTAACATCAAAAATCAAGCAAAAAGTGGATTTAGTAGCTTTTATGTCTCTCTCCATGGTGCTGAAACATTTAAACCCAAGTGTATACTGTTTTAGCAGTTATAAAATAACTTATATATAATATATAATTTATATATATATATATGTGTGTGTATATATATATGTATGTATATATATATATATGTATATATATGTATGTATGTATGTATGTGTGTATATATATATATATATATATATATATATATGTGTGT
>LKNJ01000170.1:0-84163 GCA_002120245.1 Maccullochella peelii | reverse complement strand
ATATATATAGAAATGATAACAGACATCAATCAAACAATTATGGAGAACTCCTACAAATGTTTGTCAGCAAAATGTTTGTACCTAGATTTAATACTTCAATTTTGTTTTCCGAGATCTTCCTGGAGATGTCTCACCATGATCCAAAATAAGTTTTAAAGGCATTGCAAAGCAACATTTTCAGTTATCCTGGCTGCTGATTAGACCTCTGCTCAGGTGGGTTCAGCTACAAGTGAGCTACAAGTGAAGTCACGGGACTCCTACTAATAATAATACTAAAGGTGTAAGTTGTTCTGTCCTAACAGGTGAAACAAAGCTTACAAGAGAGTGAGGGAAATGGCTGTGGCTCCATATAGGTGTGACTGTGCTGCTTGTTACGTAGCAAAACTAAAAAAAAACTCTAAGGGAATTCAGGCTGTAGTAGTTTAATCCCTATCCACTGATAATCAAACAGCAGCAGGTAGTGAGGATGCTGTGGTAAACTTTCATTTCTTATTCTAACAGCTTTTACAGTAGTCTGAGTGTTGGCAGATACACTACAATACCTTTTCAATTTCAATTCAGGCACGACAAGCCATATTAAATATGTGTTAACTAGTCCAGCTCAAACTACCACTGTGCCAGTCCAGTGTTTTTGGAGTGCACCCAATTAAGCGCAGTCTGGACATGCAATCACAATCCTGGGAAGAGGTATAATTAGCCAAAATAGTCATAATCACCTGTGTGGTCAGTACATTCATCTTGACATATATCTAATTTTGGTACATTTTCTAACTTGAAAGAACTTCATAGTCAAATCCTGCTCAAAGTGAGTGTGTTGTATGTACTGTAATTAGGACACAGCATCAGTCTCTCCATGGGTGTCTCCATTTTGGCCCCAAAACTAGTTTACATTTTACAATTAATAAAATCACTTACAATCACAGCCTTCATACAGCCATCTGAGGTCAGCATGCTCTCGTGTGTAAGGCATAAGGCACGTTAAGTACAAATAGCTCTTTGTCTCACTTGTGTTGTTGTGTGTTCCCTTCCCTTTGGCTAAAAGCTGACTGGGGGGAATTCCTCGTGACACAATGACATGATGATTGCTGGCATCCATGAACCTCAAATGCATCCGAGCAGTTTCCTTCTTCACCCACTGTGATCTATCTGCTGTATCTCTGCAGCCTCTCTCCTCAATGGACACAGTGGGCTGCCATACAGACACATTTTTGTGCCCTCAGGTGTCCCAGCATGCAGCCTGATCATGTTACTGCTTAGTCTCCAAATCTACATGTATACAATACACTGATATAACCCATAAGCTATCTGAACACCCAGTGCTGTTTATTACAGCTAGCTAAAATCAAACTCAGGTTTTTGAAAGTTTTCTGAGAGACTCCTTTGATGTATTTGCACCAAATACTTTGTGATGCATATCACTCTTGCCTATGTGGTAAGATAAGTATCTATCTTGTCTTGTTTCTCTCATCTACAGAGGTGGTTGTTTCAACTGTGTCCTGATGTGGCACCGTGTGCTTATGTGTTTGTCTGTAGGCAGCAGATGCGTGTGATTGGCAGGTGTTGATTGAAGCCCTGATGGAAAAGGACAATGAAAGAATAATATCCCATATTTTTCTAAGAGAGGCCATGTATGAAGATACAAGCTGCTGAGCAACCTGGGAGCAGAGGAGAGAGGGAGAACTGCAGAGAGAGGTTAATAGCAGAGAGAGGGCAAACTAACAACATCTCTGGAGAGTCCGTCTGGTAGCAAGCACACCTGATAATCTTCCCTCTGTTGACTCCTGTTCTGAGTAGCCTGACCCTCCCAGAAGAGATCTGCATTCCCTTCCACCTGGAAGTTTCATGGTGAAGGTCCATCCCATTACAATATTAATGACCACAGTGAAGGATAATGTGTGATGGATCACCAATCATACTGCCTCCAAATGGCATTGGCAAGAGTTAGGCACATAAATAATAAAGTGATTTAGATGCAAAATCCATCCTAAGCGGATTACAAAGGCAGTGGCACTGCAATCAATCGTCATTTTGGGCCAACATGATGCATAGCAAGGAGCACAGGACACAGAAACTGAAGTAAAATGGGAAGCAGGAGAAGACTGAGCAGGGACAGGTAGGAGGAGATTGTACAGGGGGAACTGTTGTGTAAAAATACACATATTGGAGGCATCTGTTGTATTTGTGGATTCATTTTGTTTCCTGATTTAATTATTTCTTACAGTTTTATAGTTGATGCAGTGTCATTTTTTAATATTTGCATCACTCCTACATTGGATTTTAATGTCATAGAAGTTTTTCATTCTGTGTCCCATGTGAAAGTTGACAATTGTACGAGATACGTGGTGAAAACTTTTGTTGTCAACCCCCAGAAATGGTGGTCTTAGATCATGGCTCTGCAGAGTATAGCGTGTTTGGCTTATTGCTGTATTGTTTTCCCCCTGGTTGTGTGGTATGACACCATACTGTAGCCTGTGCTGTACTGGTTCTCAGCCATGTGTGGACGATGTCTTTCATTGTTTTTATTGTGCATGTTTTTATTGTTTATGTTCGATTTTCTACCCACACTGAAAACCAATTTCCCTTTGGGATTATTAAGTTAATTAGTCGATCAATCAATCAAACCAACACATCAGAATATGACAAGAAATAGCACAGAATACATTGGCAAGCGAGGGTAATGCTGACGCTAAAAAACATATTGACCTCAAACTCACTTTGTAAATTCAGCATTTCATGTTGCCTTCTCTTTGCTGACCACGACCGGCTTCACAATCTTCTCCGTCTATCTTTAATTTTCCCGTTTACATTGTAGTGTTACGATGCATCATCTGACACAAATTGATATTATACAGTCTGACACAGATTGCGACCAAAACTTTATTAGTCCCAGTGTGACATACAACGAAATTGTAAGATTGTTGTTAACGCACTATAGGTGCCTTGAAATAATAGTTCAACATTTTCGGGAAGTAGCACGCGAGAAGATCAATATCACTGTCATACCTGTCCGTTAAATGTGAAGCTACAGCCAGCACCTGGTTAGCGTAGCTTAGCACAAAGACTGGAAACAGGGAAACAGGTGGCATGGCTCTGTCCGAAAGGAATTATAATAAAATCCCCCAAGCACCTCTAAAACTCAGTAACATGTTATATCTTGTTTGTTTAATCCATAAAAGGTTATGGACTGGACTTTTTGTAATGAAATGATACCATGAGAGTGGTATTGATCTTCTCTACTTACTCTCGACAAGAAAGTGATTAACCATATTTCCCAAAATGTGAAACTTTGAGTGAGAATTTGGTGTTGGTCCAAAACTGCAAAGGCTTTTTGCTAGACTCACCGTCTTGTGTTCAGATTCAAAGGCATTCTGGAAAAAGAAGGAAATGTGTAACTCGTAATAATAGAGAAGAGGCTGTAAAGGAAATTGCAACGCTTCTTCATAAAATACGTGCAACTCCTTAAATGCTCTGAATATCACAGGCTTAACATTATAAGTGAATACCCAATGGGGATTTGCCCTTTAATGTCTAGTGTCTAATGTCTTGAACCAATCCTCTTGCATCTTCTCCACCTGGCTGCTGTAATTCTCTCTATCATTCACCATTAGTATTCACAGGCTCACTTTCTCTTTGAAATTTGCATAGATAATTCCAACTATGTCTACAATAACTGCACAGCTCAGT
This sequence comes from Maccullochella peelii, assembly GCA_002120245.1. Taxonomy (NCBI): domain Eukaryota; kingdom Metazoa; phylum Chordata; class Actinopteri; order Centrarchiformes; family Percichthyidae; genus Maccullochella; species Maccullochella peelii. Next base: position 80,479 of record LKNJ01000170.1, on the reverse strand, counting down.
AACTTTATTTTGAGAGCCAGGTTCAGAGGCATGAACAGTCATGAGTGAGAGGCCTTATGGGTATTGCAGTATGCAACTAGATGGGCCAATTCATCCTGATCCACTGGACTGAGCCTTGCCAAAGCTAACCCCATAAGGCCCCCTCTGTGTCTTTCATGTCCCCGTGTTTGCTTCTGAGGCTGTGAGAGTATTCAGTGTGTCTGAGTGTGTGTGTGTGTGTGTGTGCTTGTATGTGGGGTCGGCGTGTGCTTGCAGATGGGAAGAGAATTCAGGTTTGTGCCTCGCTCAGAAAAGGATTTTACCCAGTGCGCAAACAGTAATATCAATACATAATCTTGTTCTCTCTCTCTTTCTTTCTCTTTGCTCTCTTATTCCCTCTCTTTCCATATCTCTCCTTGTCCTTGTGGGTGATTAGAATGCACCATGGTTGTCCGTCTCCTCCCTCATTAATCACGCTCTGAGAGACTGGACGTTGAATGCACACTTGGCCTGACCCAGCACTCGACAAAAGCATCCATAACACCAGGTACAGAGCAGTCATACAATAACATCAACAGTATAGCCAAGCCAAGGATTTATCTGAGTTGTAATGTATTCGGAATATAAGAATGTGTTTCTTTTGCAGAAACAATGCTGAAGAAATTTAAAGACTGTCATTGTGCACTTTATAGGCTTTAATAAAGCCACCCAGGAAAGCACATTTCCCCGGCTGCCAGGATCTCTTTCTGTCTCTCTGTCCCTCTCTTTCTGTATCCCCCTCTCTCTTTCATGCATTCTGACAAATGCTTTAGTGGGGCCTGAGCCACAGTGTGGACAAAGTGAGATGGATTACTGTGTGGATTTTGGCAGGGGGAACTGCAGCTAATTCTCTGATTAGAAACCGGGGTTCAGAAGGTAGAGAAACACTGAGCTGTGAATCAGAGTCAGAGCGCAGGGCTCAGTGGACTCCAGAAACCTGTGCATGTGTGTGTGCGTGTGTGTGTGTGTGTGTGTGTGTGTGTGTGGGCATATGTGTGTGCGAATGTGTGTGGGTGGGTGCATTATGCTCATGAGTAGAATTCAGAAAACAAGCTTGTTTTAGTTTGTGTGCATGTTTTGTCTGCAGGTGTCTGTGTTTCAGTTATGCAGTAAGTAATATAGTTCAATTACCTGAGTGTCGTTATTAATATGAGCAGGATTAGTTAATTCTCACAAAATTTCACTTTCCATCACCTCTGCCACAGAGCAACAGGCTAGTTAATATAGTATAATATATAAAAATCCCAGTCGTGGTGCAGGGTGGTGTGCTGGTTGCATTGCATTGCATAATCCACAAATGTAAACAAAATGATAGAAAATCAAATACACAAGATTTTAAGCTCATCGTTTCCAAATGTGTTGACGCGTGTTCTAATACTAAGGCTAACACTACACAGCAATTTAAGTTTTTATTGTTTGTGACTGTAAAATATGTGCATACACCAATATACAACCCCCCACCCACCATGAGGCCATGATCAACCAGAACCAGCTGCGGTGGCTGGGGCACGTGATAATGTCAGCTACCCTGCAGAGTGCTACACAGCCAGCTACATCATGGTCAACGTTCAGCTGGAGGGCCGAAGAAGCGCTATAAGGATCAGATGAAGAACGCTTTGAGGAGGAGCAAGATCAGACCTGAGGACCTGGAGGATGTTGCTGCTGAACGTACCACTTGGCAACAGCTGTGTAGGGATGGGCTTCATATGCCGGAGATGGAGAGGACAACCAGAAGACAGCAGAAGAGAGCCAGGAGAAATAGAGCCATGGTTGCCCCCACTACCACCACCACCACCAGATATACATGCCCCACCTGCAATAGAGCTTGTGCATCCAGAATAGGACTGATCTCACCGTTAAAGGAGTGGATGTCGTCATCGGATTTCAATGGACAACTGAAGAAGAAGAAGAAGAAGAAGAAGAAGAATACAATCAGTAATGTGTGTACAACACAGCAGAAAACAGACTTGTTTTTCAGTTATGATTAAGTGAGATTTCAAAAGTTAAAGATACTGAATTTCTATTTAGAAAGTCCTTAAATGTATGTAGCTAAACGAGAAAAAGTTATATGGGTGGGGCTTTTAAGAGTAATTAATGACAATGCATTACTATACTCAGATTACATTATCTAATATTACATGAATTAGATTTGCCTGTTTTAATTAAAATGGTGTTACTTTAGAAGTTATTTCACAGTACATATGTAAGCATTAATTAAATAAAAACAGCAGCAAAAACAGAACATCTTATGTAAGCTTACCCAGAAAGGCTGCTAATAAGAAACACAATCAAAGTCTGCTTGATACAGACAAGACTGTGTTTTTGAAAGCAGAGCCACTTTCTTACATCACATTATATATAAAAAAAAAACACTATGTTCTGTTTGGGTTCCTGGAGATCCTGGGCCCTCTTTAACAGCTCAAAAAACATACTTAACATTGTTTTATCAGCTTGATACGTCACAATTTGTACTAATTTTACTAATTGCTTATAAACTGATGGAATGTTTCAAAAGTCCTCTACAGAAAATGACACATTACTTCTTGTTTGGGTCTCACAGATCCCAGCTGTAAAACAGGATTTAGCACAATGTTTACAGTATTAATACGCAGCACCACCCCTCATTAGTCTCAAATAAGACACATTTTGTTCATAAGAGGTCTGACAGGCAGTTTGAGCTCTCAGAGTTTTAATTGACCCCAAACATAAAAACCCTCACTATTTAGGACAACAAACTGAACAATTTTCTGCATGTGAATAACTTTTTGACAAACACAATTAATATATATTTGTTCATTCATAGACAATATGACTCATAAAATATGAAATATGTTCTTATTGTGTGTGATAACAATGTTTTATGGTAATTTATGTATTTTGTCACCTTCAGTAAAGGTGCAAACCCAAGATAATGGTTATTGCTTCGATACTAATCTGCATATTGGGTTTTAACAAGGTCAGAAGAAAAGGACATTTGACAAAAAAATTGGAATTAATGTCCTGAAACCCTGCAATGCAACTCATTCGTTTTAAGGTAGTAAAGTAAAGCAATTCATTTAATTCAGAAGTAACTTACTACTACCATTGATGATGACAGGATCTGAAATATAACACTGATGCTGACATGAGTCAGAAAGTAGAAGACACATCCATCTTCATTCCTGTCTTCGTATCTTCCATCTGACCAACCGGCCACCTCAGAGTCTGCAGCTAAATTGAACAGTGGGGACAGTGAGGCTTCAAACTAACAGGCTTCAAACTAACAGGATTAGCTTGAAGCCTAACAAGCATCCTGGCTAAAATGTGTTCATTAATATTACATCCGTCTACAGAGAAAGAGAGAGAGAGAGAGGGAGGGAGCAAGGGACACAGACAGCAAGGGGAAGTGGCTTTGGACCACTGAAGAAGAACGGCATTGGATAATTGTTCCACGTGTAATCAGAGATGCCTGTTTATTAAGAGCTTATAGGTTCACATTTAGGGCAAGGATGGGTTTGAATGAATGGATCACTGGTTGAAAATTAAGATCTGGACTTTCTCATAATGCAAAAAGCAAAACGTTACACTAGATATGCATGTTGACACACTACCTGTTATGATTAAACAACATATTTGCAATGGGCACATTAACTAAAGAGGCTTGTCTTCACTCTGACTTTATCTGTAAGAGTCCCAGCAATGTGTATCAAGAGTAATCAGCCTTTTGTGTAGGATTAGTGTTCTTACAGATGCTCTACTTGTGCATGCTGGGAGATAATACTTCAATAAGAAACGTGTGTGTTTGTGCCAGGTGTGCAGTCTTGCTATGACGGAGACCACTGCAGTGCGACCTTTACACGGAGCATCAGCTAAACAGACAGACCTTCATAACAGACCTGACGCGGACCCCCGGAATGGAAAATCTGCCCTTTAATACTCCATAATAATTGATCCAGTCAGTCATGTCTGTCTCTTAATTCATGCCGTAATTGTCGATATGCACCTCAGGCTGAACGAAAAAGAGAAAGAGAAATCCAGGCGATGAAAGGCGACGCATTGTGTGAGTAATGGTTTGTGACTTGCGATTACACATGCAGTGATAATTACTGCGACCCGGAGGGTTTCTGCGGACCCGTGCTCACAGGGCTCTGCAGCGTAACCCCTCTGACTCCCTCCGCTTAGTGTGCGAATTAAGAATCACTGTGACACACTGACTGGGGAGTTCTCCCTCTCAATGAAGATGGACAGTATAAACAAAATAACGTTAAAAACAGCCCATAACCTTGCCCGGAGCAGTCTCTTGCTCTCTCATGTGTTTACTTCCTCTCACATTTCCTTATTTGACTCCGCATTTATTCTCCCTCCGTCTCTCCTCGCTCTCTCACGCTAGTTTGCTTCCACCCTTCCTTGTTCCGTCATCCTCTTACTCACAAGGCCACCTCGCCAATTACACAGCAAAGCTGAGGGCTTGTGAATCATTGCATCCAGTTGTTAGTTTGGAATACTGACTCACAGCTGGAGGACGGGACCCGGCCTTGGGCTCCACTGTCCGGTAAAGGTCACACCGAGCATGATGGCGGTTAACTACCTCAACTTTATTGCAGTCAACACTTTTGCATTAGCTGTCGCCACGAGTAACCTCTCTGACACCATCCAGACACAGTTTACAGTCAGGCCATAACCACCCCAAGGTACTCGGAGCACTGTTCAGAGCGCTGATGCATGACAAAACTGGCCACTTGGCCTTCTTAGACCTCAAGCCTGTGCTATTTTGGGGAGTGGAGGAGCAGCTAGAAGGATCATTCTGCCACTGAGAGGGCACAGATTTGTCCCTGACAAAAGATCCATGTGCAAACATATGTCTAATTGAAAATACAGTGATTAAACAAAACATCTGGTGCATAGTTCTGCACTTATCTCACTTATCTCAAAGCTTAAAACTCTTTTCTCAAACTCAGCTTCTTCTCCTTTATCTGTGTCTTCTCCTTTGTGACTGGTATAGATTTAATTAGGGAAATCAGTGAGGGATAATGACTTCTACCTGAATTGACCTCTTTATAAAAGGTGTCCCGAATATTTTGCATATTAAGTGAAGATTTGATTAAAACCCTGAACTGCCTGCTCGCTTGGTGAAATTCACTTTTGGATAGGAGTTAACTTGTTAGAGCCAAAGATACACTACATAAATAAAAAGGTGCTCACTGTACTGAGCTAACAGGGTGACCAAACGTCAGTTGCAGCTGTTGAGGGAGAGGCAGCATAAGACACAGCTGTCTGCTTTGTGTCTCCAAGGAAAAATTGACAAACACGAGCTTTATACACACAGGGAGGGGTTGTCTTCAATAGATAGCAGCTGGTTTGAAGTGCATTCCTGACCTTGACAACTCCTTGTGGCTTGTTCACACATCCCTATTAGCCTGTAGCCTTGGTGGAGAGTAAGAAGTGGTAAACAAGTTGCAAAACTAATGATTATATAAAAGGAGGAGCATTTGTTGGTTAAATACGTGGCAATTTCATACAGAATATTCACACAAGATAACTCAAAGCAGGATTCTTGTGTGCTTGTGTTGTCCTACATAATGTAAAATCAGCACCAAGGTGTTAAGCATCTTAGTTTTCAGGGCACGGTATGCGAACATACCTGGGTGGGCCTTTGCAGCTGATGAGTTCTGGGACTTAGAGTGCTTGAGCTGTAAAGTGTGTCACCGTTTTCTCCGTAGCCTACCTGTGTGACAGAATTATTAATGAGCTGTGTCTGTATTTATGCACCTCATCTAACAGGGGAAGATGGGCTGCCTTCATTACTTTGAGTTGTGGGAGCCGTCCTGTCAAGTGAAATTTGATCCTCGGCCAAGATGAGCGCTTGTTATGACAAAAGGGGAAATTCATCAAGTGTTCATTTGGTTTGAAATGATGGGTCAAGACCGTGTCAGTCTCCTCTCCTCAAACATGGAGTAAATGAAGATCATGGAATCAGGAGTATGTGTGTGAAAAAGCACCTTTTCACTCTGTGATCACTGAGCACCACACTGTGGTACACAGCAGTTATTACCACTTGTGACTGTCTTAATAACCAATACAGTGTACATTAAGAAGCAATCGTTTTATTGACCATTTTATTGAATGAATTCCTTTCTAATTGGTTTCATTTTTGTTGTAATGTGCTCATTTATGATCTTCTAAAAACCGTGGATGCATCTGGATTTTGGAAGCAGAGGGGCATAACTGTCAACATGTGCACGAGTAACATTTTATTATACATTATTAATTATAACATACATGTTCAGTATAATCAATTAAAATGTTAGTTGATTTACTCTTGCATGTCTATTCTGTCATTTGCAAAAGATGATCAAATTTTGTTATAAATAAAATAAAATAAATAAATAAAATAAATGTGTTCTTAAGAATCTAACAAACAATGTGCATGTACAGTAGATGTATATATGTACATATATAGAAATGTTATAGAGAGGTTTTAATGCATGTGTCTATGTTAATGACAAAAAATAATATTGGTACCATTAGCATTATTATATGTCATTTATTAGTTATTGTGTGTGTGTGTGTGTGTGTGTGTGTGCTCTTGTGCAAGCCTTCTTATGTCTTTGTGAGGACCAACAATTTTGTGGCACTTCTTTAAAAGGCTGTTTGAGGCTTCAGACTTTTTTTTTAGGTTTGAGGTTAGAATTAGGCATTAGTTAAAGTGAGACTATGTAAGAAAAAACACATAATTCCTCTTACAAACGAAGTGTTGAATGCACAAGCAATGCACAACTCACCATTTATCAATTAATTAATCAAATACACTCAGGGGTTTTGATAATACAGCCTTGCTTGTTCTGGTATGACCAGTAGCTTATGGTGGCTAATGTTAGCTAACATTTGCTAACTTCAGATAGAAATTGCTGTGTAACTGACATTACTGAATCAGTTTCCTGACTTCATAACTCTTCTCCACTTATGCTACTGTCACACGATATTATAGGATTTATTAATATCCTATAATTGTCACTTGTGGAAACAGGGTTAGGTTTAAGGGAATATAGACATTTTTACAGCTGGAAATACACATTTTCTATTTCACATTTTTGAAGCTCATCACAGTCATCTGTGAGGACCAAACTATAAATGATTTTTCCAATGTTTTGACAAGAATAAATGTTTTTAAATTATTTTCCCTCAAGCTTATCCACTGCCAAAAAAAAAAGCGTTTTTCTACAGCGCAATGTCTACTTTGCAAATGTTTGCATAATCTTTTTGAAAACTGGTAAATAGAGGAACAATAGCTGATTTTCATGTCAACTGGACGCCTACGCAGGTGTGAAGTACTTGCTGTTTCATTACAATACATGAAAAAGGAGACATCTGTGGAATGATTTTGTATAACAGTGACCCCTTCAGGAGACACGAGGAGATGCTTGTGCAGATCAGCTGTAGATTGCTGTAGGAAGAGACAAACATGCAAAGAGATTATTTCCCCAGATGGAGCATACAGTCGGTGTGACGGTGATGTGGCCAAATTAGTTGATCATGTAGACTATGCAAAAAAAGCACTTTTAAGTTTAATCTTGTTACAGTAATGAAATTCTTATTTATATTTTTTTATATGTAACTGCTGTATGCAGCATATGACTTGATGGTGCCCTCCACTTTAGTGCTGCCTGTTGTTGTGCGTGTGTGTTGGTGTTTTTATTTGCAAAAGTGTACTTAATAGGAAAAATACTCCAGTCCTGGAGTTTTAGAAGATGGATATGCTTTTGATACATGTATTATGTATTATGGATATGAAAATGAACTGTATTTCCAAATGTGGTGGTTAGTTTACACACATACATGAATATGGTGCCTATTCCTAAATATGTGTATGTATGAGGATCAGTAAAATGTAAAGTTTGTGGTGGGAACAAGTCAGCAAAGGTTGAATAGTCTGTGGTGTTTGCTTGTGTTTCCTCACCCAGATTTGACTCTGTTCAAGCGGTGAGCTGCGTGTTCATGCAGCCAAGATGTTTGGAAAAGTGTTTCTGATTTGGAATTTTTTTTGTTGGATTTTGTAAAAACAGGTCTGTAATGTCAAGATAAAGTATAGAAACATTGGAATAAGTGATTACATATTTAAGATTAGTAGTGAGAGCAGTAACAGCAGTGCTAACATTCAGTCCTCTGAACAGTTACTCATGATTACAGATGCACAGTAGAACAGCTCTTATGACACTTCTGTACATATTTAACCATACTTCTGAAGTCTCGTAAAGGTCTTCACTTGAAACCAAAGCTGACATTCTGCCATTTGTCTTCCTTGCTGCATTAATCTCTATTCATAACGAGTGCCACTTTCCAACTCACGGCAAAGAAATCACAGCCTTGTTAATCTCAGATGCAGTAGGCAGAATCAAAAATGTTCTTTTCTTCCCCCCCCTTTGGTTAAAATCGTTCTACAGCATGGGCAATGGCTCAGTCGTTTGGCCCCATTACATCCAGGAGACATTATTGTCTGTGTATCAGGTTTTTCTAACCCCCGTCGCCCTGTGTGGTTTGTATTATCTCTACCGACTGGGCTGTGGCACTGATAGCGTCTGAGCTGAATTAGATTTGGCAGCCTTTAATGCCTGTATGAATAGCAATTGCAACTAGTTCTACATTTGAATACTTCTTAATGTGATTCTTTGCACTCTGCTGACCCTGACAGATGGGGGGAGAGAGAGAGAGAGAGAGAGAGAGAGAGAGAGAGAAGCAGAAAGACAGACAAAATGGAGAGAGTGAGAGAAGGAGGAAAAATAAGAGAAATGAAGTAAACGGGAGGGAGGGATAATGCAGATTAGGGCCTAAATAAAAACTAAATGAGGTCTTACTTGAGAGGACGTAGGTTGGATAAATATAATTCATGTGTGGTATATGAAAAGATTAAATGAAGGTACATTAGAAGATGGGTGAAAATAGTTTTTCTTTTGCCCAGCCTTTATGAAATAATCCCTTCATTTAGTGAAAAAAATAATTAAAATAGAGTTTTTACATGCGTGTTTACTTATTTGTTTACTTGTTGAAGATTTGTGGATTTTAGTCGCCGCCCCTAAATAGGAAAAGCTTTGCTGCAGCTGCCAGTAATTGAAGATTTCTGTCCGATGAAAATGTGATCCCCACTATTCAAAAACATGACACCTAGATAAAAATAAACTGGATTTATTGCAAAGATTTTGTGCTGTAGTTTTGAGATATTGATCAGCCAAATAGGACTGGTGAATCAGTGGTTACCACTGTCACCTCACAGCAAGAAGCTCTTGGGTTTTTGTTGTTAGTCCTGGTAATTGAATGTGCATGTTTTCCCTGTATATATTTGATCTTTTGTCAGTTACTCAAGTTTTCTCCCAGAGTCCAAAGACATGTCTTAACTGGAGACTCCAACTTACCTACAGATGTGACGGCGTATTCTTGTGTGTTTGTTTGTTTGTTTCCTATCTATACTTTATTCTCTGTAATAGACTGACCGCCAGGTGGTTCTCTGCTTTGGCCCAATGCATGCTGAGAATGGGAAATGAATGGATGAAAGATCAGCATTTATACGTTCCAATAAAAAAAAGCCAGGTAATTTCAGAATAAGGCTGAATCCAAACTAAAACAGAATTTACTGTACTGTTCCTGTGACTTGTTCCTGTGACAAACACACACAATTATCTCTTTAAACTGAAAATTGAAGCAAAACATCAGGTGACAAATTTGGTCCAAGGCATGCCGGGATAGTCTCCAGTCCCCAGCTCCACATGGCAGGAGGGGGAAATGTACAAATGAATGAGCAATTTTACTTTTCATTCCAAGACAGGTAGCCAGGCAATTTCAAAATAAGGCTAAATCCACCTTACAATATAATTTACATTGTTCTGTTCCTGATAGTAAAGTTAAAATGTACAAACACAGAAAATTATCTTTTTAAACTAGAATTTAGAGCAAAACATCAGGGGACACATTTCTTGAGTTGGCCCACCGACTCTGATTACTTAAAGACACAGTATCCAAGGGAGGTTTATTTAAATGCAGTGCTTAATCAGTCGAACAGGAAAATGCACCCATGCATATAAAACCGCCAGGGCTGCTTTCATACTATCTGTTTTATTATTCCCTGTCTATGGAGCAGCTCTAGGAGTTGCCTATATGACACCATCACTACAGTCTTCCTCTCTGATATTCAGCTTATAAAGAAAATTTACAAACTAAGCTGGCAAGATAGAAATAACATGCAAATCCTGTTTAGTTGTTGATGTTCCGTTTAAATCTCTCAGTTGGATGCGGCAATCGCTGTCATGCTGCTTCTTCTCCACTAGAGTGTGCAATTTTCCTTCCCAGGTTTTGGGTTGCAATCAACACTAGAACCAGAAACCTGTTGAGAGGTTTCATGCAGTGTTTGCTTTCAGAGGAGACACTCAGTAGCAGCATGTGTGTAGGACAGGATGCCTGTTTTCTGCTTAATAATGTTTTTTAAGCACTCTCAGTTTCTCCCAGCGGATTGTTGTTCTTCCGCCCAGTATAAGGTTCCCTTTGAGCACAGTGCCCCTTTGAGTAATTGAGGCCAATCTGCATGCATAAACTTGGAGAAGTAAAGTGACAAAGTCATGAAATGTATACAAAAACACTGCTAACAAGGCAAAAATGTGACACTGGTTTATAATAGGATGCATCAGAGATTATTTGGGTTGAGTTTCCATTGTTATCGCAGAGAATTTAAACAGAATGTGCAGTTCACCATAGAAAAAAACGTCCTTGGAGCCTGAAAGAGTTTGTTTTATCTCCTGCATGTTTTTTGTATTTTTTTGACACCTTGAGCTTGAAACTGGTCTGTCGATTTGGACCCAGTCCAAACAAATGAGTCATTCAGGCTTTGTAAGCATAGTATTAGCAAAGAGAGACGATTTGCTGTCACAGACTGCTAAGCAGTTGCAGCAGTTGACACACTAGATACGTTTGCAATTACTCAGTGCCAAAAGCAGTGCCTGTCTAATGAGCTAAGAGAGGCTATAAGTCATAGGCCAATGAGATGTGATGGCTTGAGCAGATTTATATCCATCATGTAGAAAATCTTCCCCGTGGGCATCTGCAGCATCCTCTGCATCTCAGCTATAAATGAGAGTCATTTGTTAACAGGGAGTGTGTTTCAAATGCCAGCAGAGATTGTCTGAGAATGCAGAGCACTTCAGAGTAGGTTGATGCATGTACATCTTCTCGGAAGCTCTTCTTATATTAAAGAGGGTAATGAGGTGCTTAGTGCTTTGAAGACTTTATGAGGTTCCTAGAAACAGGGTTTATTCTTCTAATCGCCATCCACGTTAACACTAGTTAACACTTCTTTGTCAATCTTCCCTCCATACAAAGCACCCGGGTTGTTATATGAAATGAGTTTAACTGGGTTTAACTAGCCCTGTGGTGCACTATAGCAAGGGAAATAACAGTGGCTGTTTAAGAGAGGCTGTAATATAATGCTAGCAGTGATGGATAGTCACTGTGGAAATTTGACAGCACTTTGGTCCTTTGGGAAGATGTGTATATTTACGTTTTTACCCTGTCTTCCACATAAACATCAGGGATTTAGATAATATAATAACCAAACCGCCCTGGGGACAGTGGAAATAAGCTGTGAACACAACATAGACATATTCATATATATCAGCTTTTAAGTTCACACAACAAACTCTTTTCTGGTCACCAAGCAAATATAAGTCCAATATTCACTCTTCTTTTAACTCAGATTTTTGGTCTCCATCTACTCCTGAAGGAAATATCTGGCTCTTAGCTGCTAAATGTTCACCAGCTAGTCACTAACTTTGTCTGCCTGCCATTTGGTGATGGGCAAATTGGAAATCACTGAAAACAGCTGCCTGCTGCAGCCAAAGATGACTCTATGAGAGCAGTGAAAGTGAACCAAAACATTAAAGTTGCGGATCTGAAAACCAAAACAATAAAAAAGCTCTGTAGAACTGAGGGCAGCTGCAAAACTGGGTAATTATTCTCTGTGGGTTCATCGCTACAAGCAACCCCTTTCACATTACACGTAGTCATTTGATCCATTATTAGTATAAAACTGAATGAATTATAGCTGTTTTAATAGCCTCATGGAGATCAGAGGTTTTTGTTCAAGCCACTGTGTCCGAAAGCTGAGGTGGTCCTGATCGAGACACTGAATATTGTCATCCAAACTGCAGTGACTGAACAGATTCCAAGCTTTGATCCTCTGTAATTTTGATATATTCACTGTAAACCCCTCCAACACGAATACAGCACTTTTGAATTGCACATCTAACTTGGAACATTGTGACTATTCAGAGGAAAGAAGTGCTGCCATTTCCACTAACCACAAGGCTGCTAAACCCTGCTTTTCAAAAGCACCATTTAATTAATGAATCTACATATTTCTTAAAATGTAAAACAAATTCAAATGAGGAGTCTAGCTTTGCTCAGAGATTTATTCTCTCTGATGCTCAAAAATGGCCTTGGGACAGATGGAAGTATTAAACACAGCTGGCCTTAAAATAATTCTTTAATTTCTCAATTTTGAGAGAAATGAGTCACAACTTGAAGCACATAAAGAGTATTCATTATGAGGGATTCAAATGTTCTCATTTTATGCCATATTGACTACATGCTTCCTATTGTGTTCTGGAGGCTGTTTGTTGTATTAATCCAGCATGGGCAGCAGATGTCCCTGCTATACTTTTAAATACAGATTTTTCTCATTGCTGGTTGCTGATGATTGTAACATGTTTATACCTTCTTCTTTTGTTTTCCTCATCCAAAGAAATGTTGTTTTACATGTGAAGAGAAACAATTTCATAGTGCTAAAAAGCCATTTTTACAACAAATGACTCTGACCTATAGCGTGATCCAGTAATCCTATCCGCTGTATTGATTTATTTGATTTTTCAGAAAATTCACTTTGAGGCATTTCATCTTTTCTAAGTTTCAAAGTAAAAACATATAGAAGACCATTTGTCATTCTGGAGCATGTGAGAGCAGCAGCGGTTTCAGAGGGGAGCAATATTGATTGAATTCCTGCTACTTCCAAGCAGTTGGCTTTCAGAGTTGTTTGTTTCCACTGCACAATTCATCTTGTTGTGTTGTTATTCAACCCACACAACAATAATGTAATATAGTGGAATGAATCACACAAAATCAACATCCAGGCCGTTTCCTTATCCTTGTCTCCTTAGCAACACAATCCCCTTTGCAAGTAAGATGAGATGCACCTTTTCTCAAGTGTGCCCAGAGGTTGTGGAGGGAGTGGAATATTATTTTTGTTCCAATGTCACTGTATGCTCATATCGAGTAAGATAAAAATCAGAGTATTACATTGGAAAGTGGTTAGCTGCTGGATGCCAAATCCTTCTTGTCTTAATCCAGAAAGGATCTATCACTATTTTACAGTGTGAACCAGGCAGAAACAGTTCTCCCCTTGAAGGTCACAGACAGTACTTTTTCAGGGTTTGGTCCTCTTTCAAAGGTTGGATTGGCAGAGAATCTAAAGTAAAGGCTGTGTACTATGAATGAAACAGAATTTAATTATTCCCAGCAGAAAGTTGGAATACATTTGAAGCATTTTTGAAGAATAGTAAGTAGAAAAAATACACTTGGATAACATAGTGCCAACTCATTTAGCATTTTTAGCCATGCTAGCAATATGGATGGCAATGTCAGTCCACCACTTTGGTCCCGACTGAAATAGCTCAACAACTGATGGATGGATTGTCCCCAGAGGGTGAATCCTACTGACTTTGGTGATCTAGTGCCATCATCAGGTCAAAATTTACATTTGCCACACACCTGCAAAACTAATGGCATTCCCATGAGCCTCAGCTTTAGTTTGTGTTTAGTGCTAATGATGCTAAACTAAGATGGTGAACATGGTAAACCTGCTTAACATCAACATGTTAGCATTGTCATTATGAGCATGTTGCCATACTTAGCGTTTAGCTCAAAGCACCGCTATGCTTAGTATAGCCTCACAGAGAAAGTAGCATGGCTGTAGACTCCTCCTGTCTAGAGTGACATAAAATGAGCTAGCAGGTTGAAACTTGCATCTAAATATTTTTTATTAAATCACATCAATATTCAATTTCTAGATTAGTGTGGTATTTCTTTACAGTATCCTTCTTAAAATAATGATTAATGATCTTTCAATTGACAGTCATGATTGCTTTATTCCAATAAACTTTGTTGAAAACATATGTGAAACATATATAAGCATACAGCAAGTAACCAACAATATAACGTCTATACAAATTATGTGTATGAAAGAAAACAAATGAGAACCTTGTGTGTTTCACTGTATATGTTTTAAGAGCATTTTGTATTGGTACATTCAGCTATAGAAGAAATACTTTGTTTAATATAGATAATCACCTCTGAAGTCTGGCTTGTAAATGTTTTGATAAACAGAATGATTTATGACTATAAAATTTGGTCAAAATAACACAATTAGGTAAAACTGAGAGGAAGAACTTCTCTCATATTCAGTGAAACCAAACAGAACGATTTTTCTAAAGTAATATAAATTGAGGGTAGATGTGATCAAAATGAATCTTGACAGACCACTCTGCAGATGTTTTGTAAAGTCATGGATATTTATTTTCCTCATTTAGTCATTTTTGTTCCTTAATTTTGTTGATTTGTGTTTTTCACTCCACCGATGTGTGTGTGGATGAGACGCGCTGCAGCCCGGACTCCCCTCTCCCGTCTCTGCTCATGGTATGATCCTCGCTAAGCAGCGCCTCCAATTCTCCGTCTGAGGGGCTAATTTATATCTAGTCAGAAAGTACCGCTGCACGCCGAAGTCCTGACGCCCCGTGTCTCTGCCTGAAAGCGGATCTGAAAGAGCGCAAAGCTGGACCCGTACATAATGACCATGTACAAGGGGAAGCGTCGCAATCATCGATGTAAGTTTACAACAGCACCATTAATAAGGCTTCATGACACGAGGAGGACATTATCTAAATGTTGATATCGCTGGATACAAGTTGCAAATATTGAGCCGTGATTCGTGCGTGCCAAGGTGCATCCGGGTCGCTTTAAACCGGCTGCAGGCCTATTTAAGTTGTTATAATTTGCATGAAATATGGTTTTACGCAGACACAGTTTCAGGGAGCCAAAGTTAAAAACCACCACCACTGTCTGTCGGGCTGCGTTAAAGCTTTTGGCTTTGTAATATTATATATATATGTTATATATGTTTTGTTTTTTTAATCTTTCAATGCTTAATTTACCCGACTAGCCTAATAGGAAGCCACCTGCTGCACGGTGCCTGATTGGTGTTTGCATCGAGCTATTAGTTTGGGAAGCCATCCTTGCACCTGCTCTGTTGTCTGTTGTAATGTATTCACTCTGCTGAAGTTAGCATACATTATCAAGAAATATGTCGACTCATCAGGGCTATGAGGTACCGATTAATAATGCAAACAGTCATTTTGGGTTCAGTTCACATTCAGTTAGAGTCTCCTTATCGCCTTGTAGTGAGAAATGTAAATTACAAATTTGCAATTTATGTGAAACCTGACCTGCTGGTGCTTTTTACACACACACACACACACACACACACACACATATATATATATATATTCTTCTGTAACAATTTAGATAATCAGCTTTTCAATAAAAAAATGTCAATCATTGCCTAGTTCAAGCTTCTTAATTGTGAGGATTTGCTGCTTTTGTCATTGTAAACTCACCATCTTTGTATTGTGAGTCAGATAAAACGAGCAATTTGAAGATGTCACCGTCCTCTCTTAAGGCAATTGTGACTGTGCAAAATTGTGATTTTCCCCCCCCAATATTTTCTGACATTTTATGGACCAAATGGTGTTGTGATTAATCAATTAGTTGAGAAAATAATCAGCAGATTAATTGATAATGAAAACAGTTGTTAGATGCAGCCCTATGACTGCATAATAGGGATGGTATTATACAGCCTGGAGAATCCTATCTTATGCAAGCCTGTTAGAGCTGCATGGACCAGTGCATGCGCTGATATTTAAAGCATATGAATATTGTCGCTCACTAATTACCCATTAGTTAACTTGTTGTTGGAACCCATTTTACAGTCAGGTACACCCATGACTGAGTGTGATTCAGGTTTCGCAGTGCTGGTTTGTGGTCTGTTTAGAAAAGACGACTTGATTTTCTTCTCCTCAGAAGAGGAAATGCAAAACCATATTGTGCACTGTGTAGGCTACAAATAGATGGCACTGCACAGCTTTCTGGATGCACAGCTTGTACATTGACAAGGTGGGAGGAAACCCAAATTTGGACGGCGAGCGCAGTCGGTGTCAAGATACAGAAGAGCGGGCGAAGAAATCCAGGAGCTCCTTAGCCAGAGAGCAAGGAGACGGTAAAAACAAGGATGAGGATGTTGAGCTTGTTTAAGAGGCTGCTCTTTACCTTTACCTGTCAGCTATTAGGCCAGACAGACCGCAGGAGACTGCCCGTGGCTATAGACTGCAGGTCCAAGCCCCCCCTACTGTATGGTTAAGAAATGGACAAACTCATTGGTGCTTGAAATGTGTACAGGATGTGACGTTTCTCTGTGGTGCTGTGGAGTTTGATGAATGTGGATGACCTGTTGATGTTAAGGTGTGTTATTACCAAGTTCTTATTGTATACGGACATGTTTCTAAAATGAGAAGACTACAGTTATTGGTGTTGTGTCACTAGGTGCGCTTTTAAACAGCGGCGTCCAGGTGAATATCCTTAATTCAACAGCTAGCTTACTTTAAGCACCTCAGTTAGCTCCTCGTGTATCTCATAATGGTTTAAAAAGCTGAAAAAAGAAATATTTGGGAAAGTGAGCTGTACGTACTTGTTGCCATCAACTTCATTAGGCATTTCTGCAATAATGGGAGCTCCCAAAACTGCTAATTCAGAGGCTCAGTGGGTTCAAGCACAAGCATTATTGAGCACTGCTGGCTGGAAGAGCTGGTCACAAAAAGTAGTGAAGGACTGTTCTGTGCACAAAGCCCCTACTGTGGGCTCTGTGCTTCTTATTGCCATCAGGGTTGGGATTTTTTATTTTTTTTTAGCAGCATATAATGCAGTAATACTCAAACGATTGATGTGTGTGTAACATATAACTGTGAAGAGGTTTGTGTAGGTATAACTTTTAGGGATATGAGACTATAGCAATTTTATCATTCACGTCTTGGCACCAGCAGCTCTTATTTTGTGCTCTGTAACAGTGCTGCATAGATGCAATAAAAATGTTATACATGAAAAGTTTGTTAATCCGAAAGTATTGTTCTAGTAAAGATATCTCTTATGTTGTTATGAATGTGCTGTGTAAAACCCATACCCATCGGGGGAAATTTATCTTTGTGCAATTCACTTTGTTCTTTATCATAAGGTGAATTCCGTGCCTGTGAGCGTGTCTACCGTGTTGCCTTCTGTGATTTAATTTAATTAGGAAAAGAAAACCTCTCGGCCTCTTTTTTGTGAGTCTGAGCATGAGCACGGAGTATTTGAGTTGAAGTCCATAAATATTTAAGATTTTGCAGCTCAGGAATCTTTGGAGATCAAATGGGGTTCCAACCCTCTGCACCACCGGGTTCCCTGTGTTATATATTCGTCTGTGTACAGTTAAGTGGATGTGCTATTTCATCTTCAGGCAAAGCAAGATGTTGAAGCCTGATACGTGCCAATAAAAAAACTGATCATGCAAATAAACTTCCTGTAAACACACACTCTTTAGACTCTGCAGCTTTTTCTCCACATGTCTGGGCCCTGAGCTTCTCTTGTTTCAGTTGATATTCCTGTCATGATTGAAGGCTGCAGCGTATGACAAATGAACTTGTCTTTCTGCGTTGCAGATGTTAGTTTGTGGCTGTATTTGTGTGCTGTGTTGCTGATGGTGGAAGGAGGGGGGATGAGAGGGGGGCACAAGAGGCAGGCTGTTACATCTTCTGTCAGATGTCCTCCATGTATCTCAAGCCATGTGTCAAGGGCAGTAGTGACTGTGTGTGTGAGTGTTCCTCTGCCTTCCATACTCGATGTCTTTTCAGCTTAGCTCCATTTTGCCCAAAATTTCAGTTTTCATGTCCATGGGAAGGAATACAAATCATGCGCAACACAATCCTTGGTGGAGCTGTTAAGAGGCTGCTGCTCTGCTTCTCTTGAATAAATCACAAGCAATTACGGAATATAATCCGTTCCAGATACTTTAGTTGCCACCTAAAACGGAGTTGCTACAACCTAAAAAAAAATTCACCAGCTGTGCCTCCGCACTTTTTTTTTTTTTTTTTTTGACTTGTCCAAGCAACCACATCACACTCCACTCTGTCCTGAAAATGTGATTTTATCTGTCAGAAAGGACCTAATGAGACTCCTCTATCGATGATGAAATAATGTGACAGAGTTGTCACAAGATGTCGCTCCCCCAGAGTCTTTCCATCTCTCCCACTGGCAGCTCCGCTCGCGTTTAGTGGAGCAAAGGCTGTTTGGACTGTTGCCAGGAGAAGCACCAATCAGTGAGAAATAAAGACAAGCATTCAGTAACACACACACACAGTGACACATGTACGAGCGCTGATGCACAGAGAAAACGCCAAAACTCACAAGTAAATGACACATTATTATCCACGTTCCTGTGTGAAATAAGCTTTTTTTTGTGGCGGAAATGGCAAAATGGCAGATTTTTTCTGTCTTATCGTGAAGAAGCAGAATATTTAGCAACAGGCTTTGGTGAATGGCGTGTATTAATATTGGATCTAATGTGCACAGTTGACAGATATGACTGCAGCGGTGTACCAGTGTGAAGAGTGGTGAAATTAATGTCTGTCAAGTGTCATGGCAAGCACACTGAAATAATTAGAGAACTTGTAACATCTCACTCTGTCTCTCTTCCTATCACAGCACTCTTCTCTCACGTGCACACACCTATGCAGGGACTTATAACATGGTATCTGAAAGGCGAGTACAAAGTTACATCACATTTTCATGCATTTAGGCCAGCAATGTGTCTGTGAAATTTCTCTCAATCAGTAATTCTCTTTATTTCCTAGTTTAAATTAAATATAAATGTCTTAAGTGGGAATTTTAAAGCAGCGTGATGTCGGAACAACTCAAAGATTTCTGTTTTAGGTTCAATGCTAAAGAGCCGAAAAAGGGCCTATTTTTAGCAGTGAGGAAAGTGGATGGCAGAAACCTGATTATCAACGGTTGTCATGATTGTTTCTCAGTGGAAACACTTGTTCCAAATGCTTATGTGTTTGTAACTGTTAGGTGTTTGTTTTCATGCCTCGCTCCCCGCCGCTAAGCTTCCTCACTGTGTCATGTTCATCCATCCAGCTGCCCGAGTCGTCTGCTTTTTGAAGTGCATCATTGTTGACTCGCATGAGACAGCTCGCTGGGTTTTACGGGTCACACAGATGTGATCTCAAACCGATGCCGTGCCTTTATCTGTTCTGCCGCTGGTGCCTGAAGGGGCCGGGGATTATGAGCTGATCCCCTTGGACTTTGGTCTGTGCAGCCTCAGAGAGGCACCGAGGCAGGGCAGCAGACTGAAAGTCACACTTGGGTGTTTACAGAGGGAAAGATGCTCCAGTTTTGTAATGGGATGTTCACTGTAGTCGTATATAATAAAATGGCTGTTTAGTGATCTCTGGTCTGTATTATAGCAGAGAGATGGAAGGTGGATGTGACTTTGGAGGCACTGGTCACTGTTGTCAAGCCAGAGAAGAGGATGAGTTTGGAAAATTCCTACAACATAGAAGTAGAACTGAGATAGACAATTAATTGGCAACTATTTTCATCGATTTATTAATGTTTGTCTTTTTTTTTTTTTTTTTTTTTAAGCAAAAATGCCAAACAATTCTCCAGGTCTAGCCTCTAAAATGGCTGCATTTGCTGGTTTTCTTAGTTTTCTATGATATTAAGTTAAATATCTTATGAGTTTTGGACTGTTGGACAAAACAAGCAATTCGAAGATTATAAAATTTGCTAGTTTCTGACGTGGACAATATGAATAATTAGTAAATCTGCAGATTAGTCGATAATAAAATAATCGTTAGTTGAAGCCCTTGATGTTCCCTTAAAGTCACAAAGAAACAGAATTTCTAAGGTTGCTTAGTTTTTAGTTAGGAAACGATTAATTGAATTAGTCAATTTTGATAATTGATTAATCATTTAGTCATTTACCAAGCAAAAAATACCAAACATTCGCTGTTCTGTGTTCTCAAATATGAGGATTGGCTCTTCTTCTGTTTTAATAAGTTATTATATTATGTATTGAACATCATCTCTGGGGTTTAAGGTAAAACAAGCTTTTTTTCACCTGGGCTTTGGGAACTTGTGATTGGCATTTGTCACACTTTCCTTCTCTTTTTTTGCAGTATTTTATGGATTAAACATTTTAATCTATTGTCGGAGAGTGAAGTGAATAAAATGTGAGGTCTGATTCAGCATGGAGCAGGAAGGCTTTTGTGAAAATCAGAACCTGTCTGGGCACAGTAAGGATCCAGTCTGGATGGCATATTTGATTGTAATTCACACTGAGATGTTGGGGAAATCCATCAATTAAGTTGTCAGTCTGTACCTGCAGTATGGCCTTTATCAGTCCTTGGAAATATATCAGAGAAGCAAAGATGAAAGGCATATCTGCAGTTTTATGATGCCCACGTCAGAAGGGCCTCGCCTACAGGTCATGATGTATAGGACTGGGTATTACATTCCGGCAATTCCTTCATTTCAGACCTCCCGCCTTCCTCACAAATCGGTCCAGCTTCACAATTCAGCGAGGAGTTCATCTCACAACCAAGCTGAAGCTAGGCACAGTGCGGAGACGGAGACGAATTTCCCATATCCCAATTTGTCCCTTCTGCACGTCCATCACCTGCTTGATTCAGCTCCTTCACTCCCTTCTTGTCTCTTTGCTTACGTCTCTCCCACTGAGGAACAATTTGCATGATTAGTTACTTTGTTCAATTAATTAAGACATTGGGGAGATTGGCGCCAGAGTTTCTCGTTCCATAAGGAGATGATCGGCAGCTCCCTCTGCGTCCTGTTCCATCAGTCTCTCTTTCTCTGTCTCTGCTTTTAATGTTTATCTCATCAAATAGACAGTTGGCGTTTCCGAGGAGAATGAAATGAAAGAACAAGTTTGGTGTTGAGTTCTAAAAAATGATGATTTGCTGCTCTTATTTTATTATAATAAGTTTAGATTATTGTAAATTGAACCTCATCTCTGGGGTTGGGATATTTGGAGCTCAATAAAATGCACCAGTGTGTTGAAGCATGTGTCACCTTGAAAGCTGTGCAGGTTTTACATGATGGCAGGAATGAATGGCTTGGAATCTTAATGTTGTGCTTATTCTTGCAATACATTGCCTAATGTAAATGATGGACAAAGTAATGTAATTTTTGATGTCACTGCCTTTAATAACACATTAGAGTAGGGGTGGATGATGTGGGTAAAATTCTCACATCACAGTATATATACTATAGGGCTACAACTAACGATTATGGTCATTATTGATTGATCCGTTGACTATTCTGTTGATTAATCAATTGTTTTGGCTATAAAATGGTGAAAAATGCCCATTCTAACATCTCAGAGGCCCAGTGTGATCTTCAAATTGCCCCTAAACTAAAAGATACTCGGTATACTATCATGTATGACAAAGAAAAGCATCAAATCCTCATATTTGACAAGCTGGAACAAGTAAAAGTAGTAAATAATTTATTAATTGACTAATGGTGTCAGCTCGAATGTATTTTTATATAACAAAATTCATGTATATTGTGATAGCAGTTGTTAATAGATAAAGTAACCAGACATGAATGTCTGTTTTTGGCAAATCCAGTAAATTAAACACCTAACAAATCAAAGTACCTCATCACGTTGATGCCAAAATCACATTGCCAAAAAGCAGGTAATTGTTCCTCATTGATTTGCAACGTTGCTCACACTGGCGCAACACCTGTACAACCAGAGATATTAAAGCAATACATCGTCTCAGGGTATATATCAGCATATCGCCCACCCTTAAGTTAGTCGATTAAATGAAATGGCCAATATAATGGATTTCAAAATTGTGCCCTAACTTGACACGATAGAATAAGATGTATAAACTAAAATTTTGAATTCAAACAGAAAAATGTAGAGCGCCACCTCACCTCACCTTGAACTTTGATTCACGACGCTCCTGAATAGCCCGTTTGATGTTTGATCTTCAAAGGTTCCAAGAACAGCACCTTTCATATGCAGATAGTCCCTCTGTCTCCTCAGCAATCTTTTTCCACGTAATTAGACAACAGCCGTCCACAGTGTTGGCCTGCTGCGACTCTCCTGTTGTTGAGAGTTGTCAGTAAACAAGCTGTTTTTCTGCCAGTGCTGAAAATGTTCCCTTGTTGAGAGGAAAACGATAAACGGTTACTTCAGTTTGAAGGGACCACAATACCTTGTGACCTTGATTGAGGGCTCGCCAGGCACAGAAAAGTAAGAACAAGGCTAATGTCTGAGAGTGAAGTGAATTAAGTGTGAGGTCTGATTCAGCATGGAGCACGAAGGCTTTTGTGAAAATTAGAACCTGTTGGGGCACAGTAAGGATCCACTTTGAATGGCATATTTGATCGTAAGTCACACTGAGATTCAGGGGAAATCTGCTAATTTAAGTTGTCAGTCTATACCTGCAGAGGAACATATCAGAGGAGCAAAGATGAAAGGCGTATCGGGAGTTTTAAGATGCCCATGCCAGCCAGAGCTTGCCTACAGGTCATGTTATACAGCACTGGGTATTAGATGTGGCAATTCCTTCATCTCAGACCTCCTGCCTTCCTCACAGACCAGTCCAGCTTCACAATTCAGCAAGGAGTTCGGAGACGAACCCCTACCTGTGTCTTCTGCACATCCATCACCTGCTTGATTCAGCTCCTTCACTCCATTCTTGTCTCTTTGCTTATGTCTCTCCCGCTGAGGAACTATTTGCATGATTAGTTACTTTGTTCAATTAATTAAGACATCGGGGAGATTGGCGCCAGAGTTTCTTGTTCCATGAGGAGATGATCGGCAGCTCCCTCTGCGTCCTGTTCTATCAGTCTTTCTCTATCTATGCCTTTAATGTTTATCTCATCAAATAGACAGTTGGTGTTTGCGAAGAGAGGAGAATGAAATGAAAGAACACGCAAAGGGAAGAAGTGACAAATCTGTTGTAGAGCCATCAGCTCTGGACTGTGGGGAATTTTTCTCTTGTTTTTGGAAAAGAGAGATTTCTCATACCTTCAAGGTCCTTGCTGATGCGTCTGAAAGGAAGTTTATTGCAGTCAATCACCTGGTCGCTGTGCTGCACGTCTGCGATATGACTCTAAAGGCAACACCAAAGCTTTTTAGGTAATCAGGAAGAAAAAATACTTTTTGTACCTTGATGGTGGCAGGGTGTTCTAGGTTAGCAAGACTGCCCTATCAATTAAATATCACAGGTTTAATCCCTTTGACGTAAGTTGCTTTAAGTGAAATTTCTGTTCCCAAATTTTCTTTTAATGAAAACATAGAAACACGTGGGCCGTCTGGATAATGTAATGATACTACAGGTTTACGCGATGGCCATCAGTTTTATATGTAGTACTTTGTTTCTGAGAAATCATATTTTTTCCAGCAGTTTGGCCTGGCGGATGGCTATAAATACTACAATACCCATGAGCCTTGGCCACTGCTATGGAGAAGAAGCCAGTCAGAGGTGCTAGTGGATTCAGAACACCTCAGCACAGCCATAGGGATCAAAACAAGGTGCCGTTGTTGCCAAATTTGACCCATAACCCGAAATTAAGTTAATTGAAACTGCTTCTTATAAAATGTTTAGCCACTCAAGCCGCTGACTGTTTATCAGCAAAATACCTGCAAAATTACTTTACATGACATTTCCATCAGCCTCAGCTGTACTTTGTGTTTAGTGCTAATTTGCTAATCTTAACATGCTAAAACTAAGATGGTAAAAATATACCTGCTAAACATTAGCATCCTTTCATTGTCACTGTGAGCATGTTAGCATTCTAATGTAAGGATTTAGCTCAAGTGTTGTGCCAAAGTTCAGCCTCACACAGCTGATGGCATCGCTGTAGACTCTCTAAAAAGTGTAAAGCTTCTAGAGAGTGATAGCTTCTGCACATCATTAGCAGCGCATGTAACAGAGTTGTAAGCTCAATGATTGGATGTTTCTTAACAAATGCACCTTGGTAGTTGTAGTTAACTTCTTTACTTGCATTCATGTACACAACATATTGATTTATTATCAAGGTATTCTGTCAAACATATGACTTGTCAAAAAATTAGCCAGCTCTACTACAACAGCTAATAAATGGTATGTTTTAAGTAAAAGACAGAATCCCTACCCATTTTATTTTCAGTCTCTGGATGAGGGCCCAGACATATTTAAGGTGATAACTGACACACATCAATTTCTTGTTTTGTCAATTATAGCTTCTGTGCTGCACCACAGCAGGTGTCCAGACAGGTCAATTGCAGCAGCAGAAACCAACCAACAAAATCAGCTGTGTTTTGGTTGCAGGCTTTTCTATAACTGCAGAGGAAATTTGACATAAAACCAAGAGAGTTTGACATGCAAACTACTGCTTTTGGTGTTTTTCAGCCACAGCTTAATTCAAATGAAGGGCATCAGTCCCTTTAAGTGGGTTTTGGTCTAAGGAGCTTGCACCAACTTTCTGCTCTAGACGTAAATGGTATTGAGCCTATATTTATTAATGATTAATGCAGTTTGAATGGTGGTTTATCTTGATTATGACTGACTACATTGATGGATGTGGCTTTAGAAAATAATCTATATCACCACATTTTAAAGAAAAGCCTGCGCAAGAAATTGATTTTCAGGAATTTTCCCTTCTGTTCATATTCCAACACTGTGCCCACACTAATACAAAGAGGTTTTTTGGCTCATGTGACGCAATCTATCCGTCTCTCCCTCTCTCTGACCTTGTGGTGACCCCTGCTACCCGAGCCTGTTAGCTTTCCTCTGAAGCCTCAGGCTATTAGCTGGTTTTCCCTCCTCTGTTAAAGAGAGCAAGAGAAAGGGTACGAAGTCTCTTTAAGGAAGAAACAGACAGCGAGACAGACAGAAAGACTAGTCTGATTTGTTGTGGCTTCAGAAGGACCAGCAGGTTTTGTGTCAGCTCCAGTAGTTCATTCATATTCCTTCCAGGAATATAAGGGTGTCCTCCTGTTCCCTGCATTCTCACAAGATTCACCCTCTCCTTATGTTTTTGGGTCCTGTTGATTTTCACAGGAATACTTTCTCATCCCAGCGATTCCCCTGCAATATGTTGCCATATGGCTCATTTCATAGCCTTGATTTATTCAAGGCATCGACTTCTATTGCTCAACTGTTATTCATCCCTTGCTAATGAAAGGAGGGAAGAAATAAGACTTGCAAAGATTTCCTTGACGGCACAGGTGTTGAATAGAAAAGGCCCCACAGGTGATGCTCGGCACTGAAATGTCTCATAATGAGCTTCCTCGGTGCGCACAGAGACACAGGAAGAAATATGGGATGTGAGAGAGTGATGGATGGCGAGGTGGGGTTAGATGCCGTCTTGTGTGAGTGCATGTGAGCAGCGAGAGAAGGTGATAGAGGGAGGGAAAGTGAGCTGAATGGAGATGGAGAAAGTGATGTTGAAGGATAGGGTGAGGCCGAGGGCAGAACAGGAAGCATGAGCAAGAGTAGTCTGAGGGGAGACAGAGATGTAAGGCAACAAATGAGACCAATAAAACACATGGGCAGGTTGCTTCGGGGAGTCACGGATTCTTGTTTTCTTGACAGAGGAACACAGGTCTGTCCTCAGTGATTACTTATGCTCTGTGCCTCTGTGTCTTTCCATTGCAATTTACCTCCAGAACCTTTTTTCCCCCCAATTCCTCAGCCAATAACAGTGTTACCTTTTATATATTTATACATACCTGGGTTGTGTTTGTTTCAGTATCTATAGACAGACAGACACCCTCCCTCTCTGAGAGAGAGAAAATAGGAGTAAGGCTTAAACATGTCTATAAATAATTTCAGGGCTATGAAATTCAAATTGCATCATGTGTACGTTCACGCAGCTGCAAGGTCGAGCCCTTTTGTTTTATTCGCTGCCCTGACAGAGCAGAGCAACAGACCTTAAAAAACCCTCGTACAGCAACACCCTGTCTGACCGAGCTGCAGACTGAGCAGGCAGACAAACCCATGGTAAAAAACAATGGGAAAGAGGAGAATAACTGACAAACAGTTGAATAAAGCACACAGTTTTGTTCTCTGATCCAGGGTACATCTCATTCATACCAAACTTAGTCCTTAGTGCTGCACAGATGCAAAGTGTTCTGCTAAAAGCCGCATCAGAGATGATCCTTAACAGCATGTCTTGCAATTACTTCCTCTTAAGCGCTTCTCACACAAACAGAAGTCAGGATAGTATGAAAACATGTCAGTGTGCTACACACTCCACTCCTGCTCATAGAAGCCCATCAAAAGTAGAGTTCAACAGTTTTTTGGCAAAAAAAAATGCTTTTCTACCAAAGATGCTGATTTGATCTTTGGATTTCGAACTGTTGGGCAGACAAAACAAGATGCCCCATTGTTGTCTAGGGACCCATTTTTCACTGTTTTCTGACATTATATAGACTAAACATTAATTGATTATTGGAAAAAGTAATTGACCGATTTAATTGGTAATGAAAGTAATCTTTAGTTGCAGTCTTGATTTGAATTATTTTAGGAGTAGTTGTGGTCTAAAGCAGTCGCTGCATGAAGACAAACTGCAGGATTTTCTGTGGTTTTTTTGGAGGCTGAAACCACCACCATCATAAAAAAGTAATAAACGTTTAATCTGACTTCAATACGAAATGAAAGATTTCCATCACAATTTGCAAAAGCCCAAGGTCACATCTTCAAATGTCTTGTTTCGTCCCGATAGTCCAAAACCCAAATATATTCAATTTACAATGATGTAAAACAGAAAAAAGCAAAGAAAAAAAAGAAAATACTCATATTTAAGAAGCTAGTAACGGCAAATGTTTGGCATTTTTCTCAAAAAGTAACTTAAATGATTTATCGATTATCAAAATAGTTGGATTAATTTTCTGTCGAATAAAATAGTTGATTAGTCGACATAATCCACTTGTTTTAGCTCTAAACCTAACTTTTACCATGCTGAAAATGTGGTATTGATTGCTGCAGTGGACTCATCAGACTTATCTTGACAGTCTCAAAGTGTGCTGAAGCTCTCTGGCAGATGCAACACTTGCCAGGAGAGAATAGCAAGGATTTGGCTTTCTAGAGTAATGTACTGTATGTGAACCATATAGTAACGTTGTCTGTGGTCACAAAAGAAGATCTGGGATCAGGGATCTTTAGATTGCTTAATGTTTTATTTACACTTTACTTATATTCAGCTGAATTGTTGTGGGCTAATTTAAGGTTTGGTCTTCATATCTCTCTAAGTAAACTTTCAAGTTAATGAGCAAAATCATAATTATCTCCCAAATCAGCTTCATGGTCAAGCCCAATATGCATATGCACACGCGCACACACACACACACACACACACACACACCCATACACACTCGTTCACTCATTTGGTCATGCAGCTCTGCGTAAAAAGTCTGTGTTTTAACATGTCTAAGTAGGTAGTGTACAAACAGACCAGGGTTTAATCCTATTTCTCGTGAGAGCAGCCACTGGGAGAAGGAGGCAAGAGTTTGCCAGAAGCTTATTTTCACCCCAGTGAAATTCCACTCCCGGGGATTGGGGCACTTCCACTTGTTTGGTGTTTGGGGGGGTAGGCAGGGCGGACACATAAATTATTTAAACAAATGTATATTGCTGGAAGGGACGGAATGATAGTGAGACCATGTCTGCATGCAAAAAACAACAATTTGTCAGAAAGTGCCTTTTAAGTGATCTATGTACCTATGAGGCACTTAACCAGAGTGAGCTCACAACACAGAGGAGGGTTGGGTTTAGTCTCTCAAAGGCACCTTGTTGATTGGTATATTGTTCTCGGTCTTAAACTTTTATCCTGCCAGCTATGAAATGGCCTTTCTGAGTACCTTGCTGCTTATAAGCATGCAGATGCTTTTAAAAGGAAAAAAAGAAAAAGCAGATGATGGGATTCTGCTGCCTTTGGTCAGATTATGCAGAAAGTATTTCAGTTTTGTCTCACTTTTTGCCTCTAGCGATCCATATTGTTCATAATCTTCTGTGTTGAACTTTTTTGATGTTTGTACAGCTAATACCTGACCTCAGATAAGGATGAGAATGCTACTTTTAATACTATAAAGCTCAGTTTAAAGGTGTTATTCTCATGCACTATTCTCTGCTTTACTTCATGACTATAGCCTCATATCCGCATACATATAGTTTCTGGACTGTTTTCTTCGCCTTTTGAGTATTTTACTTGCTTATTTTGACCTACTGGCTCCTCTTCCGGAAGCCACTCAGACTATGCACAAAATACGAGGACCTTGCAACACCCTTGGCAATGCACAGATAGCGAAAAATTCTGCATCACTGACTGGCTTGGTCACAAAACTGTACACCTGATACCTGGCAACATTTATTATTTTATTTTTTTTAACACAAAGAACGAACAGCCGGCTATGAATCAAAGCTCCCCATAACATTCAGCTTTTGTTGGGAGAATATTCTGAACATTACTGAATGTGTCCTACAGTACTGGAGCTTTGTGTGTTGTTTATTTAAATCTCGCATGAAAAGTTTTACAGTGGAAATAGCACCGAGCTTCCGGAGAGCTTGAATTGATATTTTACTCTTTATTATGAAGTAGTACTTCTTATGCTTTGTTGTGCTCAGACACTGCTTTGAGCTATATGCATTACCATCACTACCGTGATGAGCCGTCGCACTGTGTGAGGATTTTTAAAGAAAGGAAGTTGTTTCACTTTAATTGACACAGCTCTCTGCTTTTAAATTAGGTTACACTGCAGCGTAGGAAACATTGGTGTTGAATGAAATCCTATAATACCCCTCATACTGTAGGGCAATGTTCAGTAGAGAATATTCATGATTTAATATAAATGGTAATAGTAACCCCCCTATTTAGCATTGATAAGCAGTATATAATTATAAATAAATATATTTTTCCAGGAGTATTGCAGGTTTCAAATTGCACAACTTTTGTTTTGTTTTTTTGTTTTGTTTTTTGGGGTTCATGAAATTCAGATTCAAATTCAAGCTTCCTATATTCAAAAACCTATAATGAAGTTGCTCAAATTCAGTCATTTTCATATCTAAAAATGTCAAAATCTAAAAGTCAAATTATTACGGTTTTTCTTTGCTTCCCTAATATTTCCAATACAAATGCTTCACAGGTGTAGTTATTGTTTTTCACAAATACTTTTAAACACTACAATATAATGTGTTATAACCCATTTATTAATCGTTTATTTACTGCTCATAATGCTAAATGAAGTGTTACCACTAACTCTTTTTATGCATGATTTATGTAAAGTATAAGAATAACTGACCAGTGATTTGTCTGTGTGTTTGTGTATGTATTTTTACAGACATAAACATGGCAGGCGAGCCCAAGCCATACAGGCCTAAAGCAGGCTCCAAACGGCCGCTCTCAGCTGTTTATAGGTAAGATTTTCCCTCCTTACAACATACTGCTTCACATGCAAACGTGCAACTCTTGTCATAAATATAAACTTTAACATCCTGCTGCTCTCGCTGATGTAAATGTGGAGTACGAGAATTCCTATTATGTTCTCTTTTTTTCTCTTTTGAACCTTGAATTTCTAATTGAGTTTTTAATGCTCTCCACATTTCCCAGCCTTGACTGGAGTTTGTTCTGCACGGGCCTGTAAAGCTCAAAGGAGATGCTGTTGTATAAGCTTCATTAAGCATGACCCTGATTTTCTGCCCCGTACACATCTCCTGGTCACAAACAGATCAAAGCAGTGCTTGTTTACTGCAGTGTAATGTGACAGAGGGGCAGACATATCTTTTCTATTCACTGGGACACTTTTTTGTGTACTCTGATAGTTTGTCCATTAGCAAATCTTATATTCCCACAAATTTTCTCCTTTGTGAATTGTTGATTTGTTGCATTGCATGTCTGATTTTACTAATTTATTAGTTTGTGCATTGTGTTAATATAAACCCTCATTTGCATTTTATAGCTGCGGCTGAAAACAGCCAAGATGTAATATGGTAATTAAGGAACAGGAGAGGCAAAAACCAACACTACACTACTCTAAATTGAAATAATAATGCATTAATCCTATTTAAAATTCCTGTGAGAATAGCAACATTTCAAAACAGCTCCTTCTTTGCTCCTCTTCTCTTTGTTTTACTTCTCTCTCTGAATTCTAAATTAGTTGCCAGCCTGAGCGTGTACTTAACATTGATTTTCCTCTCCAGCGTCTAAGAAAAGATTTTTCTTCCATTCTCCGACTGTATTTCCCCTCTGAAACTTTTTTTTTTCTTTGTTGATCTGTGGTCTTTGCATGCCAGCGTGGCTTAGGCTTGCTGCTTAACCTGCGGTGGGCTTTAGGCATAAACTAGAGCGTGTCCATTCGAGTCAAAACAGCTTGAGTTTGATCTGCTTACTTTTGACAGATCTAAAATGGCTCCCCTTAATACAACCCATTCTTTCTTTATCTCTTTCTCCCTGTCCTTCTGCGCCCTCCTCCCCTTTCTGTTTGTCTCTCTCATAGTGGTTATGAATTTGATTACGAGTACTACAGGGATGATTTCTACAGCAGGTATGTATCATTCACATTATTTTATGTGAGAGGTTTAGCAAACGGTCAATATGACTTGCCTTTAGATTTCCGACTCCTCCTCATTAAAAGTTTCCCTTGTCAGATGTAATTCAGCAACCTCCCCACAGAGGCACCTTCAAATAGTTAACTTGTCAAAATGGCTGAACAGATCAGGCAGAACATGCTGAAGAAGGAACATTTGTTTTCTCTCTCATTTATCTGCCAGTGATCAGAGTGCTTATCTGTGGAGACATTTTCTAAATGTCAAACTTGTTGAGAGCCGTGACAGACGTCTGCTGTCACTGAGAGCAGTCAAAGCTGACACCTTCATTTGACATTTAGCACCCTCTTCTTTTCATCTCCTTCACTTTTTAAAAGATACGTGAAGGGGTTATTTGCATGCATGCAATGGCCTGGAGAGTTGAGTTGAACTTTAATGTGTGTCTTTTGTTTTATATGTGCCGTTTGAGACTAAGAACCCAAGAAAAATCCACCAAAAATCTATCTTGAAATACAATACTGGGAACAGATAATAGGCTTTAGAAAGAGGTGATTGTGAAATAAACGGAAAAACCTTTTAGCTCTAGTAGATGGACACTGTATGCTATAGGGCCTCTTATAAAAGACAGTGAATTATAGAAAAAGAGTAAGAAGTGAAGTGTAATTTTATGGCTTTTTCTTTTCTTGAGGCTTTTTGACTACCATGGCAGAGTGGCCCCCCCACCCAGAGCCGTGATCCCCCTCAAACGCTCCAGGGTGCTTGCTACCTCCTCCCGCCGTGGGAAGACCTCCTTCCCTATCAAAACGTCCTCCTCTTCCTCCTCTTCATCCTCCAGACCTCCCACATCCTCCTCCTCCGGGCTCAAACGTACGTACAATAAGGTGCTTTTTACTTGTCTTGTGTTCACACTGGACTAGTCAGATTTTTACTTTATTTAATTTTTGTTTTTCAAAAGAACACTGCCTAATTGCACTAATGGCATTGTGTCCTTTTCAAAAACCGAATGCTTAATGCAAATCTCAAAACCATGGCTCTGAGAGGAAAAGGTGGCGGCATGATTCAGCTCTGCTACTTACGGCGCGCCACTGTAAAAAGCTATTTAATTCACTCCAGCAGCTCAGAACAAGCCACACTGCAATGTAGTGCAAAACACTAAATTGCAAACACAAATATAATCCGAGCTTTGCGAGCAGCACCCATTCAGCAAACAGTGCTATTCCTGTCACCCAGGATCCATCTGGATCTCATTTGGTGCTCTGATTAACTGGTGATGCATTAAAACTTGCTCAATGTAATTAATGTGAGATTGGGGCCATCTCTGTGGAGCTGTGGTCAGCTGTGTTTTCCTAAACATAAGTCTCTATCCATAGCCTGTGTAATTGGCTGCAGTGTTTGTTTCATTGTTGCCTGTCTAGGCCGGTGTTATCAGCGCGAGCAGCTTGGTAAGGTCTGTCGGAGGACCCAGTTGCAGTTGGTATTATAGAGAAGGGAAAAAAAAAAAAGCCCATCTCCCATCCTCTTTTTGGACAGAGTCGATGAATTCTCTCCTCTGTCTAAGCAGTGCTGCTGTATGTTTGGGAGACTAATTTGCCCCTGCCAGTACTGTGAAAAATCACTGTTTGTATTGACTTTGACCTAGATAGATTGGACAGCAAAATAAGGTTAGCTTGTCCAAACAACATGGTGGTTTAGTGTGGGCAGTTTGAACCACTGTACAAGTAATAATTCACTTGAAGGGGGAAAAAAAAGAAACGGCATGGATCATGAGGACGGATAGATGTGTGTTTTTTCACATTAAACCCTCATTGACACACAATGTTGACTATCAGTTTATGAAGACGGGCTTTTGGTCTATTATGCCTATTGAGGAAAGACTGTGAATGTTGAATTGATCTTTAAGTTGTGTTCTATTTTGTTCTATTTTTTTTAAGACACAGGCTACATTGAGAATGGGGCACAATCATATAAAATAGATCAGATTAGATAGATACTCTATTGATCCTGAGGGAAATTTAGGCATCCAGTAGCTTAAATACTAAAGCACCAATACACACAAGAATATAAGAATAAGAACACAAAAACACAGCAAGTGAGAGTCTAACCACCAAAACTACTACAGAGAGCCATCCCTATGATATAGTAGGTGCTATATAGCAGAATTGGTCTTAAGTGATGCTGAGCTAGAGCTGTAATGATTAGTCAAATAATCGATTAGCTGATCGACAGAAAATTAATCAAATAGTTTCATAGTTTAAATGATCGTTTAAGAAAGCTGCTCGTGTGAATATTTTCTGGTTCTCTCAAACTGAATATGATTGGGTTTTGGACAACAGACAATTCAGGACATCGGAAAACACCATGGGCATTTTATAGACCAAACTATCAATAAAAAAAGGTAGTGACAGCCCTATGTGTGACCCTATTTACAGAGGCGTAAAAATGTAAGGTTTCTTCTCACCTTTTGTTCCATTTTGTTTGCACTCCTGTTACAAAATAAGCACGTTTTGTCGCAGTGATTAGGATCTCAAAATGGTTCACACTGATGGAATCATGAGGCGCTGTCAAACAATATAAAGTTGGAAATTCACCAGGATACCATCCTAAATCCAGTAACCAACCCCCGTACTTGCTTTTGTATTCAGGCTGCTGCTTGTTAAGAGGTTTTATAAAGAAGTATTCAGATATTGATATTAAACACAGACACACAATGTACGGGCGTCTTTTGCATCTTGTTAAGTAGTAAAACAGTGCATGAAAAAGGTTAAATGGTTAAAAAATCAGGTTTCCTTTCACTGTGTCTTATAAACATCACGGGGATTCTGTGAGCCAGATTTTTATGTCCAAGCTGGTAACTTTTCATCAGTTATTTAGAATTACATCAGCATCACCAGCCCCAAAACTCTTTGTCCAGTTTAATCTTCATAGACCAGTGATTCAAGAGATCCTCACTATCCCCAAGATACAATTTTTGCAGGTCATCATGAGGTCCTAAAATTAGATCCATTACTCATTCCCTAAATCTTTCCTAATGCTTATTAAATAACAATGGCTTTTTTTCTCCCTCTTTCTTTAACCCGAGCTATTTAAAGATGCTGCGTTGATGACTTGGATTAGGATGTGTATGTTTTCACTCTGCAGCTTATGTGACTGATATCACAAAAGGAAAAAGGCCTGGAGGCGGCGATAAATTAGAAACTGTTCCACACTTTCTTATCATCATAGGACGACCAGTAAGCTGGCCAGAGCGAGCTCAGATAATGTTGGAATAAGGAAGGGAGTGTATATGTGTGCGCATTCATGGATGTTGGTTTGTACACATGGAAGCAGGTGATACTGAAAAGGAGATAAAGACACTTCAGTGTGTCCCACCATCAAGATATCATTTTATATCCACAGTTTTCCCCTTTTTTGCCCCTCCAGAAAGGTCGATTTTCTGCTTCTCTGTAGCTTAAGGGTTCATGGCTGCTTTACAAAACAACATGAGACTCATTTCCACACTGATATTACCTATGTATCACCAGAAATCTAGTTTACAGCGAGCTAATATGTGGGAAAAAAAAATTTCAGGCACTGACATCGTCTCTAACCGTAGATGTTTATGCATGTTTTTATGCTCATACATGCATAATAGCGCACAGACATTCTGTAGGAGGGGCTCTGCATTGTGATGTGTGGGTGTAAATATAAATCAAAGAAACTAACGAGCCACATGCAGACATGATACCAGACAAGTAATGTTTTGATTCTGTGTGTGTCTCCTGCCTCTGATTTTCCAGCTGAAGTTTTACAGGAAGTCGTGGGTTTGTTTACCGAGCGCTCATCCATCCTCTTTCCAGCCCTGACAGAATCTGATGGGTGTCAAAGAGAATTTTATGTTTTTCCCTCAACTTCTGGTGTCTGCTTTTCCCCTCCTCTCAATAAAGATGACACATTTCAGCTGCTGAGGGTTAAGGAATAAGATTATCTTATTACTTTATGGTCTAAATTCTTTAATCTGCTCAGTTCAAGCTGCTAAGGAGTACACATTTCAGCAACCGTGAGACGGGCCAGATTGAATTAATGGTGACGTCCTTCAGATGAATATATTTATTTATTTTCGACAGATGTTATTTGAATACGACATATCAAGGTTAAGACTCAGACTTTGACATGATACAGTTACGCTTCATTTACCCAAAGCTGAGATATGTATTGTTGAGTGAACACTGAGTCTAAGACCCAAAGCAAAGCAGGAAGGGGAGAGCAGTTATTCATGAGGCAGTAAACAGACGCTGTGGGAGGGCAAATTGTACCCCCTGTTTCTCATGCGGTACTGTTAGTGAGGCAATGATCAGGCAAAGTTGCAATGAGTGTATGCAATGTAAAAATGAAATTGAAACACATTGTTTTGAATCTGAAAAGTGTTGAGCATTAAAATTGAATTTTAGTCTTTCTTTAACTACCCTGGATTAACAGACAAAAGTAATGTTTTGCATTATGTTCAATACATGCCACTGGTTATTCACATTTTGCCTGCAAAATAACCTTTAGCAAGGTTTGTGCAAAAAAAAAATTTATGTGGATCAAATAGCCAATGAGCTGCTTTTCCTCTGCAATTCAGTCATTTGAACGTTTCACAGCATCAGTTCATTTGACTGTACTCCACTGCTGTGTTACATTTGGATTTGCTGTTTGGATTTCAGTTGTATTCTCTGTGTCGAGACAATTTGATAATGCTTCCTTTTATGGAAAGAACAATGCAGTTTGGTGCTACGGAGATCATATTCTGAGACAGTCGTGTTGAGTTTATAAGCAGCTGTCAATTTTCAGTACTTTTCCTGAAAGTACTGCTCTAATCTTAAAGGCTGGAAAAAAACTAAAATATTCTGAAACCTAAGTCGATATTAATTTATATTTGGAAACATGTTTTTGATTTATGCTTGCCCTGTAGAATAACTTACTTTTTTATATGTTCAGCTGACCTGCTATGGACTGAATAAAAGACTCTACATTATGCTACCAATTAATTAGATTTACTTAAGGAAGTGTACCAATAATTGGCTCAAAAATGCATTGGCAATCATGCTAAAAATCAATGCTGTTTAATTAAAATAATGAAAATCTTTTCTTTTTTTTAAGTTATAATCCGTAAGATTTCAGTCCTGGTTGATTTGGCGACACCCGTGGTTACTGGTCACTCCTTGAACAGCTACTTTGACAGAAATTCAGAAGACGAACTGGTCGAACAGCACAGATACAAATACAATCTGTTTTCTGTGACTGCTTCAAAATAAAAGCCACCCCGTGTTTCGCCTGTTGAATTCCGTTAATGTGAAGCAGCAATAGTAGAAAATGATAGAATTGTATTAACAGTAACTTAATACAGCTCTAATATGGCTGTAGGGGAGTGAACAGTAAACCGTGAGACTACATAATGCATAATTTCCTGTGAATTCCTTGTGCATGTGAAAGCAATTTGCATGTAGTACAGGAATAGCAGACTCTAAGACAATGAAAACTACTATATATTGTAGAGAGGTAATAATTGAATGTAAATACATTGCATTTCTGTTGCTAAAAAACTGGAGACCATAAGTTCTATCAAATACGCCATTTGATTCCATAAAAAGGATTTTCACTTCAAGACACAAGGCTTTTACCTGACATTTACAACCAAGTAGATACTACCTTAATGTGAAACAATCACAATGCTTAATATAATCATCTAATGCCAACTGAAAGATCGCATACAGTTTGTTCAGATATTGGCATTATTGAGCAAAACCTGAGCAGCACTGCACAGCATGGTGGGCGTAAGCCGTGCACTAATCTTCAAATTGAAAGCAGCAGGTCCACAGTTTCAGCAGGGGAACTTTGCAGTTGGCCAGATTGAGATGTTCTTCCCTGAGGAAAGTGTGACTCACAGTGATGATATGATATCCAAAACTAAAAAACTAAGAGTATTAACAGATGACAGCATGCAGTCTGTGATAAACTGTATGAAGCAGCATCATTAAAATGAGTGTACAAATGAAATAAGGACAAACTAAACCCAACTTAAAGTAGCTATAAATGGATCCGTTTGTGTGTTTCTGTTCCTCAGCAGTGAAGACGGACCAGCTTCAGACTATTAAACGGGAGCTGACTCAGATCAAGATGAAGATCGACTCTTTGCTGGGACGCCTGGAGAAGATCGAGAAGCAGCAGAGAGCCGAATCTGGTGAGAAAGGGAAAAGGGAAACGGACACCGACCACTGAGGGAGGGAAATTAAGAGCACACACAGGCCATAAGTCTTAGTGACACTGTGGGAGATAAGAGCAGTAGAGCTCTCCATCATAACAGCAGACAGGTGTCAACACCACGCTGACTCAGTTTATATGAGAGGTCTTTATAGATGTCCTACACTCCGGGAAAGTCTCAGAGTGCAGCTCACTGTGAAGGTCATTCAGACTTTATGCCATGTTGTGCATGTGACAATTTTTCACCAGGCATGTTTGCAATGTTTTCTTCAAACCCTGGAGCATTTTATCTTTTAACTCCATGATGAACTCCAAATAAATCACACCAAGTGTTGGTTGTCCTCCAGGGAAACTGTTGTGGGATTTGTTCAAAGTGAGAATGGAAACTAAACTAGATACCAGAGCTAATAATGAAAAATCCAATGTTTTCTGGTCAGAAGGAGATGGTTGTTTTATATCTAACATAAGCGGTATAGATAATGGATGGATAAAATGGATGGAGGCCAAAATTTGTTAAAAAAAGGGCCAGTTAACAAGATCATTATGTTTGGTCTCTCCCTGTGTTCCTCAAGGCTTTAATGGTAATCAGTAAGATTTTGTAATCAATTCGAAAAATAACTGATAGCCAGTGCAGGTATGCCAGGATTGGTGAAATATGTTCTTTCAGTTAAAATGCAGGTGGCTGAGTTTTCTGTAAAAGGGGTTTCAAGGTTTTTGGAGACAAACTGTATAGTCTTTGAAATGTTTCTAAGATGCAGAAAACTGCACAGAGTTTGAAAACGGAACGAGGCAGCCAGTAAACTATTCTGCTACTATGCGAACAAAAGAAAACGGTGAGTGTGATCCACACTCTGAATTAAATCTCTGTGCCCTCCTTCCTTACTCAGAGGCCCAGAGAAAGTACGAGGACAACTGCGACTCCCTGCATGAGGAGTCTGTGTCAGAGACGGCAGAAAACTCTGGGGAGGAGGCTGGTGAGGGGGCACTGGACGTGGAGGCGGGAGAAATGACTGATGGAGGCGAGGACGACTACGACGAGGAGGGCAGCCACCATCTGGTAAGGGAAACGGTTGACAGGGCTGACAGGGAGGGAGAGAGCAAGGCACTTTGGGAGATCTCAAGTAGGCAGACAGTCTTTGCCTTCTGAAAGCTAATTTTCCAGAATTATTCATGGCCACAGATCTGAGAGAGCGGGGCTTCACATGAGTGAATAGTGAGGCCGCCTGGACTGACAGTTTCTCCCTGTTGACCCCAGCTCAAATAGTGGAAGCAAGGGTCTTCACAGGCTCACACACATACTA
Organism: Maccullochella peelii; assembly: GCA_002120245.1. Lineage (NCBI taxonomy): Eukaryota > Metazoa > Chordata > Actinopteri > Centrarchiformes > Percichthyidae > Maccullochella > Maccullochella peelii. Next base: position 42,225 of record LKNJ01000170.1, on the reverse strand, counting down.
ATACTTACAGGCTATAATTAAAGTAGAGAACTCAAGACCGGACCTACATGGACTGGTGTGTATCTGACCGTGAAGTGGTGGAGGTAGAACAGTATGAAGAGGTTTTCTTTCACAAGGTCACTGAAGAAGTAGCACCGGTATAGAAACAGCCAACAGAAGCTGATTTGTCAACAAGGTTGTGTTTTTTTAAAATAATGAATTAATCTATGAAATGTCTGAAAATGGAAAAAATGCCTTTTACAAATTCCATGAGCCCAAGGTGACATCCGCAAATTGCTTATTTTGTCCGACCAGCCTTCTAAAACTCAAATATATTCCATTTAAAAATGGAGAAATGCAGCGAGTTTCACACATCAAGTTATAACCAGCAAATGTTTGGCATTTTTGCCTGAAGGTGAACAGTTCAAATTTCATCAAATTTTCTGACAGTCGAATAGTGTAACCTATTAATCAACTAATCGTTTCTATTCGTAGATTATTTTTTGTCACAGTGCTTGGTGTTGTCACATTGATAAAATGATTCATACATTGCTGATTGAAATTGTTTTTGACTAGTGTTTGTGACTTTAAGATTCAGTTGATAATGGGGACTCACCTTAACAGAATTTGGTTAAAATACCTTTTTCTTTGACTGTCACTAGTTCATACAGGGCTGCCATTAATGATTATTTTCATCATCAATTAATTCTTAATTAATGGATAAAATGTCTGGTCTGTAAAGTGTCATAAAATAGTGAAAAATCCCCGACACATTCTCTTAGTGCTCAAGATCACATCATCAAATTGCTTGTTTCGTCTGATCAGCAGCCCACAATCTAAAGATGTTCAGTTTACTGTGACATAAGGCAAAGAAAAGCAGCAAATTCTCACAACTGAGAAGCTAGAACAAGGGAATGTCTGGCTTTTGCGCTTGAAAATGACTTTTTAAGATTCATCTATTATCAGAATAGCTGATTATTTATCCATCAATCGACTAATCGATAATCTTGACTAACGAAACTGAAATCGCTCCTCATTCATTTCTGTGTGGAGCGGGGCGAGACACATTTGCTTCTGGTAAGTAAAATTCACCCGCCTCATCAATCTGATTTAACTGAGACACGCGAAATCATAATGTTGCCGAAAGTCCAGCGAGTTAGAAAGAGGAGATGGGACTGACCTCTCATTCAGGAAGTGGTTTTGGCTCTTTCATCGGACAAGGTGGCTTCGTCTGGGGGTCTGACTTGGACGTTCACACAAAAGCTTTATAGGCTGTATTCAGTCAACCATTACCTATCACATCATCAATGCTCAAAAAAATGTATTTTACTAATGAAGCCTGCTTGCACACAGAATGGTGGAAAATGTTTTCAATAGAAACATGAGCTGGAAGATGTTGAGTTAAACTAGAACTTTAAAAACAGCCTGGTGTCTGATGAAGGTGCTCGAGTCAAAACTGGCATGTTGGCATTGATTTTCATTGAAAGGAAGGTGGTTTTCTTCTATTTTTGTGCTTTGAATATTAAAAACTGAATGTCACTGAAGCATTTAAACTGAAAGTTCTAATTACGGTCTAATCTACTGCTGTGTTCAAATGTCTTGTCCTTTTAACTTTATGAAATAATGTTTTAGCTTAATCACCGTTACCTGCATGCTGAGGACTTTAAAACACCCACAGTGCTTCATATTATATAGCAGTTAAAACATTATTTCCCATATTTTTTCAGAAGTATTAAATAAACCATACAGCTGCTCCGTTGCACACCGCACAGTTTTTCAAGTTCAAGCACTGACATCAAAGTAATTATCCTTGGTTTCGTCTGGGTTCAGCTGTGCATCGTGGCCGTGCATTCTCTATCATGCTGTATTTATTAGTCACTAACCAGGTGAGCATGGACATGATATCTTTGATAAAAGCTTGGTGCCCTCGCTAATAGAAGATATTTTTCAGAGACACTGTGGAAGAGATTTATTTATTTCCAGAAGGCCGCGTTGATCACAGATCGTGATCATGTACCACAAAGACTGTTCCGCAGGTTGGCGTGGTTGCTCTTGTTGAGCGTGCATCAGCAGTGACCTTTAGAGAAGATGAAATACGACCTGTGTGCTCAGTTTAAAACGCTGCATCGTATCTGTGATTTTTACTTCCTCTCTCTCCTTTTCAGATAGAGAACCATGTATCGGATATTGACAACTGAGATCAGGTAAGAGCTTTGGATTTCTGTTTAATCCAATTGTCCATTACAGCAGCTGTGAGGTGGTTCTACAAGCCTGCTAAAGGTCCTGGTGGCTCCTACAGCCAGTCCTCATTAAAAGCTGTAACTACTGAACTGTGTCTTTAGCATCTCTAAACATTTGTTAATCATCTCCTAAGTCTTAAGCTCTATGACATTTGGAAGACCAGCTCCACTGAAGGGCAGCTAATGCCAAATTCAACACAGGGAGCAATAATGGCATTCCAATGGGCCAGAACTGCCCATAAACAACATTCATCTAATTGAATTGTGTGGAAGGGGGTATGAATGGCGAGGCCCAAGGTAAAGAGTTTCCTGCCTCTCGCCTCTCGGGGTGTGGGTAATGATGCAGCCACATCATCAGTTGGCTCGGTGCTGGCTGGCTCTTCATAGCGGGGGATGCTCAGCAGTGTTTATGAGTCGCAGACTGTTGATGTAACATGGAGTTAATCTCTGTTACAGTCTTCTTTTGCTTCTGGGTGAGCAGAGGAAATCCAAAAAGTGGCTCTGTTCATTAGAGACTGTAAAGCAGTGTTCATTTTGGCACCCGATTTTAATTTAGTTTTAGTGTTTTGACAAAAAGTAGTTTTAGTCGCATTTTGGTCATTTGTTAGTTTTAGTTGAAGACATTTTAGTCTAGTTTTCACCAGTGAAATGTTAGTCTTATTCGTGCATTTTTAATGTTTATGGCTTTTAAGTTTTTTGTTTTTTTTTGTTTTTTAGGCTGTCACCATCTTTAATGTGTACAGTTGCCATGGTTACAGGTGTTGGTCTAGTGTATCGCAAGGTTGGCAGAGAAGGCACTGTTTTCCTGTTTATACCAGACTGAAATAGTTCATATAGACTCATTCTCCCAAACCTGCCATTCATTCCTAAACTAGTGTAAAGTAGCTGACAGTATATTATTCACTGTTAATGTTTAGCTTGAACGAATAGCGATATGATGATAAGATCAGTACCACGGTATGAAGCTAGAGCCAGCAGGCAATTAGCTTAGCTTAGCATAAAGATGGGGAAACAGCTACCCTGACTCTGTGCAAAGGTAAGAAAATCTGCTTACCAGCACCTCTAAAGCTCACTAATACACATTATATTATATACATTATACATTATATACATTTTTGTCATGGGTAAAAGGTCAACACAAATATTTTGTCATAGTTTTTGTCGTCAAAATGAACAATGTTATAACGCATTACATTATGTACATACTAGCATAAATGTTCACAGCTAATGCCACACCTTTTTCCCCATCTGCTAGGCATCTGGTGTCCCAGTTCTATCCACCTCTTAAGAAACCACATGTTACACTTCAGTTTTCCATTTCCTTTCCATAGGTCTGCCTTTCAAAAATTCTATCAGTAGCCGATTCACAAAACCTCCTCACAGCACATACATTTAAAAACCTGAAAATCCCACTTGAGGTTGTGGAGGATATATGAATGTTTTGCTTGCAACCTTACCAAGGATAGAAAATCGCTGTGAGAAGAACCTCAATAAGTCAAGTACAGAAGGATTAGGGAGGCAGCTCCGGCAACCAGCAAATATTTCTGCACTTACCAAGATATTTCTGAGGCCATTCAAAACGGTCAAGCTTTAAAACTCAGCCTAATCCTCATCAGATTTACAGCATTATAAATAGCTACCATGTTTGAGGAGGAGACACAGTCCTATAATGTGTTTTCATCAGTTTTCTCCTTTATTACTTCAGGATGAGGCAGCAGACACCCCCGGTCGGAGGTACTAGAATTCATCATCACCTTCCAGGGACCGAAAAGGATCTCTGAGGGATCGAGACATCCATTCTGGACTGTAAGTTGTGTTCAAGAGATGCTGAATCACATTTAGATGCCCAACTGTGCAGCACAAAGCGAATGTGCTCTCTAAAGAAATTGTATTCAAGACCCATTTTAATGCATTGGCCTGAGTTTGCCTCATGGATATTCTGTGCAATTTATATTTCATTGCAAGAGGCCGACAGTGTCTTGCGCTAATCCTGTTCCTGAAAAATATTCAACAAAAGGGAAAGAAATAAAGGGTTTTTATTCTGATTTATAAAATGAATCGCGTGGAAAGAAGGGAACATGATGTTGTTGATCAAATTGTTGCTGCTGTTTTTAAAATGTGTTTGCGCTGTAATTTCACACACTGTTTTTCAATGAATTTCTGTTGTTGCTCAAAAATCAAATGAATAAATGACAGTCAGATCAATCTGCGACCGCAGTATGGTATTCAGAAAATGAATGAAACATTGGTGCCGCCTGGTTCAGATTTGACTCCTACATAAGCCAATAGCTGTGAGCATAACTTGATCCAGCTTTATCCATTTATCACACAAATGCCCTGTGGGGCTGTTCCATCATATATTCCAACTCCTGCCAAGTCTCAGAAGCAGAAAGAGCTTCCTGTGGTAGAGAGCCAACACTGGCACAGGCCTCCTGCCAGGGAGCAGCGCCCCAACGTCTCAATGCGCTGCTCCCTGCTCAGCCTGCGCATCCCAACATGGACTGCTGCTGTTCAGGAGCCAACACCCTTTCTCCTTCTCCTCTCCTATCTCCCTCTGCATCCTGCATTGATTCTGTCTTATGTAGGCAAGGGAGCGAGGCGAGGTTTTTGGAAACGGTGGAAGTTGTATTATTTTAAATTATGTATTGAGAGGCTTTGATATTATCTAAGTATGTGATCCGTGATTCAGGTCACTTAAATTTCTGAATACATATGGAACAGTCTAACATGACACAATGGCTAATGCTGCCTTAAAACAACCTAAATAAGTGGGAAGACAGTGCAAACAGTACTCCATTACTCTTTTAATAAAATGACCATTAAAGTGAAGTACAAACTGTGGTCAGATGAAGCTGAACTGTCCAGAATTGGATGATTTGTCCACTCATTTGGTGCAGTGTGTACAGGATTTCTACAAGTTCAGATTAGTCTGTTACATCGCCGACCACATGGAGCTGCTAACATGCAAAAAAATTCAAATGCAACTTGAGCTTCAGCTGAGCGATTTATAATTAACCTCCATTATAAATAAATTGCCGCAAAGTGAAATATGTTACCACTGACTGGATCTCAGCATGTTCTACTGTTAATTATTCACATCATGTTTGCCCATTTTCTTTAAATATATAACAAGAGTGAATTTACTCCAAACAGTGACACAGCCGTGTTTGTTGTCTGAAGCTTTCAGTTTTCCTTTAAAGCCATTCTCAGAAGGAGGTAGGTGTTGGGAACTACAGCTAATATGCACCAGGCGTGCCAGCAGTAGCATCATTTAGGCTGATGATGAGTATCAGCCAACAACTTAAGTCTTTCAAAAACTTTTAAGCCATTATTCAGACAAGTTTAATAGTGCTGGTGTAATTCATGTTTCTGAGCAATCAGCTGGCAGACCTGGTACATATTAGCTGTAGTTGCTAACGCCTCTAGATCAGATTTTTCCTGGCAAAATTCACACGCGTGGTGTGGCGAAAAGCAGGTGAGACTTAGAGAGTTAATAGTGTAGATAGGGTTGTAAGTATAAACTGCGGGAGCTAGCAAACCGCTTCTCATCAAACGCTTTAATCCATCAGTGTCCTTGCACTCACTGCAGCCAAGTAACATCACTCCGTCTCTGCTGCATGTATAAGTTCACTGTGCAGTGATATAAACAGTCAATATTTCCTGAATAAGGGGCCAATTCGACCCCCTCTCTTAATCTGTCTGGACATTGGAGAGCCTTGCAGTTTCAGTGTCAAATTTCAATCAGATTGAACTTTTCTTGTTTTGCTTCAATTCGCGCTCGGAAGCATGAACATCCAGGTGTGACCGCACCATATCTCCTCCTCTTTATTTTTTTTTAAAGTAGAAGTGAAAGCAAACAGGCCGCTTGTCATTGAATAACTGTATTCTTATACTTACTGAATATAAGAAGCCCTAAATTTATGTAAAAGTTGAATCACTGGATTCAGTGATGTTAGTAGTTAAGCGGTTTCTCCCAAATTACAAAAAAAAAAAAAAAAACACATTTCCCTCTTAAAGCCTAGTGGTGTCTAGTCAAGTAGATTTTGTGGTTTTATTTGCAGGTTCTGAGATATCTGCCCCTGAGACTTGTAGCCACCCCAGTGCAATCAAGGTAAAAGGAATTTCATTTGTGGTGATTTTTAAGAATTATTAAATTATTAAAAATGGCGTTTGAAAAATTCAACAGCAATGTTTCTTTTCAGAAACAATGACCTAATTACTTTGGTAAATCCACACATGCCTCTGTAGACATTTTTCACTATTTTATTTGACCTTGTGTGGAAAATGGTTCCCATGAAAACAGTGAATTAATAACCTGAACAATATTTAATTGTTCTATGTTATTTTGAGCACCATAAATGAAATTCTATTCATCCCCATTGTGTCGTACCGAACCAAACCACCAGGGGTACGTATGAAAATATTGTTTTGTGATTTGGTTGAATTGACCCTTTTAAACAGAAAATCATTAAATGTGAAGTAATGGTCACCTTGCACAATTTCATGAACACAACAGTCAACCCTGGCAGTGCTGCCTGAAAAAATACATAAAATAAAACATCTGTCCTGCAGCTCATTCAAAATAAGTGTCTGGTGAATGATAACGTGTAATATTTAGCACTATTTTTGTATCCAAAAACATGTCTAAGGGAAATGGCTCTGCTACATGTTTATCTTTTTTGCTGGTAGCCTGTTATTTAATGAACAGTATGGTGATGTGTCAAATATTTTACAAAAATACTAAAAAATAAAAAATAAACTCATTGCTTTTAACTGTTGTACTTTATCTGGGTCACTTTAAACCATTTCTGTCTCAACGCTCACATTTAGTTTGCCCTGTAAATAGTCCTTATCATGTTTATTTCAGATATCAATAGACTAAAAGAAAGATTGCATTAAGTTTAGAATAATGCTGAAATAATATACTGACAGTTTGTTGGAATCGTTGCAGGTTTTAATCAGAATCGTGGGGCTTGTAGAGATGTGTAACTGACAACTGTTGTATAGAAATGTACATTTTTTTTGTAAAGATATTTTTATCAAAAGGCATGTTTACTGTAACTTTGTATTTTCAGTTCATGTAAGAAAAAAGAAAACGGTATATTCCAACTGTTGTAAGGCTAGAAAACTCATCGTCATTGTAGATAACTATTTGTGTTCTTATCAGTCAATAAAATGTTTGTGTCATATATTTAACAAGTCAAATGTTTCAATGATCAACACTTTATTTTACAAATAAATATGAACTGAAGGACAACGAAACCTTTTGGCTTTATTGTAAAGTGCTGTACATAAATACAGACATGGTAATTAATTACAGATGGTTTACAGACGTATGTAAATATTTCATTAAGGCGTGCCACTTAAAAATCCATTAATTCCCATGCATCTTCCTTCAATGCAGACTGCTCGTTTAATCATGATTTATTTAGTTGACTACGCAGCGCGTGTGCCACAGTTGCCATCAAAATGACACTTTAACAAGTTGCACAGCACAGTGTTTGAATGCTTGTCAAATTAACGTCAGTCAACAGACAACTGGACACCACAACGGCCGCTTGTCATCTTGTATTTCACTAATAGCACCAGTCTCGCTGGCTGCCGATTGTGCACCTTATATCGGGTGTGACCGTAGCAGCACGTCCACATGTGGCAGGTCATTTGACACCTGACTAATAACAGTAGATGATTATAAGAATGCACCAACCCAATCAAAAGAAATTCATTTCTAATCTAAAGTTAATCTTTCTGAAGTTCAGAACTGGATGTGAACAGGTTTCTTCTCTTGAATATTAGATTTAGCATAAATACTCAACAATGGCACAACGTCAGCCTGCCCAGGAACTGCAGATGGAAATTAGGCCTCTTGGCTAAATCTAACACATTTACAATTTAATTAACGTGTGTCAAGGAAAGGGAATTGTGATCCAGGTTAACCAGAACAATAGTTTACACTCCTCTTGAACCAGCCTATGTGGGAAATTTGTCCCACTATTGACAGGCTGCTAAAATTCACTAAAAACACACATTGGCATTAGTAAAAATTAGTTAAGTATGTGATGAACTACAGTGTAAAAGGTGAGAATTTATGAAATAATTGAAAACTGTTCAAATCCCTCTTCTCACTTAACATTTTAAGTTAATGTAACTCATTGTCCAGTGTATCTCCAATTTTGGTGATTTTGAATTTTTCAGATGAATTGATGGATTTAGGTGTTCCATTATGGTTTGAGAAAAATGCTCTGATTTCTTAAAAGCCCTAAAAACGTCTTACTATGAGTGATGGGATCCTACATGAACACACGTAGTTTTCTGCCAAAGTCAGAACAGTTTGGGTTATTTCACATGAGGCATTTCTGTTTGTCTTGTTTTCTCTGCACTCCGTCCATTGATTTGAAGTGGGTGGGGCTCCGTTGGGAAAAAGGTGATGTCGCATACTTTAGACTTTTTCTTAGCTTGACAGTACAGTAGTTGTAGTAGCTGAAAAATGGTGTAAATATGAAACCACAGATCGTTCCTTGACCCTCATGAAAATCCATTCACATGTTTTTTACATGCGGAAAAGCTTATCCTACTTGACAGAGGTAATGAAACTAAGGTGAGAAAAGGTCAGACTTCAGGATCAGCTCCAACACAGAGGTGCTACTAGAGCTGCTGGGCAATCACTGTCACACTCAAGGATGCTAAAGCAGGACATATGGGACTTGTACTTGTGTCCTCTGCTCGAGCAGTAGTCTCCAAACTCATTACACTCTCCCTCAGTCAGATTAACAAACAGTCCGGTTCTTGTGCTTCACTTGGGAACACACACACCCTGATTTAAAGGCTGATTCTGACCCTGATTTGGCCTTGTTTGAGTCTGCACTCGACTGTGAAAAACTCAGCAGAGCAGAAACTCAGAACTGTGAATGTTGCAGCTGGGACGAACATTTTTTCTGTAGTTTGAGCTGGTAAATGGCAACGTCCGCTGAAATCTCTGCTCTGCAAATCACTTCAATGTGTATTTCACAGCCTTTTCACAGTTGGATAGGTTTTTTAGTCCACATGGACTATTCTGTTTTGATTGTGTCCACTCCTGAAAATCATTTCTTCACCACTTTCTGAGCTGCCCGTCGCCACGTTATGAGTCCGCTCCTCTAATCTCAAGGGCATTGGTCTAAAAATACAAAAAACACAAAAAAATCCTGATTTATTGTGAATATTTCAAAACATAAGGTGTTTTGCAGAGGATCTAAAACATAAAATCAACAGCTGCTGCAATAAAAGCAAGAAATATTAAAAGACAGGAAGCCAAAAGCAACAAAAAAAGAAGATTCTGACATTAAAGCGAATCCTTGGTAATGATTCAACCAGTCTGAGCTCTGCAGGGTTTTTGTGTGTGTGTGTGTTACTTGAGATGTCCTCTCCTTGTTAGACTACAACATTAATGTCCTTGATTGGTTTCAGGATGTCACTTCCACTCTGTTAGCGACTCCGTAAAGGTAGCTGGGCAGCAACAGATGGCCGATTTAAAGCCCCCAATTTCTCCACAGTAAAAGGTAATGCAGTAAGGTTAATGAGGGCCAGCTGCAATGCCACACACAATTAGCCTGCTGTATTAAGTCCACAACACCAGTGGCTGGCATGATTGCACTCAGCTGTTCCCGTTTAACCTACATATGAGAAAACTTTTCACCCCTGCTTAATGAAAATGTAATATCCAGTTAAATCTCAGTCAGAAATAGACAGCCATGCGGCGTGTGTGGTTTGGATTTGCAGGTTCAGCAGAAATGAAATGTCGCACAAGAACTGAAATTCAAAAAGACGAGATGACAAGTTGAAAGTTTATTGATCCTTGTGCAGAAATTGGAAGAGCGGAAGTAGCATGACTTAGAAACTTTAAGAAAATAGAATATAATCACATATAGAATATAAAGTAGTAGTAGTAAAAAGAGTGGAGTTAGTAGGAAATGCTAGTATGGATTAGATTACTTTAATATGGTTTACTAAGAATTAGTGCTATATATAGGAGGTGGACAAAAAAAGCCTCACGACCATAGTCAATACATTTTACTAAAGCTTGTAATGTTTGGTTTTTGGTTTCTACTCAATTACCATTTTTGAGGCTGTAGTTTGGTTTGTAAAACAAATATCACATTCGCTTAAAGGTGCCCTGCAGAGTTTAACAAAAGTTATGTTTACATTCAGTATATCGCACCAAAACGTATTTTGTGTATGTGTTGTTCTTCATAAAACATTTGTAAAGCCATTTTTTAAAAATATATCAAATCGTGCTTTTTTTTTTTTATCCATGTGGGAACCAAAACAGTAGCTATAGTTGTGGGCCGTAAAATCAAAACTGAAGAACTGAAAGACGCTAAAAGGGGAGCTGCAGAGTCGTGTAATAATTATCTGTGGGTTCATCATTATGAGCCTTTTACATTACATGTCATCATTGTTAATATAAAAAAAACATTCATTAGTGCAGCTTTAAACAAAGCAGAATGAAAATATAGATTATGTTACTGTATCTGTGTTTACAGTAGTCTATCGCAGAGTGCAATTACCATTAAATTACAATGCAGAATGTAAAACTAAAGAACTAAAAGAGGAGAAACAACCAGTGCAATAAGTGGAAAGAGCATGAAACACATCTCCCCGTGCAGTGGAAGATCTGACTGCTGGAAACAAGAAGGGAGTAATCCTCATTACCTATGCAGCTGTGTGGGCTGAGTTATCCCTTCAGTTCTGCACTAATTGCTCTGAATCAATAAAACTGTCTAATCCAAACGAAAAGTTCTGTGTCACATTCAGGGCATCATGACCTTGGGTGCCTCTTACGTACGGGAGACATTCGCATTTATCTGTGTTTTATGCTTTCCAGAGGAACACATTAGGAATCACTGACTTAAGAGAGAGGGTGAGACAGGCAGGCAGACAGAGGGAGATAAAAGAAGAGCATATATTTTGAGTGATCTCTTTTGAAGCAGTGTGGTTTTGCTACATGCCTCAAGGTGTCACTTCATAATTGAATCCCCTCCTTTGTACTGCGGTGAGGCCGAGGAGGCTCGAGGACAGCCCGAGGACGACGACGTGAACACCTCCAGGACCCGCAGGCCATGGTTTCCCCCCGCTGATAACACTGTTTGAGCAGTATCACCACCTGATAACTCTCGCCATGGAGTCTCCTAATGGAAAAAAGTTATTATACATCTCAATGGGGAAATGATAACATAGTACAGAGAATTGTCACATTATAATTATGAGCAGTGAGCGGGTAGAAGAGGAACCCTTCAGGTTTCGTGACTGAATCCGCTCCTGCTGCAATTACACTCTCGAGTCCATTCATGCACAGCCACAAATTATTGTCATTTTAGTCCCAACTGTCGTAATTATCATTCACATTGTGACAAAACTTTCAAATAAGGTGAGGAAAGAGGAGGAATGACTGTGAGTTCAGCACTTAATCATTATGTGTTTGTATACAGAAGGTGGATGGAAGAAGTACTACGATATTTTACTGAAGTAAAAGAAGCAATACCACAATGTAAAAACACACCATTACATTCAAATTCATACTCAAGTAAAAGCATTATCAGCAAAATGTACCTAAAGTATTGATTATGCAGGACAATGGCCCGTGTGAATAATCTGTTATTATATACTCCATATTTATTCGAATGTTAATAGTAGCATTTTACTGTTGTAGCTGGGCGAGTTGTGGCTCGTTTTAACTACTATATATAAAGTTACTGAAGGCTGTATTTTCTCAGCGCATTATATATCGTACATACCAAAGCTGCAGATCACAAAGGAGCAATCTTACAATCTTATCTGCGCTGCCAAGGTTAGTCGTATACAGCCGATGAATGATTCGCTTCTTTACTGTACTAGTCATGAAAGTTCATCATACTTTTCCTGGCTTCTCTGGGCTAAAGAGAGGAGAATAAAATGAATTTTCCTTGATCCATTCTACCCTCATTCCAAGGCCAAATTGGCTATTGATCTCCGTCTCTTTGTCTATTAAGGGAGAGTCTTGCATGCCAAAATCGGTCACCGCCGTGACGGCTGCCCATATCTCAATGCTGATTGATTCTGTGCAAGCTGTGGCCGGCCAGGCCAAACCAAGGTTGATGGGAGAGGGGATGAGGATGATTGTCTGGAGTTGCTGTCAGCCTGGCAGTCGATGCACATGATCAGTAGAGCAGGAATCCACATAAGGCAATCCTTTTGCCCCGTACCCTCTGTGTTTCTGCCATCAGTTGAAAAGGAAATGGATACAGAGAGGAAGGTTATTCCATTCATCCATTTGGAGGGACTTGATGCAATCAATACTGGCAGAGTGGAATGATGGAGCAGCTGGCTAAGGCAGTGCAAGGACTTAGACTGTGGTATTGTATAAGGAAGCAGAAGAAAGGAAAATCCTCCTACTGTGACCCAGTGAGAAAACAACAGTCGCTTTGATTGCTCTTTTCTCTGAAAGAGTTTTCAGCTGTGCCTTGTGGCTTTCACTGGTTTGAATGAGAATTGACTGATTTTCAAAAATTCCTCTGAACTATTTTTCCCTGTTGAAATCCAACTATTGGACAGGGATTGCAAGAACAGAGATTTTACAAAATAGTTTTTGTAAACCTGTTACACAACACATGGATTTTTGAAAGTAGCCTAGCTCCTGTAATTTATGGTGAGGCTACAGTCTTAGCAGTAGTCCTCCAGCACTCACGCTCAAGTTACAACAACAACACCGTGATTAATGATAATGAGAAGAAATCAGATTCCAATCACATATTAACCAGATATGTGATTGGTATTTTATTAATTTCCCAGATACAGAACCACGAAATGGAATTAGCTCATGTGTTCATTTGATATACCTAATGATATCGGATAATAATATCAAACTTCAATTTCATTAAAATGTGATGTGTTTTAATCTGGCTGGTTAATGCAACAGGAATTTCTGACAGGAAGTCCTGTGAGGAAAATACCTGGTAAGTCACATACCCAGAATACCTTACTTCTTCCATTTTATGCTACTTTATACTACTCTTTTACATTCCACCGGGAACAATAGTGTACTTTTTACTCCACTACATTTATTTGACAGCTATAGTTGCTAGTTGATTGCTAGTTCATTGATAAATATTTGAAATCAAACCATATGATCATCTTAACACATTAATGTTTCAAAAATAATACTCCAGTCATATAATATACCACTAACAGTGGGCATTCTTCTGCATAATGACATTAGCATTCATTAGCATCCATTTGGACATATTTCTGGCCACCTGATGAATGTTCTGTCCAAGATTCACTCTTCTTTTAGCTCTGTTTTGGTCTCCACCAACTCATGAGGGAAATATCTGGCTCTTTAGCAGCTAAGTGCTCCGTTATGTTCACCAGCTAGTTGCTAACTTTGTCTCTCTGCTGTTTGGTGCTGGGCAGATAGTGTGCAGTGGATTTATTATTGTTGCTGATGAGAGCAGTACGCGTGAACCAAAACAGTCAAGTTGCGGGCCGTTAAACCAAAACAATGAGTTGAAAGACGCAAAGAGACTGCAGAGTCATGTGATAATTACTTGTGGGTTCGTCACTATAAGTAACACTTTTCACATTAAGCATAGTCGTTTTGTCCATTGTTAATATAAAAATATTGATTAGAGCAGCTTTAAGTCCTAGCTATTGTGCTATGTTTTTCTGAAGTTATTAAGGGTGTGGTTAGATTTTGTTTATTCGTCATATTTTCTGTTTGGCTTATTATGATGGAACATGCAGTTTTGTGAAACAAAGGTTTTCTCTTCATTTAACATGTTTTTTTCCAACTCGGCTGTACATAAGCTGCACCAAAAACATCAGCATTCAAACAAGTGCTATTAGAAAGCCATCATTGGGAAATAATGCAATGTAGCCTTACTTTCAAAACACTCAGTAGGCAAGATGGAAAGAAAGTGCTAATAGAGTATTGAGAGAAAAAAGGTGTTCATCAAGATTTTGCTTTGCCACTTTGAGATTTCTTCAATTACCAGCTACTACAGCATCTAGTAAATTCTTGAGCTGCGGTATTTCATCATTAAAGAACATTAATCACCAAAAATACTTTCAAAGACGTTAATGCTTTGAAAAGCTCTGCCAACAGACACAATTTTTCTCCTGTTTGTCCTGATTTTGCAGCACGTTGAAGAAAGAAGTTATGTAATTCAGTGATGGCGTGCCTGTCGAAGCAAATGGGCTGTTTCTGAAATGTCAAATGAAACAGTGCAACCTTTCGAAAAGGTTAGGCATAACAAGGGAAGCCCTACAGTACAAACCCCACCGCCTGACAATCAGTGTGGCCCCAACACAAGATTAACCTCCCTGCTAACCGAAGGAAAGATAATAAAGACATCTGAATGGGAGCCGGTCATAAATTGAGTCGGATGAGTCTTAATCGTAACGACAATATTAATGTCTGCTCCAAAGTATCAATAAATCATGAGTTACACTGAGGGTGGCTGCTGAATTAAAATTTTATCTCCATGCATAATTTGATTTTCCCAAACAGCTGCTCAGGGTAATGTGGAGGACTTTATGGGAAGGTGATGGAGTGTGCTCCGGAGAATCCAACGAGGGAGGAAGGATCCGAGAGATGGTCTACAGCTCGATGAGAATGGCCTGAATACTGGTCTGATTTAATGGCTTTTTTAATTAAAGGACGTGGTGTGATCGATTCGAGGCCATCTACGTGTGAAGTGGCTGCTGTCTTAAATGAGGTGGGATTAAACTGGTGTAGTTGGAATTATGCAATATTGCAGGTCAAATACTCACATTACCCCTTGCAATTTCAAAACAAACATACTTGCAATCACTTTGCGGTGTCACAGGGGATAATGAGGTTTATTTTCAACCTTCTGCACTGTGGTGCTATGTTTGTAAAACACCTTGTGGAAAAATCAATTGATGAGTTTGGTTCTTTTAATATGTGAATATGTTGTTCTTAAATATTCAATCTTTGTATACACATGCTCTTCCAAAGTGAGCGTAGGCTAAAACTTATTTCTGAATGATTTTTGTTATATATATATAAGTAAGTGCAGAACAGCCGTGTTCGATTAGAGACAACACTACCCTGTCGAAATTCACGCACTACACAAGACAATACATAGTGTACGCAGTGTACTGCATGTAAGCGTACTAACGGAAGTACGCAATTTGAGACACGGCATATATATTGCTGCTTTAAGGTTTTTGCCAATGAAAGACTTTTTAGGCTGGAAATACCTGTAACTTGAACGTTTACATGATAACTTTCTTCTTTTCCCTGGGATTCACCGTTGAGAATTTGAGTTTCTGTAGGTGGCGCTGTTTACTTTGTCAGTTTCACTATTGTACTCATACCAAACTACCAAGAACTACCCAAAAACCACCCAATTCTTCACTCTATCCCAAATAAACCACTGTTGCTGCTTCTTAAGGCACACAACACATCATTCCTGGCACCTGGACACCTGGTTTTCTTAACTGTGAAAAGATTAGTCAAAATGTTGTCAGAATTTGATAGTACAACAGTACATTTATACAGTACCAATTATTAAATAATCTAACACCTTACACACTGGATTCAACATATTTTGATGATACTGACTTCAATACTTCAGGCACATTTTCTCTGTTAATGAATGTGGCTTTTTAGAATCCATTTTTTTTTTATTTCAGAACTAACCATTTCATTGTTTTTCAAATAATTCATTGCGTTGGAAAATGACTTCTAAATGTCCTGTTCATGAAGATATTACACCGCATTCAACTTTATTCCAAATCCAATCTTGAGATTCCACATATCAATGTGTTGTGTGTGTGAAGATGCTACACTGCATGCAAATGTGTCTGCGAGATCATTAATAGCATCGCAAAGATGTGCCAAATTGAAAATGGAACACAGATGGGTTTTCGTACAGTTCATTACTTAGATTGCCTTCTGAGAGCAGAATTGTGGAAGTACAGTGTGTGTGCATTGATGAGGCATGTACTGTACGGGCAACAACAACAACAACTCTGTCTGCTGCAGCCCTGATACCACAGATGGAGTGTAACATCGATGGCTGTTCTTTCTCTTATTGTTGCATGTTCACTGAAGAATTTGCACAGTTAAATAATGAATCATCTGTGCTGCAGAGTCAGTAGATCCAGTACTAGATGTCCTGTTGATCCTAACATTTTAAGTGGTGTGCTGATCGATACCTACAGGCTGCTAAAGAACATCATGGAGCGTGTAAATCAAAAATGCAATTTTAGTTACAATACTGAAGTGAAAACGATATGAAAGATACAGTTATTATATTTCAGAAGCAAAAGTCTTTGCTTGTATAATTCAATAGCATGCACAATAAATTGTACATTACTGCCAGCAATCATTTCAAAGAGAAGATGTCAGTATTTTATAAGGTCAGGTAACTCCATTTGGAACATAAAGGAAAAAGGTCTAAAATGTGAAACATTCATGGAGAAATATATATATTTTACCTTCTAAAACTTTTCACAACTGACCCTATTCTGCATGAATGACTGCCAGCTCTCATTTAGAGAATACATTTCAATTCATCACAAAGCAGTCTGCTGTAAATTAAAGATTATAATAGTTTCAATGCATTGAAAGTTGAATAAGTGAAAAGGTCAATGTGATATGCAAAGTGAAGTGACACTTCAATTTGTGAAGTTTTCAAAGTGTGCTTGTATTCACATTTTATTCTATTTGTTTGGGTTTTTGTGTTTATGTGTCTCTCTGCAAGTCTATGGGAAGAGTGAGACAGACAGAGGGAGAAGGAGAAGCTGTGTGTTAATAAGACATTAAACAAAAAAACTGTTTTCAGTCCCACAGTTTTCACTCTTCATGCACTTTATTATACATCAAAATATTCCCACAAGCCTCCCTTTTCCTAACATGTTAAAACTGAACCCACAGGAGTTACAGCTTTGGAGCTTTCAGCCTTAATTGATGGAAAGAGCACTGAAAGTAAAGCTAAATCTTTCTTTACTTTTAAGATTCTCCCTTAATTCAAACATTGTGCACACGTATTATATATCATTATGTTTAGCTACTCCTACTGTCCGTCAGTGTAAAAATCTAAGAGATACAAGTTATATTTTGGAGGGAGTGAGAGCTGTCATTTTCCATGTCGCCCTCCCTCTCCAGCTGACACAGGTGTATGTCGTTTGGCTAATCAAACGTCTCCTCAGGAAGCTGTAGGCTTGTGCAAAACAGTTTTCCTGCCTCCCAACTACAAGGTCCTTGCTTTGAATCCCTCTCTAGCTACCAAGTGTGTTCGTTGATAAAGATACTCCTACAACTTACATTTGCAGCTGATTGAAAGGGACTTTTAGGTTCTCTGATATGCACTCAGGCACTGTCCTTCAGCTAAGGAGAGCACACTTTTTTTTTTTTTTTTTCCCTTTTCTAGTTTCAATGCAGTGCTGATAGAAAAGGTACTGAATGTATTGGGTATAGGAACCTTCATCTGACTTTGAGCTATAGAGTACCTACTTTGACTTTCTGATAAATTTATGTAATAGTGAGATTACTTAAAGCTGCAGTAATCAATATTTTAACAGTGGATCAAATGACTACAGATATTGTAAAAGGGGTCACTTGTATTTTGAACCCACAGACAATTATAACTCGACTCTGCAGTTCCTCTCAGCTCTACAGAGCATTTTAGTGTCTTTCAGCTCATTGTTTTGGTTTTACGGTGCGCAACTGTTTTGGTTCACTCTCACCGCTCTCATCTGTGCTATTTTCAGAAGCAGCAGCGACTAGCTGGTGAACATAGTGGAGCATTTAGCAGCTAAAGAGCCAGATATTTCCCTCAGAAGTTGCTGGAGAGCAAAAGAGAGCTAAAAGGAAAGTGAATATTGGACTTACAAAATACAACACAAAAACAAATACGACTCCAAATGGATGATAATCTAGCTTCTGCTCGGTGTGTAAATAAGCCACTCTTTGCTGACACGTTCACCATATCAACTGTTGCAATGTCCCCAAGTGGCCAAAAAAATCAATGAATGCAGGTTTAACTAAACGAAAACCGAGTTTTGGATCCTGGCAAAATCTTTTTTTAATCATGAATAAAAGACAGATAAAAGATTGGAGACTAAGGGATTTTAGCTACACCTGATGTATGGATTGAATTGTTTTTATATTTTGTAGTCAGTCTAAATGTGTTTTTATTGGTGTATCTCATCTTCTTTTCCTTCTTATTGATACCGAGTATTGATCTGAAACTTCTTATCCTTATCTGCTACCTCCCGCCAGACTCTCAGCTGCGCCTCCCATTTTGTCTCTGATGTCTACCTGTGTGCATCTTCTTCACTCTCCTCCATTTTAGTCGTCTCAGTGCACAGCAGCGATCCTGAAATCCATTTCTTCACAACACCTCTGGGCTCCTCACCTCCCTGGGGTGAGGTGAGCCCTGCTGTCATCATTTCCTCTCTGCTTGTCTGCAGGTTGAAAACTTCCCTCTCTTATCTTCAGGGGCTGAAGAGGCCTAAACACCAGTCAGAATGACAGGATTTTAAATCTCACTCATCGAGGCAATTGATTGGAGATCAACAGAGCTTTCCCACTCTGACTTCATCTGGCACTTCCGTGAAACAGTGGTAGCAACACACATGCTAAACACCATTTCAGTTATTAGCCCTAAACCTTTTAAAGACAGGAAATTCCTATTTTTAAAATGTATTTTGGTGACATCCTGGTTGCAGAGCAGCCAAGCAGTCACTTCCTAGGTATCGCCTGTCAATCAAATGCAGAGTGCAATATTGTGCAATATTCCCTCCGTTTTTCTGTTGATGAAAGATGAGTTTCTGTGGATGGCTGTAACTGCTCGTGCTCCTCTTCCGTTTATTCCATATAAACTATGTTGCTGCTTCTGGTAACATAAAAAGAAACATTTCCTGTGCTCCAGAGGAGTTTTCCCAGGAAAGATCTACCCAACAGCAAGTATAAAAGCTTCATGGGCTAGGACAATCAGCAGACAGATGCTAGCCTGATATTTATTAATAGGATTGATGTGATCTCATGGGATATAAATAGCACGCCATGCCATGTCTACGCATTTATAGCTTTTCGTGTGTCACTTTGACTAACCTGAGGATGATTTTTATGATTTTTGCCCCGTTGAACACATTTTTAGCGTAATTGCCCCGTTCTGAGATCCCGGTAATTACCTGGGTGAGAACAATGTTTTCATAATTGATAAAACCAGTGGAGTTACAAATAAAGAAGCAACATTCCACCATTTTTCTAGATTTTAAAATGTCTTAGTAGTGAATACACACAAATTGTTCCAAACACTGCCAGCAAACGTGTTAATTCCCATCCACATCATCCATTATCATCACTAACAATTACATTGTTGTTGTGAATATTTGATTGCACATTGTTTCAGGATATTGGAACATGCAATATAATATTAACTACAAAATTGACAAGTCTGGTGCTGGCACGCCAGGCTGCTGAGGGAGCTGCACCACCTCCCCTCCAGGCTACAGCCCAGCCAGGGCTCCGTGTCTTCTTCCTGCCCAGCTCCCCGCTCTGCCTTCCCTGCGGCAACCTCCCCGCTGCTCCTGAAGAGCCATCAGCTCCTGCTGACCTGCTCACCTCGGTCGGGACAGCAGAGTCTCCTTGTCTTCTACTGAGACTTCCTCTCATCGACAAGCACTTCACGTCCGTCCCTTCCTCTCCTGAATCACAGGCCGCGCTCCCTTATTGCCCTCCTCTAGAAAATGCCCCTGCTTTGTTACGGAAATGTGTGAATAACATTTTCCTTTTGTCCTTGTACTCTGTACAACTTCTCTATCATCTCTAAACTACAGTAATTTTGGCATTGACTACTTAAAATGCAAATGTAGGTTTCCATTTTCTACTTTTCAGCACTACAGCCACTTAGAAGTGATTTTAAGTCAGACTTAATCTGCTTGAAATGTCCTGAAAAACAAGAGAGTGTGCAGAACAATAGTTTTTCTAAGGCTAAATATCAATGCAAACACAAACTGCAGACCTGAAACAGAGTCATTGCTTTTGTATTGTTGGAATAAATTGGTGGTGAGAGATAAGGAGCGTATTTTTTTCTTTTTATACATTCAGGGAGGTTTTGCTGAGCATGCATACTACATTCTTCAGCACCTTCACATTCATATGCTTATTTACATTTGTACACTCCCTATAGCACTATAGTTATCCACTGCCTGCCTTTGAAAAGATCTGGCTCTCTGTACTCAAGGGAACTTCCATAGCATTGTGGTATTGCTGCTGCTTTGAACACATTTTGCACCACTTTCTCTTTGTCTGTGTATGTATGAGTGTGTGTGTGTGTGTGTGTGTGTGTGTGTGCTCATATGCGTGTGAAAAACAAAGAGACAGAGGCAGGCAGAAAAAGTGTGCTGAGTTTTTAGAAAGCCCTGTTTTTAGACAGTGACATCTGACGAAGGAGGAGGGGATGAACAGATGTACTTTGTTCATGCGTCTGACAGGTGTACCAGAAAGCTCTCTCCCCTCTTCACTTCACTGACAAGCAAGCATGCGCTCCCCCTCCAGATCTCCTCTGAGCCGTACACCTCTCTCCTCCCTCTCCTGTCCCTCAGCCACAAACCGGCCTGCAGTATCTGCAGGTGGGACCTCACCGGCGACTCCAGCGACGTGCTCGGGATCATATTAAAAAAGCAACTCTGTGTGCTGTGTTCTCTCAAGTGTAAAGCCTATTTCATTCCCTACGAGCCAAACAGCTTGCAGTCGCTTGACGCTCGGGTGGTTTGTTGCAGATGGAAAATAGAGCTGCAGAGGCTTGGGTTTGTTTGTTTTGGCATTTGGTTGCGATCCAGATACAGTTTATGGTGTGGAGTTGTCGGGGTTCTTGGCTCGGCTGAGAATCGAGGTTTGAGGCCCGAGCTCTTATGGGTCAGTCCCAAGCTTTGCCCTGTCCTAAATCCAAGTTTGAAATTCTTGTATGTTAAGAACAAGTGGTGGATAAGACCTCAAAATGCTTTTTGAAAAAGAAAAACCCAATAAATTATGATCATTTGGGGTTAACTTCCCTGTACGCCTGGTTTTTTTGATAGATTTAAAGATATCTCTTATTTTTACAGCATTTCAAAATAAAAAATGTAGCGGATTTATTATAGGACTTGATCATTTTGTTGGAATATCATTCAAAGGCTTTTAAACAACAGTTATACTGTATGTAACCTAGACGTCTGTGCTCTCCAGAAAAACGATCAGTCGTTTGTGGGGCAGCAACAAATGATTATTTTCATTATCAATGAATGTCAATTATGTTTTGACTAATCAGTTCATTGTTTCATGTTTGAAATGCCAAAAGCAAATTCTGAGAGCCCATGGTGACATCCTCAAATGTCTTGATTTGTCCGACCAACAGTCAAAAACTCAGATATTAAGCTTCCATTCATATATACAAGAGAAAAACAGAAAATCCTCACATTGGAGAAGTTGCAACCAGAAAATATTTGACATTTGCTTGATAAATGACTTAAAAGATGAATCGAGGTCCTTATGAATTGCATTGACAATTCAGTGTAATGACAAACTACCAGTTTAGGAATAAGGACTTGTTGGGGCAGGGCGAAGGCAGTGAGAAATGAATCATTGTGATGTTTGAGTATGAGGACTGGAGTTGAGGTATGATCTTGGCAAATCCCCAAGAACACACTTACTGCTTTGTCTTCAAATGGCTGTTGTTAAAGTTAAAATTCAATAAATGATAAGCTTTTAGGGAGATTCTCCAAGTAAGCCTGGTCTTGATGATTTGCAGGTGAGAAGACGTCTAGGCATTTAGGTTAATCTTGACTTACGTTTGATTGAAGAGTGAAGTTTTTTTCAGTCTTGGTTACACATAAAAATAGTTTCAACAGCATTTCAATGTATATATACTTCAACACGTAAGAGATACATGCTGAAATAGTCAAAGCAATGCTGAAAACGTCTACTTTTCAACCACTTTAGCCACCTTGATGTCTTCTCACCTGCAAAACCAAAGTGGAGTTTTTCCTCCCAGCTGCTGGGGATGGACCTGTACAGTCTTAAAAATTCAGTTTCTTCCCTGACCTTAATGCAAAGACATTGTATGTTTTATATATTTCTAAAGCAGAGAATTGCAGAATGCCAATCTCTCCCTGTGTTTCTAAGGATAAAGGAGACAGGGGGGAAAAAAACAGTAAATCACCTTTCTTTGCCGGAATTAAGAGAATTCAGACAATTTCAATCATGGCTGGCACTTAAATACTTTAATTAACTTAGCAAAGAGCCCTCTTAATCAAGACTTTTCAACTGTACCCCAGGTGTTAAGAAGAACACGTGTAAAAGCTTTAATGAAATTATAATTATAATCAATCACAACTATTCTGAATGTGTGTCGGCAAAGACGACACCTTGTAAAACTACAATAAAAGCTAAATTCAGTACCAATGTTTGTCTGACAAACTAGTTTTCTCTTATTCGAGTTCCAAGATGGCAAAGGGGTTGCGATTGGGATTGGGATCAGGGTCGGGATCAGGTTCGGGATCTGGGAAAGATTCTCAAATAATGCCCATCCACACCTTATATCACTTAACACGAAACAAATGAGTATCTGTTCAGTTCTTCTCTCCTGCTCAAAGTTTTGAGATTTAACATGAATACAATGGCAATGCTAGTTCTATGATAGCCTCAGTCACTGATGTTATTGGTGTTTCTGAGGTTTAATCTGACCTTTGGAGGGACAGACTCTCGATCATACAGCGAATCACACTGAGGGCACAGTAGCAGCCAAAGTCTCTGACTGCAACACTGAAGATCGAAGCAAAATATACAGATTGACATGAGATAAGTCTGCAGGCATGAGAGAGCGTGAGGAGAATGTTTGGTGACTGTGAAGACACAGTAAGACAATGTTCAGCTGAACTCTGGTCTGAGGAGCAAACTTTAGTCATAATTTGAATCTTGGCCGTCTAACTTGCTGGCAAAATGCCTTTAAAGACATTAAAGGGAGATCCAAATGACCAGGAAAAGGACTCCGTTTTAGAAGGCGAACAGTTGTTTGTCAATGACAAGTCAATGACAAAATGTGTTTCAGTAAAGAGAACTTTATATAAGAGTAAAGAGAGTAAATGTACATTACACATTACATTTGCATGATATTTTCTTTTCAGGAAGATTCATGTGACTTTGAGCCTATGCTGCAGAGTGAGACAGTTTAATTTTTTACTTTTCACATTTTATCATGCTTAATAATCTAATTTCAAATACTTTTTTTCCCCTCAAAGTCAAGGGTGCTTTGCTTTTGAATAGTTCACCGTGTTGTCTTTTGACAGAGCAATAAGACCAAGCTGTCAGAAAAGCAAAGCACATTTTATTTGGACATTAAAGCTGATAAATGTACATCCTTGCCACCTACGGCATTGGTTTTTATTTTAAATAGTGGAATAGGAAGAAGTTAAGAGAGGAGTATAGCACCATCAAGTCTTTGCAAAACGCTGATGTCTGGGTTGTGACAACTGCTGCTCTCCAAAATGGCTGTGAAAAGCTCATCTGCATAGGCAAACACTTGCTGTGTCTGTCTCTCTTGCGCAGACAAACACAGCGATTCTTATTTCTGTCACAGGGAGAAGTGCAGGTGCTGTAACCTTTTGCTGCTAGTCCTGTCAGAGTGAAAAACCCAGCTGTGCGTCGGGAATGACATACTGCAAATAGGCCTTCAGCTTCTTATTGGCATTCAGCAAGCCTAACACTTCTCTCTCTCTCACACACACACACACACAGATCCACTTCCTCACTTGTCACCATGCATATTGATAAGCCCATCCAGAGCACCATCTTGTGGACATTTCCAACTCAGGTGGTTGTCTAAAATGTCACTTTTGATTACATCCAATTAGGCAACTGTCCAATTAGTTTCAATCAAAAGTGCCTGGGAGTTTGTTTTTTTCTCCCTTTTATTTTTAAAGACACAATTTTAATTATGAATCATATTTATGAAAATCAATTTTCTGTTATAAAATATAGCATCATTAGCATTGTCTGTCTGTGTCTCTCCTTGGCATTTGGCTCGGCGAGACATACTGAGCCAAGTTCTTATATAATTAATGGTTGATAAGTTTGAAGTGGGCTCAAAAGCAGCAAACAGAACTCTGTTGTATTTCTTTGCATGACTAACAGCACAAAAATGACAAACACACCCTCATCCCCCGCACACACTTAAACACAGTTCCAACTACCCCCTACTAGCTCATGTAGATTACATTTGAAATTCAATGTGTGCGTGTGCTGGCATGATATCTGTCTCCCCAGGGTGTGTAGTGGTGCAACCCCACTGCCTGTGCTCTGGTGCAGCCATCTGGATCACAGCGGGGAGCACCTGACACCTTAACACTGCATCTGCTACACTCTCCTCGCCAGTCGTTTCCAACCGAAAACCTTTTCCTCTGTATTTCTGCCCCAAAGGCATTGATCTAATGCATTTCAGACCAAATCTGTCATTTTTGTTGAGATTCCCTATGATTCTGCTGTGGTTTTTTGGAACTTTTGTTGATGCTAAAAGTGGTTTTCTGACCTTTTTCAGCCGCATCCTGCATCATATAGTTTAACATTTAAACCTTTAAAGCTGCTGTAATCAATATTTTTATATTAACAAAAGATGAAATGACTGCTTTTAATGTGAAAGGGGTCGCTCATAGTGATGAACCCACAGAGAATTATCACCCGACTCTGCAGTTCCCCTTAGCTTTAAGCAGCGTTTTAGCATCTTTCAGCTCGTTGTTTTGATTTTATGGCTCTCAACTTTTCACACTCACTGCTCTCATCAACGTTGATTTCAGGCACAGCAGGTAGCTGCAAAAAAAGCTGCTATACGCTTCCTGCCCAGCATCAAATGGCAGACAAAGTTAACAACTAGCTGGTATTATAGCAACATAGCTGAGCATTTCGCAGCTAAAGATAGAAAAGAAAGATATTTCCCTCAGGAGTTGGTGGAGACCAAAAACAGCTAGCTAACAAGTTTGTCATATCAACTTAACAGGTGATAATATTTCAGTGTTATTTACAGATTGTTTCTGCTGCCCTGCAAGTTGACAAAAACATTAGTTATTGCAGGTTTAAGCTACCTCAACTGGGGAATACAAGAGATTTTCATTCAAGTCATCTCCACCTTAAAAATCTCATTCTTAGCTTATGTCAACACAATCATGCTTGGTTTGTTTACCAGCCTCACTCGTGCTTCCACCTTGCTCTAGATTTATTGACCAACTAACTCAGTCAGAGGTCACCACGGAGACAAGCAATCAGCTGTGCACCGGTACACCCATGACCTCTGATGTCAAGTTGCTACAGCAGGATGCAGCAGCAGCATACTGATTACGGCCCGCTGCTCGCAGGTGGAGCCGAAAAATCTATATTTCATCTTCAGGTGCACTCCTAATAGAGATGATAGTGTGAAGCCCAGGAGCTTGTACACACGGGGGGGTGGACAACATAACAGAAACACCTGACGATATGACTCAAAGTGACTCGAATCAACACCTCTTGAATGAAAACATCACAAAAAATTATCTGCAGATTTACACATTTAATGATGATACATTTGTGGATTTCTCATTTAAATTCTGTTTATGTTTTGCAGTGATCATTTCTACATGAAATTTTAATGATTGCCATAAGAACCACTGGCAACCAAACTCTTTGAAGCAAACACTTTCATCATTGCAAACAGCAGTCACAATGATCTCCTTTGTGACTTCATTTACACTAAATCTGAGCCATGAAAAGCAGGGAAAAAAAAGGTGAGAAAACCTTGAACTTCCTGCCAAAACAACTCAAAAGAGAGTATGATAAAGTGCAGATGGTTATATAATTCTTTTGAAAGTTTGTTAAAAATAACCTTCTAAGTTGCCTTTACTGGCATACAGATTCAACATGATGAACAAGACACCCATAACAACACTGTTTAGTAAAGAAAGTAGAGCTAAAACAATTAGTCCATTAATCAACTATCAATTGACAGAAAATTAATTTGCAACTATTTTGTTAATCAGTTAATCATTGAAAACATTTTTCAAACAAAAATGACAAATATTCTCTGGTTCCATTTGCTGAAATGTGAGGTCATGCTGATGTGCTTTATCATATATGATTATTTTTGGGTTTTGGACTGTTGGTCGAAAAAAAACAAGCAATTTGAAGACACCATGCACCTTGAGCTTTGGGAAATTATAATGGGCATTTGTCACTATTTTCTGGGATTTCATAAACAAAATGAGTCATCAGTTAATCAAGAAAATAATCAGCAGATTAATCGATGATGAAAATAATCATTAGCTGCAGCCCTAAGAGAGAACAAACATTTCTACACAAAAGAAGATTCATCAGTAAAAATAAAAATATCAGAAATATGTTCCTGAAACAACATCACAATTGACAGTGCACAAGTCTGTCAATTGATTACATGTATTTAAATTGAATATACAGAATTCTTAAATTACACACAAGGTTTTCCTATCATGCAATAACCATAACTTCTTCTAATGTTCTACTTATCTGCAGTCCTCGTTTTGGCATGAAATGTCAGAATGCATTTGGAAGCAAACTGACTTTGTTATTTCATATGTTCAACATGGAGAGACATGCAGTACAACAGGTCACTGTGTTTGTCCTCAGACTTTATGACAGTCCCACTTTCATGGTCCATTATAGCTGAGAGAAGAGTTGAGCAGCATTGTCAACGTTTACAGATTCCTTTGGTGGCTCTCTGACAACCTAAAATGACAAAAAAATAATAATTATTATTAATTATATCAACAGAATTAAAATGTTGGGTGATAAATAAATAAGAGTTTTAAATTCACACCTCTACCTGTGTTTGTTTCTTTGGTTCAGGAGCAACAGACTTCGAAACGCTCTTAACGTCCCTCTGGACTTCTGTGAAGATTTGATTGAGGTTCTCCACCTTCTCATTTTTCACTGCATTGATCTGTAAAGCCATAAATTATGCTAGAGCAGGAGCAACAAACACTACATACAAAAAAGAATACAAAATACATGTAAGAAAAAACGAGAACAGAAAATAGATCTTACGTGTTTGAGTGTTGTCGTGACAGGTTTGGCTTTGTTCTTGTGCTTCAAGTGCTTGTTTGCAACTTGAAAGACGTTCTTCTGTTTTTTCCCTTTTTGTTTATTTCTCGCCATGTTACCTGGGGAGAGAACAGCAATCAGCATGTATAAGCTCATTGGAGACATTTGATCCTAATACCATTGTCTCTGTTTTATCCTGTGTTTTTTTTTCCCCTTTACTAGTTTCAAACCCACAACTGCTCTAAAGCGGTAGTTTCCACATTGATCACACTGAGCTCACTGCTCTCTAAAAAAAAGCGGCTGTTGAGATTGTTCCTGGTTCTCCACATGCCTCCTACACTCACCTGATTAGCAACACCTCTGTTTACACTAAAAGCACACTCCTTCGGTCAGTGACTCATAAAACTTGAACAAGGTCAAGAGGTTCAGATGATGTATGAATAAGCGTAATTTACGTGATTCAGAATGTGGCATACATTGAGGCCAAACACACCAATTCAGGCATTTTACACAGTTATTTGTTTTAAATAACTCAACAGATATTGTCATGTACTGCGTATCAGTGTCTTCCACATATCTTGACATTAAGTTTATCTTGGTCCATGTCACCCGGCCTCGAAATGTTAACGTCCATATGGGAAAGTATGAGTCCTACTAATAGCTAAATGTTAATCGATACCAAGAAGCTACCCTGGCTGTTGGAGAAGCCTTTAAGTCAACTAAAGTAATTCACAAACGTCCAACTGTTGTTGCCAGCTAGCATAACGTTAGCCGTCTGCCTGCCTCACTGTAGTCTACTTGTTTTCGTCATTTTCTAACTGCGTTGCTTAATTTTAATGGCTATATTCTTTACAAAAGGGATATGAAACCCGTGCGTAAACGGCTTAACGATTCAACAATAAAATACTTACAGACAGACCCTATTTGAGCAGCGGTTAGTTGGTGTTTATATCCTTATATCCTCATGTGCTTGTACAAACGTGCCGTCTGAGCTACGTCATTTGCGTGCGACGACTGTTGACTCACCCATTCCGTTTATCCAGCTCAATTCATGATCTACATAAAACGATATTACTTTGAAAGACGACTACGTTGACGAAATGTCCGGCGACTCGATGTGGATATTGACAGTATGTTTTCTCTTTTTGTCGAAATACGATCTTGATCATTTATAGTCGCAAAACCAAAATATAGCCTGAATTTGATTTTCAGTGAGGAAAGGTGCGCCAAGGTAACCAGACAAAATGAAAACAGCACTTCCGTTTTGGACTGGGGCTTTCAAAGTAAAAGCACAGAAGTTTAGATCTTTTGAAAATACTTGATTGTTTTCAACTGATCCAATAATTGCGAAGAAAGCCACACACTCTAAAATAGCTTTCTATTTATGCAATATTCACTTAGGCCTAATTGGATTAAGATGGGATCAAATTAATTTTGTTTCTGCTGGTTGCGAGTGGAAAAAAAGAAAAACGAACGAAAAAGACGCACTAATCTACCATGGTCTTTGACCGCAAGCCTTGTAGTTTCATTGACCAACAGCAGGTGGCACCATGCTACCACCACAGCTGTGTTGATTACAGGCGTATGATTTTCTGAAAAACCAAGCTGTCATTATACACTGAGCTGTACTGGCCACTAGTTTGCAATCAGAGTAGGCTAATGGGGAGAGACGTGGGCTTTTAGGCCTAATCGTCAAATGTTTTTTAGAGGCCATTGCAATTGCAAACCACACTTCACTGTCATTGTTTACAATTGCAAACACCCTTTCCCTTTTAAAACAACCGACTCTTCTTTCCCTAAAGCTTTCTTTCATGTTCTGATTAGCCTATATGTTTCTAATACGTTTTATGCAAAGTATGGCATGTTAGTACTAATATAGGCTATGATTAGGCCTATGTCATTGTCATTTGGGCCTTGACTGAGTTGTACTTTTCAAGCACCTCAGATGGTAAGAGGATTCCCCTTTTTTGGATCAAATAAACTACATTGTTGAAGCCAAACAACCAATGTTACCATTGATGTTACAATGTTATTCTTACATTGATATTAAAATTATAGCCCACATTTGTTAATAATCACTGATCTGTTGTTCATTCAAACAGCTCCTTCGGCGATCCAATAGCAACAATTGTGCTTACTGATATTTAGGCTAATAGGCCTAATAACTTTTTTAAAACGATTTGAGCCCCATCTACCTTGCACTTTTCAGTTTTTGCGTGGTAGTGCTATTGTATATTTCCATAGCGTTTCTTTCTGTGTCACAGCTGAAGTCCACTTTCAGTTTGAAGGTGACGCAAGACTGCATCCTAATTCCGTTACTTCCTGACATGAGAGACAAGTTCAACCCGTTAGCTGAGAGGTGAAAATGCGCTCAGCACGTTGATTGAGGAATATTATCCAGCTCGTCAGCTTGTCAATGAAGACTTTACCACCGCAGCAGAGAGAGAGCGAGAGAGAGAGAGAGAGAGAGAGACAGAGAGAGAGACAGAGAGACAGAGAGAGAGAGAGAGACAGAGAGAGACAGAGAGAGAGAGATCGAGATCGAGATCCTCATTGATCCACAGTGTTGCAGCGTTGCGGTGCATCTAAACTCCTCCCGGTCATTGCGCGGACATCATGTGGCCAACAACAGCCTGACAGGCACACAGCTCACAGGGGACCCTATATAAGCTTTGCAGCTGTCAGGTGGAGGACACTGGCTGCTTTGCGCTGGGAGACGACTCGCTTCAGGGATTACAGCTCTACCTACTCATAGATCCTAACTGTAACAATGTCTCATGCTTGGGGATACGGAGCGGGCAACGGTGAGGCGCTCATTGCACTTACATGCTATCATACAGGGGTGGCATTACTGAGAGGAATATTACAACCAGTCATACCAGCAGGCAGTGTGATGAATGAATGGAAGCACGGGTCACTGCAGAGATTTTTTTCCATTCTGCGCATTTGGGGGCTTTTTACGCGCGTTCTAAGCACATCACCATTCCCAAATGCGCAATTTGTTTCATTAAAAAATATATTTCCAGATAAATATTCTAATAATAACAATGTTATCATTATATGATTTTTAGGACCCGACAAATGGGCTGGTAACTTCCCTATTGCCAATGGACCACGCCAGTCTCCCATTGACATCATACCCAGTGGAGCAACATACGACGCTGGACTGAAGCCGCTCAACCTGAAGTACGACCCCTCCACCTGCCTTGAAATTCTCAACAACGGACATTCCTTCCAAGTGACCTTCGTAGATGACACCGACAGCTCAAGTTAGTGTGACATAAATGTTGTATGAATTCAGCCGCTCAGTGGAGCCTTCACGGCTTGATATCAACGCTCCAGAATCTGATTCAGAAATTTGCATTATAATAATATTTCGTCTTAACCTGGAGAAAACACAACGTTTTCCTAGAATTTCCAATTATTATTGCAATGTTTGTAGATATAATAGAAGAGCTATAAGATTATAGGTTTGCAAACAAAGACAATCAAGGTCCTGATGATGTTTTACGGGATGCAGTAACCTCCAAAATGCGGCATTCAGGTTTAATGCATGTTGCTGTGTGTTAACTCAACAGTCTCCAGCTTAAAGACTGTAGAACTCAAGCACGGTAATAATATGTTAATAATTATATGGATGCACGAGTCATGCGCATCAGTCTAGCGCCTACAGGGCTTTGAAAATAGCGATCAAACAGACGAACATAGGTTTTTATGTGACTTTATTAGATTATTTGTGTGTGTTGTGTCATGTTTTTCTCAAGATAAATGTTGGTGAATAGGCTGTAGGGGTCCCATTTAAAAGCCAAGCACAAAGCACGCAGATACTAATTGAATTGGTAATGTAACCCCTGGTAAACCTTTCCCACGCCGTCTCTTTTCTGCTGGCAGTGAGGTCAAAAGCGCAAAAAACGAGGGTTACTCTGCAAACAAACCCTGGATAGGTCTACTATTAATTCGCCAAACGTGCGTGGGAATGATTTACCATAAAATACGCTTCATTCCCCCTACAATAAAACGGAGATTGCATTGGATTTTTTTAAAAATTTAGTTTAATTGCATTTCCATTCATATAAGATTTTATTTCAGAAAGAGATAAGAAACAATTGCTCGTGCTTCTTTTTTGTTAAGGATTTCGAGGATTTTGGATTGGTTGTCCTTTAGCTGATCTGATTCAGGATAATGAGGAATATGGTTCCATAATCAACACAATGGATTATAATGGACACACATCAAGATGAAAAAAACAAAATCACTTTTGCTAAGAATATGAGCTAGATGTGTTAGAGCCTCTTTATTCTTCCTGGGTATTTCTCCGCACTTATTTTCCACCCTGCCCTTCTAACTACATGACAAGCTAAGTCTGCATGTCATCGTCACACATCATGTCATGCATCATGTGGGTGCACAGTGGAAAAGATGAATATCACAGCCTCTTAATTTGTATTTTTCAGTAATGAATTTTGCCACACACCCTCAAATTGCTTCGAGACCAGTTCTGCGCCTTCTTATCATTTGAGGCCGACTACTGAGAAACAAATATCCTGTTTGGAGAGGGCAGTGTGTGTGTGTGTGTGTGTGTGTGTGTGTGTGTGTGTGTGTGTGTGTGTGTCTTAGCATTTCGCAGCATAGCACCAGAAATAGAACAATATACAGGATTACCTGCTACTGCTTCAGCTACTCTGTATACTGTAAATAGATACATTATGTAACACTGGAAGGAGGTTTGATGTTAACAATACCTGGACATCTTTTCGGGCTGAATGTAGCCCTCAATATGATCCAATCCTTACACAACAGGAACTGAGTCTGCTTCCATAAAATAGGAAGTCTGACATGGGTCACACAAGCTGTGGGTGTGCACTCACATCCTATTCATCTTCTTCACCTGTTTCTTGTGTTTTCTTATTTTCTGCTCGGAAAAATATTTCCTTCCAAACAGGATGTTCAAAATCTCATTTTATCCTTTTCTAACAATGCTGCACAGTCAGGCTGACTGCAGCACTGCCCACGCTCAGTGTGGGATGAACTGATGGGAGATGTGTGTTTGCTCTGCAGCTCTGAGAGACGGACCGATCTCGGGGATCTACAGGCTCAAGCAGTTTCATTTCCACTGGGGATCTTCTGATGACAAGGGCTCTGAACACACTGTGGACGGGACCAAGTACCCTGCTGAGGTAAGGATGCTCTGAGCCATTATAATGATCATAATACTGAGACAGCTACAGTTTCTGACAGATTGATGTTGACATGCAGTAACGAGGAGAAAAAGACAGACTGGAGTTTTTGATTTTATTTGTATTGTAGGTTAACATTTCTCAAGAGCAAAGCTGCTCTGAAGGAAGAAATAATCTTATTGGTTGGGTTAAACCATAGTGGGTGGAGACTCATGATAGGCCCAAGTAGAGAACTCATTTTCTTTCCCTTTTATGTTTGCCAGTTCACTCATTTCCACTCAAAGAGTAGCACTTACTTTTTTGCTTCTTATCTGTTGTTTATTGCTTGAATTCTGGCTCAACCAATACATGCATTTAACCTCAGAGAAGATTTGTATGAGAAAAACTTCAAATCTGTGAGCAAATGTATGTGGTTGTTCTCCTTAAATACAATTTTTCTGACAATTCTTTATAAAAATGTTTCCCAAATGTTGAGTAAAGTTATTGTCTTTTATCCGCACCCCTAGCTTGATCAAAAAGCATTTTTAAAGCAAAATAAATTTACTTTTCAAAAAAAATCCATCCACCCCATCTGCTTTTCAGTTTAATATCTACCAAACTCCAAGTTTTTTTTAATGTAAATTAATTGCACTAAAGGTCCAGTTACCAGATTTCTGAAAATGCATCATAGGAATAAGATTACTTATGAAGGGCTTTGTTTTTTATTTATGTATTTAATTTATTCCCAGCTCCATCTGGTGCACTGGAACACCAAATACGGAAGTTTTGGTGAGGCTGCTAGCAAGCCTGATGGGCTCTCTGTTGTTGGAGTTTTCCTGCAGGTCAGTTGAAGCATATTGTTCAGTGTTACATACAGTTACCTGCATAACACATTGCATACTTTCGCTTTCATTCACCACAATGCATAGTTTGGTTACTGCAATGGATAGCACTGTTTGCTGATAATCATATAATTAACCTTCAGCATTATGTGTATTATTGTTTTTTAGATTGGTGGTGAAAATGCCAGTCTCCAGAAGGTCCTTGACACCTTTAATGTCATCAGGGCCAAAGTATGTTTCTATAAAAACCATATCATCTTGCATTTGATGATTTATAAGGTATTAGACTGACCTGTTCTTCATTTTCTGTTATTTTCTTCATTGTTTTCAGGGCAAGCAAACCTCTTTCGCTGACTTCGACCCTACTACCTTGCTCCCTGGTTGCCTGGACTACTGGACATATGACGGCTCCCTGACCACACCCCCTCTGCTGGAGAGCGTTACCTGGATTGTCTGCAAAGAGCCAATCAGTGTCAGCTCTGAGCAGGTATGTCTGCTCACAGGGCCCATTCAGCAGTAGCAGAAGGATTGGCTGCATGCCCACGGTCTAGAATAGCCCTGTCTGCAAATCCTCTCTTGCACTACGATCTAAATAAAGGGATGAATTGTTCAGATTAGCTGTGTGGCTGAAATGAGAAGAAGAAACCTCTGTAACGGGAGAAAAGGCAATACAGCAGCCTATTTCACTTTCAAAATGAAAAGAAAAAAGGAACTTGGCCAACCAAGAGAATGGGGGCGAATAAGAGTTCACACAGATGCTGGTGATGTTGCCTTACCTCAGCATTTCAACAGGAAATGTTCGTCCCAGACATGCATCACTTTCTGTAAGTGAAGAGACAGCTTCAGTAAGTGTGTGACTTAACCATAATTGAGTAAACACAGTAGACATCATACCTGCATTTGCTAAGTATTTACTTCTAAAATTACACCTAATCCTACCACTGAAATGGATATTTGACTTCTAACCACCCATTAATCCAAACTAACAGCCCGTCTAGGCAGGTTTGTCCTTGTGGTTGGAGTATTTACGCCATGTGAAAATTAACACTGTCTGGTCAAATGTTTATTTCATGGCGCCGAGTATGTGTTTCATGGGTAAACATGTGAGGAGTGTGGACATAACCTTTAGACTTGGTGCCACATAAGGCTGGTCAAGCAGATAATGACAAAGAAGTCATTCATTAATATGAAAACAAAAATAAAGTAAAACATGTCATTAATTAATGTTTGTCAGCTAATCGTGAGAGGATACACCCACAAGCTGAATTATTTTGTCCCAGTAGTGAATAGTAACTCACTGTGTACGTTATACTCAAGTAACTGAAGTCGTGTAATTACCACGGACTAATTCATTAGCCAGACAAATACGCTTATTTGCTGTCTTGCCGAGAGTAAGGTGAGAAGACTAGAAACGAGAAACAGAAAAACCTCTAAAGCTTTGTTTAATCAGTACAAAACCCAAAATCTAAAGTTGTCATTCTTACAACTTTTTTACTCCACTACATTTATTTGACAACTGTTACTTTGCTGAGAAGAGATTTTTCGTACTAAACACGTTCAGCATATAAAATATGATGCATTGTCATAGATTAAGTATAAGCGTTGAATGCTGGACTTTTACATGTAATGGGAGTATTTTTACACTGTGGTGTTGCTACATTTACTTAAAGTAGTAATTGAACATTTGCTTTCTTGCCTAGAGTTAGATGAGAAGATGAAGACCACGCTCATGTCTGTATGCTAAATATGAAGCTACATCCACGAGACGCATATGCTAAGCTTCAGTTTAGCATACATACTGGAAGCAGTATAATAACCACAGTTTGGAGTTTTTACACTTTGGTTTTTGTACAGATTAAACAAACCAGATATAACATTTTAGTTGGTGAGCTTTAGAGGCGCTGTTGGGTGTGTTTTGTTACCTTTGGATAGAGCCATGCTAGCTGTTTCTTCCTGTTTACAGGCTCAAGCTAAGCTAAGCAGCTGCAGGCTGTAGCTTCATATTTATTCTACAGACATGAGAGTTATCGATGTTCTATCCAACTTCGTCAATAAAGTGAATAACCCGATTTCCCAAAATGTCAAACTATTCCTTTATGCATCAATAGAGTGAGTGACTTGGCGGAGAGACTACTGTGTTTGCTGAAGTCCTGACAATCCCAGGAGGTCAGCAGGAAGGACTAATGCCACGTCTTCTCCCTTTTCACAGATGGACAAATTCCGCAACCTGCTCTTCTCCGCTGACGGTGAGGCCGAGTGCTGCATGGTGGACAACTACCGCCCTCCCCAGCCGCTCAAGGGTCGCTCTGTCCGTGCTTCCTTCCAGTAATACCCCCTCCAGCTCTATTACCCTTTCTGCCCTGTTGCCCTCTCCCTCCGCCTCCCTTTAGCCAGACACCCACAAATACCTCTCTAGCAGTGAGCCACAAAGCACACATATCTCTCTCCGTCCAATTTTTAAAAGAAATTAAAATTCCTGTGGCCCATTGTTTTTAACGCTGGACAGTCTGTGAGATTAAGTACTTGCAGGATTTGCATCTCTGTGTGTATGTGTGTAATAAGCCAGCAAAGATGCCCTGCCATAATTTATTTTATAAAACAAACACTCTACGGTGGATGCAATACCTTTACTAGGATTCAGCATCTGGTGCCAATGTTTTCAGAAACATTACATTATGTGTGCAGGTTTTCTTTGTGTCACCCAACAAACAACACAAGGATGGAAAATGAAGATGAATTATAGTCAAAATGGTGCTCTTGAGCCAGCAGGAAGCAGAAAGCACAAGCTAGTTGCAGTAGGCAGGGGGAGGATGAAGCTATATCACCATCTGTGTGGAGGGTAAGGTGCAGATAGAAAGATGCACACAGGACACACACACACTCCCACTGACAGTCTGTTTATAATCTCTGACTGACTGCCAGCCTCTGCATCACAGCAGCTTAATGAAACGCTACAGCCGCCTCCATCACAACCGATTGACTCAGAAAATCCCCCTCTGGCAAATACACACACACACACACACACACACACAACATCGCACGCACAGACTCATGCAGACATGATGGGCCCTGACCTGCTCATTGATTTGAAATAAGTGTAAAGGTACAAAGGACACGAGGACAGACTGCTGCTAGTGTTAGCTACTGAACATCTTGACAATGGCTTATTTCTCTTACTTCTCTCTGTTTTTACAGCCTAATTCAAATCTTTCATGTGTTTGTCATCCCGTGTTGTGTTTTTATTATTATTATGGATTACGGTGTGTCTTTTTGTCTGACAGCATATGCAAAATAAGTCTTAAGTGATTCCTAAATTATGTTTTGTAACCAAAAGGTCATCTGCAATTTCATGCTCTGATAATATAGCAATAGAGAGGAATGATCCTCCTTTACAAAATGAAATGTAATGTGTAGAATCCCTTCATGTGTTGTTTTGAAACCTCAGTGTGTCGAGTGCTAAAGCTTAAAACGCACAATCGCCTTGTGGGCGATGCCATAGTGGCTAATGCACAAAGCCAAGGAAGAAATGACCCTGCCAAGGAAGCCAAGGAGGGAAAGAATCTGCCAAGAAATAAGATTATAGTGACAGACTGGTGTCAGGCCCTGTGTAGGAGAATAATTAACAAAAAACCATGTGAGGTCCTGAAGACCTCTGGTTTTGACTCATCATTTCTGACACAATGAAGAAGTTTGACAGAAGCAATGTTTTTCCAGAAAGATTGTAATTAACATAAAAAAGCAAAACGCCTTATGCCAGTCACAGTTAGGGCCGTCCCATGAGTATGTGTTGTTGTCATTCTATTTTGGAAGTGGACATTTTACTAGTTGAATAAATATATTTATGACTAACAAGTGTCAAGTGTTTTATCTGTTTTTGCTTCTTTCTATACAATTAAGTAAATTTTCCATATCAGTTGCTGTATAGTGATGTTTTATTGCCACAATCACCTTTTTAAGATCTATATACTATTTAAGTCCAAGTCTTCTGTGGCATGCAGGCTGTCAGCTGTTAAAAATCCCCTTAGAGTCTAAATTTTCACCTGTCAACAGCTGAAACCCAACAGGATTAGAATTGCACATGCTGGTCATTTTTAGTCACTTTATATATCATATTTCCAAGTATTTTTACTTCGTGGTTGTTTCATTATATTTCTCCATGTTGATAGTTTGGAAATTTCACTGGAAATGTGTTTGCATTTTAGCACATTGTGGCTTTATGACATCGTGTTGACTAATCATCTGCACTATTTTCTATGCTGACTGATGAGGTGAGCCTATCTTATCTCAAAGGTTGGGAAATGCCCCTTTAAATTTCACCAAAGATGGACATGAGGTCAAGCTACCTGGAGGTGCATGTTGTGGTTTATGTTCTTACTGTAGAAAATCCCTGATGTCATTATTAAGAAATTATATGACCAAACTTCTTGCACCTTTAAAAACAGTCAGTGTGTGGCTGTGAGTGTGCAATATGCGGTTGTGGAGGATGCTTCTTTTCGGGAATTAGATAAGAAGATTGATACCACTCTCACGTCTGTCAGCTAAATATGAAGCTGCAGCCAGGAGATGGTTAGCTTAGCCTAGCATAAAGACTGGAAACAAGGGGAAACAGTAACACCAGTTGTTGGAGTAAGTGCTTCCCAGGAATAAAATGTTAACTGTCTGTAGTCCAAAGTACTCCACCTTCAGCACTGGGGATTTTCCTGTATTGGAGCGGAGCTGCTACCTAATCCCATAGCTATTTGCAATTGATCTTATTTTAGCTAATTAATAACCTTTCAACTGCCGACTGAGACCTGGTTAAGTGGGACAAAATGCTCCAAAAAATCCACAATATGATATTTTTACTTCTATTATAAGTGTTTAAGAATTATGAGTGCCAACACCGATCAGATGGTGGGCGATGGGTGATGATCTATCATCATGTGTGGGCCAGAAGACACCGCGAGCTGCTAACACCTCAGTGTACTCAAGATTTTAATCAGCAGTGGCATTTTACCCTGTCTGTGAGCAACACTTGACTTCTCACCTCTCTTATAAACCCTTGACAAGAAGATGAGACAGATTATAATCAACAGAGTGTTTCTACCTCCTTTGCTTGAGGGCGGGTGTTACCTAGTTTTTTCAGCTGGTCTTGAGGCTCTGTGGAGGAATGTGTGCATCTATTATGTGCAGTAAAAGTTGGCATGACCACACAGAGCTCTGAATAGAGCTGGACTTGTCCCCAGTACATCCTCAGTCCCCAGTGAGCCCTTCAGTCCCCACAATGTAGCATGTGTCCTACAAAATATCAATAAAAATAAGAGCTATCGACTGGTGAAATGTCTGTCTGACTACCCCAGTCAGAATCAATAATGAATTGATTACTTAAAAAAACCTCTTTGATAGAAGCTAGAATGGAAAAGTTTGTTTAGGTTCACATGAGATTGCTAGTGGTAGCACTGGGAAAAGTCACCCCAAAAGGTCAGCTATTTTGGTGGCAGCAGGAGACAACAGGAGATGAAACCAGTGACGTCTGGATTCCTTTTGTGGTCAAACCAGTTTTAAATAAATGTATAAACGAGGCTTGTGAAGTATGATAAACTTCTGCCTGTCAGATGAACTGTAAGGTAACTGACCGTTTCCTGAACTGGATGCCCTTAGTTAGTGTTGCTATTGTCAAGCTTTCCATTCTCGCACAGCACATCAGTGTACAGTGATAGTAGATTTTATCAACAGTAGCTAGCTAGCTAATTAAGCTAATCATAAGTGATATTGTGCTAAAAGACTGCAAAAAGCAAAAAGTCAGCATCCTCACTAGTTTATGATCCATGTAGTTGGATATTAGTTATCTAATGGTTCTATTATTCAAGTATGATAAGGAATATTGTAAAATCAGTCTGTTCTGACGTTACCCTACATTACAAGAGAAAAGGCCTTAAGGATGAGGACTAAACAATGTGTTTGGCAAATGTAATGCTATCTGGGGTAATGCTAGCTGGGATTGCTAGAGTGTCAACCTCCCCAAATCCAATAAAAACCAGGACAGAGCTGCTAATGTTACCCTAAACTCTGATAGTATCCAGGACCAGCTTCCACACAGTGGGCAAATACTACACAGTGGATGAGCTAGTGATAAATAGTTTTTTTTTTAATGCAACCTGAAACCCCACAAACTCCTGCTTGGCCTTGGAAGTAATGATCGGTTACCACTGTAACCACTCTAGTAAGCTAATATACAGATATGCTAACATTTGCGGCATACATTAGAGCAGATAAACACGGTTTAACCCATTCCTAACACTTTTACTCTTTTACTCTTTTACACCATCCTCCAAACTTTTATACAGCCCCACACATACCACGTCAACATCCAAACCATGGCAGGCCTAGTTATGATTGGACAAGCACTGTTCAGGGGAGGGGTTTAGCAAACTGTCAGTTGTTTTGCATGATATTTTCTTCTCAAACTCAAACTGAATTTAGGGTGTGAATAAAACCAAAGATGTCATTTTATCCTCCTCCTGCTGGATTGTTTAAAAAACCCTGGCAGTGATCACCTGTATCCCCTATTGCCGTTTCAGTGCAGCTTCCTATTTCCAAGGTCTTGTTATTTCACCAGTGCTGCCTTTGTGTTTCATCTTTTCATCTCACTTGGTGTTGTGACAGCTGGGTAAGGAAAGATCCTGCTGGGTGCCATCATGTAACACAGATGTGGCCACGCTTATTTGCATGTTTTGTCTCCCAGAACACGCTTTCATAAACTGATGAGCATATCACACAAGGCCTGGTTGAGGTCAGCAGCAGTGCTTCTCAAGGTCAGAAACTTCAATGTCATAACAGATTTATATTAGTTACACTGTGCTGAGCCCCACATGAAATACATGAAATGGTGGTGGCACATTGTTGTTTAAATGGATTTTATTGAACATATAAGGTGAGGGCAAACAAATCAGGGCTAATTTTTATGGTCAGCGCACAACAAGAGATTTGACACATACTACGGTCAGCATGTCACACATTTTCCCCCCCAGGCTTCTGACCATTGGTGCAGCTAGTTGCATAATCAAGCATGGCAGGCGGGTGACATATATTAAGGAGACAGGAACTACGCACACATCCATAATCTGAGAGAAGAGAGAGTGGAGGAGTCCAAGGAGAAGGCTGTATTAATGCACACCACTGCAGAATACAGTCAGTACAGCTGACGTTGCACTTCTGTGTGATTAACAACCAGGGGGAAATCTAACCTCTAGTCAAGGACAGTTACCTCCATTTCCACAGAGCAAGGGATGCATCAACCTATGTAGAGACGCAGTGTTACTTTATCTCATTCAGTCAGGATGGTAAACACGTTTATAATCATCCAGATGTTTCTGTGACTTAGGCAAATTCAGTTTGCCCCGTTATCATGGAAACGTAGATGTTCAAATTTCCATTTTTCTGAGGACTTTAAGGACTTCTCGTACATGGAAGACAACAACAGACACTAAATGGACCTTGTGAGGAGATTGTTTTCTCACCTGCTGTTTCCAGGGTCAACACTGTGTTTGAAATGTCACTCAGTCTTTTGTGGTGACGATAAAACCATTTTTGCAGTAGAAGTGTTTGGTGCTCATGTTTGGTCCAGTGGAGTGTGTGTTTTGCAATCTATGAGTCCTTAGATCAGCGAAAAGAGAGCTACAGGGAGGAGAAAACTGCAAGAAAAAGAGATGTGGGGGAGAGTTTAGTTGGATGGAAAGAAGATTGTTAGGTGGAATGCGGTGCCTTCAGCTATTGACGTGAATCCATGTTGTTTCCTGCTATTCACTGCTGTTACTTTTGAAAAAAACATTTAAATGATAAAGTAGAAAAGCAATATGAATGACATATTCATTTCATATCTGCTTCTGTAGCAAAACCCCTCATGCCCACATGTGAAGTCATCAGTTCAAAGATAGCATTCAGGAAGCCCTCCACTTAGCACTAAGCATTTTGCAAACTGTGAGCAAGAATGGCCTCACCTAAACATTTCAATAGCAAATTTCCTCTGTAATTTCCTACCTTCAGTCTTCATTACCATTTTACGTAAACATCCACTCCTCAGTGTTTCACTGACACATGGAAGATCTGAAGTCCACCGTGACCAAAGTGTGATTCATTTTATCCTCCGTTATTGTTTGATTAGGAAATAAATCTTTCAACACATACTGGACTTTAACCTGGCAGTATGATGCATGAGATAGATCTATTTAAACAAATGTATTACATCTCATGGCCTAATCCTTTGTATAAAGCACATGCTAGTGTGTACTTTATTTCCCAGACATGCAAGTATTAGCAAACTGACTGTGTGTGTGACTCTGAAACCTCTACAGGCAAAATCTCTGTGCAAATCACCCAACAAGTTGAAGCTAAATTTGGGAGTTATGTGTGAAACTACATATTGTTTATTGTGTATATTCTTGAAAAATAGTATAAATTCATCAAAAATGCATTCCATAAATACAAAGTTGTATTGCTGTGGCTGCAGCCAAGACACTTT
This sequence comes from Maccullochella peelii, assembly GCA_002120245.1. Lineage (NCBI taxonomy): Eukaryota > Metazoa > Chordata > Actinopteri > Centrarchiformes > Percichthyidae > Maccullochella > Maccullochella peelii. Next base: position 439 of record LKNJ01000170.1, on the reverse strand, counting down.
GGGATAACAGGATATTTGCCTCAAACATCAACAACAGTGTTTTCACATGTTAAGCCATGCGGATGATGCTGGTGGCCAGAAAACATGCTCTAAACAAACAAAAGAAAAACAAATAAAGTAAAAATGCAAATATTCGTGAAGTGGAACCACTCTGTTTAGTTTCTCATGAGGAAAAGCAAATAAACGCAAACATTTTTTTTTTATCGTGTCCATTAACTGAAATCCGGATTTAGCCCTCGAAATTAATCACCTCCCACTGTGGCCTCTCATCCCACTTCATTCAGACATCAAGTAGGTCTACTGTTTTGTTAAAAATAGCATCTTGAATTGATTCAAATGGAGCAATAAAAACATTAGGGGGAAAAAAAAGTTTGACGCTCTTGATCACACATAGCTTTTTAGTGAGTATAAATAGATGCAGAAGAGAAAAAACACAAAA